>VZSZ01007066.1:0-53088 GCA_013398815.1 Ibidorhyncha struthersii | reverse complement strand
ACTGGCACAGGCTGCCCAGAGAGGCTGTGGAGTCTCCCACACTGGAGACATTCAAAACCTGCCTGGACGCTGCCCTGTGCAACCTGTTGTAGGTGACCCTGCTCTGGCAGGGGGGTTGGACTAGATGATCTCCAGAGGTCCCTTCCAACCCTGACCATTCTGTGATTCAAAGGCTTGGGACATAAGTCAGGTTGCTAAGGCAAAAATAAGTACTTAACTTAGTGCGTTTTTAAAAAATGAAAAAAAAAAAAAAAAAGGAAAAAGGAGGACTGATGGAGATTGTATCCGTTAATTTAATGGGTAAAGCTGATAATAATCCTGTAACGGAGACAGTGTGCTATTATGCTTCAGTCAGCCCTGTGCTGCCATACCCTTTGAACTGGGAAGGAGGAGCTTAAAAGGGAAAGATACCACCTATTTGACAGAGCAGGCCCTGCAGGTAAGCGAAAGTGATTCCTCTCTGCCAGGTTGTGATGCTACTCCTCCAATACTTTGTCCAGTTTTGGAACCCCTGGTATGAGAATGACAAGCTGGAGAGAGTCCATTGGAAAGCCGTTAAGATGGTCAGGGGTCTAGAGCCTAAGTTGTGTAAGGAAAGGCTGGAGAAGGTAAAAGGGAAATCTGCTTCATCATGGGTGGTAAGAGAAAAGACAGAGTCAGACTCTTCTGAGAGACACGCAGCAAAACAGGAGGCAATGGTCACAGGAAAAGCCTTGATACTGTGCAAACATTGTTCAGCAAGAGCTAAAACATTGTTGTGTAATCAACACTGTTTTAGCCACACAGCACCATACCGGCGGTTAAAAAGTTAACTCTATCCTGACCAGATCCAATAGAGTGGGATAAATATTTGTGTGGGCCCATTTAAACTAAATCTCTTTATGTTTGTTTGTGATCAACAGGTCTACACTAAATGGCTTGATGGGCCATTTCTACAGAGCTCTACAGAGAGCAAAGATTTGTCATACCTGTGAAACCAGGAAGAGCTATCAATTTACAGCTGCATGGGCTCCATGCTTGAGCACACAGCTACAGCTCTAAACTTTTGAGTTCTGTTGCTCAGATTAAAACAGGACTTCCCAACCTTTTGTATAATCTACTGTTCTATTTCTACTGCTTGGTTAATTACTCTCTAAGGAGGACATGACTTATTTTTTTGGGCTGCTAAATAATGCCTTTTATATTTTGGGTGGTTGTTTCAGATACCTACCTGTCAATGGCTGAAATTTACAGGAAACGAGGTGATAATACACTGGCAATCATCAATTATAGTTCTGCAATACAATGCTGCCCTAAAGATGATGACATTTATTTTAGCAGAGCTGAGCTGTATTTTGAGGAAAATCAATTGTTATTGGCCATGGATGATTATGCCAAAGTAAGTTCAACTTTTTGTACTGTTACAATAATGTAGTAACCTTGCCTAACTTTAGTAAAAGTAAACTGTATTTGGATGTATCTGGTAAGTAGCTGGGAGAACAGATATCCATTCAAATAAATTATGTTTAAAAAAAAGTCAGTGCTGTGGAAATAAATAAGTAATTTCTGTTACTCTTGCTGGCTAACTCAATAAATTACTGAATGTCTACAAATTATCAGATAAGCTTGCATCACTGCTTTTTTATTTCACTTTACAATTAATGGAAACAACAGACATTAAAGGACAAAGGAATAAAAAAGAAAATCTGAGAATAAAAGAATATATTATTTCTGTGCTTGGTTAAGACTTTTAATCATTAGAAATAATAAGAATGAGGAATAACACCATGTACTACTTTATTTTTGTCATTATAGTGTTTTCAGTATAATCCAAAAAGAACAGATGCACTTATGAAACATGGAATACATTTCTTTGAACATTCAGTGTTGACTACAGCTATTCAGGATTTTACAGCTGTGATCAAGGAAGACCCCAGCAATGCTCAGGCGAGGTAGAATATATAGTTTGGCAAAACTATTTGGATTTTAAGTGGATTATGAATAGACTGAATATGAATTAAACAATAATAAAGCAATTGCATTTTCAAAGAGGTGTCTAATAGAAATAGAATAAGACTTCTAGGCCATGATATTTGCTGGGGAATCTTTGTATTGCTTTAATGTCTTTGGATTAGTCCCTAGACCTTAATTTAGCTAAGCACAGAACCATGTGCTAAGATCCCACTGGAGTAATGCAAATATAGAGTCAGTTGGACTTAAGCACGTGCATATGTGCTTTGCTCTAAAGTGCTCGATTTAAATACATGCTCAAAGTGAAGAATGTCCTTAAGGATTACAGAGTTCTATGCCTAATTTCCATTGGTTGTCTTGACACTTCTGGTTTTAGAGTAACACTGAATTAATGTTTTCTGTGAGAATTTTGAATTATGAATGAGAAGCATCTTTATTTTTGAATTATAATGATGATTTTGAGGTTTCACTTACAAAGTCTGAAAAAAAAACCCAAACATGATTTCCCTACTACAAAATGTGACTTCTTTTTAGTATCATTCCTGCAATGATTTACATTCTTTTTATACTCTGTTCTGGATTCATGAAAATAGATCTAAAATAAAAGTAAAAGCAGATAATCAATACTGGCTTATGGTACCTGAATTTAGGTGTCAGCTTGGTGTATCCATGGGATGTAGGTGTCTGAGCAGACATTATCACCAATGACTCTAATCAGTACAGTTAGTAGACTCTAGGTAGACTGAATATAGACTCTTCTATAAGGCCTGGAGAGCTTGTTCAGGTAAACAGCCAGTAAGTGTATATTTTTGGATTAACTGAATTGCTCTCATCTCTTTGGATTATATTGACTAGATCTTCATCAACTGTAATGGAAAGTCAGACACCTAACATATGTTGTAGACATCTACAAATAAACACCTAAGTTCAGGTCTCTTATTCTGGAACTGATTCCCATCCAAACTGAACAGAAATGGCTGGGGAAGGATTCCCCTATGTGTGTCTTCTACCTGTCAGTCCATCTCCTTCATCACAGGGAACCACAGAATCATGTAAAGCTTTCTTATGACATTAGGTTCCCATACTACTAAAGTAATTTACAGATGCTCCTTAAAACTCTGACTTTGAAATAAAATCTTGACACAACATCAAGCTGCATTTGGCTTCCCAAAATCCACTAGTTCATTGAAGCTCACATGTTGGTGTGGGCTCTGTGAGTAGTCCTAGTGAGTATGATGAGTATCAGTGCCTTGTGTTTATGTAGAGTTAAGCACATGATTTAAATTCTCGAGGAACTGACTTCACTGTGTTAGACTGAAGAAAGAATAGTACATATTTTGCATGATAACTCTGCATAGGAGTGAGATGTGGCATAAGTCCCACTTAATAGATGAAAGCTATCTTTAGTAATACAAAACCATAAGTTTTATATATTATGTCTTACCCTGTTTCCCTATTTTGGGTACACTAAGATAGCACTTAGGGACATGGTTTAGTAGTGGACTTGGCAGTGTTAGGTTTATGGTTGGACTCGATGATCTTAAAGGTCTTCTCCAACCTAAATGATTCTATGATAAAATAATTTTACAGCCCTTGGTGTCTATTCACACTTTTTCACCTGCCCTTGTGATTTATCTTGTTTAAATATATTGCTAGCTTCCTGAATTTGAGGGGGGGAATAGTGTAAAATGATAGGACCTGATTTTGTAAACTTGCCTGTTTGAAAGAAATATTGAAGAAAAGAATAGATGTTTTCAGAAAGCCTTAATAGTAATGAGGAAAGCTTTATATTTTTTCTTTTAAGTCAGATTTAACAAAATCTGGTGTTTCCCATACAGAAACTGCTGCACCAATAGACTGTGGAACTTGGAGAGAGTTCCATTCAACTCTGTGATGCCCAAAACTGATACAGTTTTCTATTATATTGAACTCAATTTATGCAAGTGCGGTGATCTGCTTATATGGTATAGATTACTGGACTTTGTTCCTTCAGACTTACTTTATTAAATTCAGAAATAAAATTGAATGTTTATTCTATTTTTCAACATTTTTTCCTGAAGAATTTCTTCAAGGTTGCATGACAAAAACAGTGGAAGAACTCCTGACATTAAGTTGACTCAACCTGTTAATATTATAAATAAGTCTATGACTTCACACTATGACTTCATGCTGAGGTATAATTTTCTAAGGGAAATTATATTTAAAGAGAAACTTTCTTCCTTATTAGGCTGTATCGAGGAAGAGCATACGCTAAGCAGCAGCAGTATAGAAAAGCAATAGAAGACTTAGCAGCAGCGGTTCATCTAGACCCTTCTTGTTGGTTAGCATTCTACTACAGAGGTTGCATACTACGACAGATTGATCCAAAAAGAGCTGTGCAGGACTTCAGTGTTTCTGGTATTGTTTGTTTCTTTTAATGGTGGGTATGTTTATCATTGAAAAGAGGAATAACCATTCACCAATAATTACTATACTGCAATATAACACAGAAATTTCATGTTGCAAATATTGAAATGTATGGTTGTCATTCAGTGTTTGGTAATAACTTGCTCCTTTTCATTTCTATTAAGTTTGCTATTAGACATTGTTTCTTGCTGCTGTTGTTTTTATTGAGTTATTTTGCCTCTGCTTCCTAAGCTTTTCTGCTTCACTTTTAACAATTTGAGTGGGTGTAATTGAGAATTATAAATATGTCTTGAAGGTATTTCATGCCACAATGAACAGTTTCCATTAGGATCTATTATGCTACATTATGGTTTATCAATGATATTTTATAAAACTCCAAGAAAACTAGAGTAAAAAGTAATGTGCAAATATATGCGAATATCTGAACAATTGACTTTTGTTCTCCCTCTCCCACAGTACTCATCAATGACACTCAGGAAAATTTCTGTTCTTTTCTTCATCGTGGGATTGTTTACTCAGAACAGTGCCAATGGTCACTTGCAATCTCTGACTTTGAAAGTGTCCTAGCTTTGGACAGGTGATTGGACTGAAGAATTTTAATATATGTTGTCTATATTCTGATTACCTGGGGGCATAAAAGTACTAATAAAGGAAAGTAGAATCAGAACCGTTATTCAGCAAATATATTGGAATTAAACCACACAAAACCATAATGTTGTCATCTTTTAGTATCTTTTGCCTCATTTACTATAGTCTGAGTAGAATAACAATAATTATTAATGTATTTCAAAATTAAATTTTATTTTGCCATACATGGCAACTTGGCAAATAAATTATTCTGGTTTGGCAGAAAAAAGGGAACTAAAGTCCCAATTAAAGTTGACTACTCATGCCATAATAATTTCATTAGTCTTTTGGGAGGGAATCTGTCCACAACACAGGTAAAAAGTCATACTAAATCCTTTTTTTTCCCAAAGGAAAACGCCACAATGTTTTCATTAGCGAAAGCCAATAAATGGCGTCCCTGAAATAAAAAAAAAAAATTAAAAAATATTGTTTGTGGTCCTTGATAGCTTGTGGCTGAAGCCAATGTGGTTTCTCTGAATTGCATTTCTTCCTACCACTTAAAAATACTTCAGAAACAGATTATATCTGTAGCAGCCCTGCTGTGTGAATGGTCTTACAATATGCAACAAACCTCCATACCAGTTAGCTGCATTAATTACTTTTCTCTAAAGGTATTGAGTTCTTGTTCAGCCTCTGGCAACCTTAACCTCTTGAGCAAAGGCTTCCATTCCGATCTGTGGCAAGCGTAAAGAACCCTCAGCTGTTCCTGTGTCTTGGCTCTGCTATAGGAAGTCTTGAACTCTGCTGAAAAACAGTCTGTGAGAGCAGGCTGTGCAAGATATTGCAGATCTTGGAAACCCAGGTCTTCCTAGAAGCTAGCCAAGTGAAATAACAGAAAATAAGGGAGCAGGCTAGATGGAAAACTTGTGAGCTTTGTCAGTCTTTTGAAATTACCATGTGGTTTTATTGTTGAAGGATTCAGTATTTCTTGGTGTATTCAGAATATACAAAATTACCAGCTAGCTCTATTTCTAGTCCAGCTCCTATGACAGAGACTTGTCATCATTTCTTCACAGTTCACATTTGGGGTGCTCCTTTTGGTGATCAGAGAGCCTCTAGTGTGCAGCCAAACATCACAAGCCACTGAAATGTTTTTTTTTAATGAGCTATCTCCTCTGCTGGCAATTACAATTCTTTAGCTCAGTGTGATCATAAAATAGATGTGTGGTAAATGTCATAAAAGTAGATGAAGCCTGTATAAGTTGTGGTTAATACAATGACACATTTCATGCAATAACAAAAGGAAAAAAATCTGTTTTTAGCTCTGTCATCTTTGCTTACCTAAATATTGGTTTGATACTGCTCTTGCATCTTGATCAATACTATGAAGCTATTCGATGGTTTACTAATGCCATTGAAATTGATCCTCTCAATGTTCAAGCCTACGTATGCAGAGCGCAAGCATATCGTAAGGTAATAAATTAATTTTTCTTTTATTTGCCACTTAAGATAGCTTTATTTATATTTATGGTTGTTGTGACTATTTTAATAATTATGCCTTGGTGTTATACAGATGTAAGAACCTGCTTATAGCTGTACGTTTCAAGTAGTCCTTGTCACCATAATAGAATTGCATACACTGCAATTGTAAAATATTGTTGGCATCTAATGCAATGACACAAACTATTTCAAATGTCATTTTATCTTATCTACATCCGTGTACATCTTAACTGAGCTTTAATAAAGTTCTTGAAATAAATTTAAAAAAATGTTTTGTTGAAAAAATATATATTTTTTTTAAATATAAACCCCCAAATTTTGAAATATAATGTTTTCTAAACGGAATTTTCTTGAGAATACTAATTTTTCAGGAAACTCAGATTTTCTTCCCCACAAATGAAAGTGAACACATCTTCAGTATTTTAATTTACTGTGAAACATAGTGTATTCTACTTCTGCATGGGATTTGAGAATGGTTTCTGCTAGCAGTTTGGTTTTTGAGACCTTCTCAGGAGTACAAGGAACGGAGAATTCAGTGTGACATAATTTCTGTAGATTTCATTGGCAGAACTCAATCAACTGTTGTGTCTCACAGTGCTTTGTTTTCAAAATATTTTGAGAAATTGCTTACACTCTTCATTTTCTTCCACATCTAAAGGAAATGGCTTTTAACTCAGAGTCCATCTAAGTGGATCGGTGATAGGTTTGGGTTTTTTTTTTTTTTTGATACTGTCTTTAAAAACTTGTTCCTGATAGTTTGTATTGGAGGTCATCCACTAATGCTCAGGTTGCTTTTGTAGGGTTATTTTTTGATTTTTTTGGGGGGGCGATTTTTTTTATTTCAATGTAAACCAATAAAATACAGCTCAGTACATGCATTCCATCAATGCTGTTCTTTGATGAGAGTTCAAGTTAGCAGCTATCCCAGCTGGATGAATCAGTCCTTGTACTGATCAGTCACTGTAATGACCTCCTTTCTCCTCAGCATCCGAAGCACACTGAATGGGACCACATGCACAGACACTTGAAAAATAAATGCAAATTCATTACAGCAATGGAGATTCATCAGGACATACATGCATGTGGATCTCATGACCTAATCTCCTTCCCAATAGTTCAGACTATTCTTTGGATTTTGGAAAAGTAAAGAAATTGTCTGGAGTTTGGATCTGCCCTATGGTAGAGTATGGAAATATGTAGGGTAAATGTTTCAGACCTTTACTAAAAACATGTTGAGCTCCTTTACAGAGGGCATGTGTGCATTGGGAGTTGTTAGCATGTGGGCATTACATCCTGCAGAAACACATATACAGAAATAGCAATTGTGTTTCCAAATTGTGTTCATATTAGCAATTAAATTGCTGTTTTTTCTTTATAAATTACAGATTCATAATTTACCAAATGCTGTGAAGGATATAAACCGAGCCATTCATCTTTATCCAAATAAATCACAACTTTGCATATTAAGGTAGGAAAGTGATTAGTTGAGAACTTCACAGATATCTCACTTGTTAAAAAAAATTCCCTTTGGAATGCTATTGGTAGATACCCTTATGTTATTTGAAACCTGCTCTGAATGGGTTTTAAAAAATGTAGTATTTTCATAGCATTTTCTAACCTGAAGAACTTTATCTGCATAGTGTCACTCAAGAATTGTAATGTTACCTTGGAGGAAGGAACCTTGTTTCATATACAGGATTCTGCTCTTTGAGATACATATATTTTCGGGGGAAAAAAGAAGTAAATAGATGCCATGACAAAAAGGCAAGTCGGAACTTTTAAAAAGATTAATAATTTTAAATGTTTTCCCCAAGTGGATGGGTACTTCACAGATTTATCTGCAGAATCCACATAATGCAAAGAATGTGAAGGATTGAATCCAGGCCTATTTCGATTTCAACTATTATTCTTCCCCATATTCAGCCCAGTGAGAAGTAGTGACTTTTACCAAGACTAAAAAATAAATTACTAGATAAAGCTGTTTCCTCCCCTGAAAAGCCATAAGAACTAAGGAGGAAATGCTAGGATATTATTCCTCAGGTGTATTAGGAGAAATAGTTACTATGTTCCAGTCAATAATACTGTATTTTCCTACTTTTAAGAGTGGGTTTGCTCAGCTTGTCTCTCAGAGCGAGGTTTGGCTAGCATGACCTCTTATACTAATGCCGATGTCTGAGGAGGCAAAAAATTGTCTGTGAAAACAGAATGTATCTATCAGCTATCAGTCTGTGGTGGATTTTAGAAACACTGTTACTAGGATTATTGTTGCAGTTCTTCAGATTGTAAAGATTACTATCTGTGGACTCCAAAGAAAAAGTGTTTTTATAACTCCTACAATCTGAAGAGAGGTAAGCATATAACTTCTTGGTAATGTGATGTGAGAGGAAAAAATTAAAAATTTGACAGATATCTGATGAAAAATAAGGAAAAACTTCGGGTGTTTTTATTGGAAGGCATTATTTTTCCTTTTTTCTTTTTATACTAATAAAACTGTATTTCAGTAGTATTTGTCCTCTGAAAGAAATGCCTGGACATAGTTTTACTAATTATATCATTCCAGGGGACAGTATTTAATGGAGTTGAAGAAATATGAGCTGGCAAGTTTGTGTATTCACCAACTTGCAGAAATGGATGAAGGTAATGTCAATTTCCATCAATTTTCCTAGGTAGTTGTGAACCATGGCAACAGTCTGTAACCAAGGAATTGTTCAAAAAAATTAAGTTGAAGCATGCAAATAGGTTAGTTACCAGGAATCAGCTAAAATATAGGAATTTATTATCTAGAGTATTTTGTTTGCATGTCTGAAGCCTTTAAAGGTAATAATGGTGTACTATCACCTGTGATTTCAGAATTTCTTTTATCTTGAGTCCTTGCTTTTTATATCTACTTTTCAATATTGGTAATTTCTGCTTTAAAGGAATATTGAGTAAGTATTCTGTTCTGTAGTTATGTACAGTCTTTCCTAACAAAATATCAAATAGCTTTAGAACTGAACCTTCCCAATGTGTCTGAACAGTAAAAATGTTGCGGTATAGTAGTTCCTTGTTATGTGCTGGGCATAAAATGGCAGTCCTGAAGCTCTTGGTGAATCCATATGAATAGCCACACTGTATGAGATTAATTTCCTCACTCTAGTAGTGACACAAGGCGCAAGAATATAAAAACAAAGCAGGCATATGGTGATACTTCCACAGAGCAAAGCCTTCTCGCATGTGGGGAAAGGAAGGTAAATATTTGCAGATGTTTAGAATGCAAACTACACTCATTTATAAATAACTGTTCAACTTCAGACTTTCGTAGGAATTTAGTTTACATTTGTATTTTTATGGATGTTAAAACAAGCTTTGATACTCCAAATATTTTAATAGCATTTTAAAGTTTGCATATAATTTAAAGGTATTTTACATTGGAAAACATATAGGTTAAAGTAAAAGAGATTATTGTTTTTCATGGTTGTTTCCTTCCAGAATTCTTTACATCTCAGCCTGTTCAGCAAGCACTCATTCAGTCATTTTGTCAAAATCACGATAAGGCCATAGAGTGCTTACGTGAAGCTACTGCAATTCAGCCTGAGCCTTCAATGTTGGTTATTTTAGGAAAAATACAAATGAAAGCCAAGAAAACTAAGGTTAGAAAAGTTTACATTGTATATATGCCAAGCAAGACAATGGTTTTCTTTCTATATTCTAATATTTTATGAAATGTGCTAGTATATAAATAAACCTTCAGAGTGCCTCATTGTTGAAATTATAAGAAGGCCCGAGTAAGACTTTTCAACAACAGCAGCACTAATAGTTTGGCATAAATTAGGCAATTTTACTTTTAAGACATTTAAGATGATCAATTAAAAGATACACTTAAATAGATTGAGGTCCATTATATGTCATAATTTTGCTTCTTTTGAAGTAAAATAATACAGAAGTATGTCTACCATTTTTTGTCTAATAAAATGCAGTACTAAAGTTTAATTCATGTGTGTGAACTGAATATATAATGTATAGTTACAGATAGTTTCTCAACTCTCTGAATATTCATGTGTCATAGGGTTTGACTAATATTGTCACTCCTCTGAGTCCTGCAGTTAGCCAATATTTGAGGCCTGCAGCATTGTTGAAGTTGGCTGTATGGATTAGCTGTTTCTTTTTGTACACTCATATTTGTTTATACAAAATGTATAGAGTCCTGTTTCCCTAAACACAATAGCAGCAAGCAACAGGTCATAAGACCTTGAATCTACCTATCTACTAAGTTGTATGTTTGAAATGCACAGTCTTTCTGTTTCCTCTTAGCCTTGTGTTTGCAGGTTCTTTTTAAATGAAAAAGTGTGCATTTTGTAAAAATTATACTCCTGCTCCCTGGGCTTGTACCAGATAAAACCTCTTGATCCATTCAGATTTTTGGTTAGGCTTGGGTGTTCTGTTTGTCTCAAACCATAATGGGACGTTACTAGTTCTGCTGTCTTTGAAAGAATGCTAAGACAAGACAGTGATCATTAGTACCCTCTAATTCAACCCGTTTCAGTTGTCATGGCTAAGAGGATGTGTGTTAGAGTAATTCCAGGATTTCTCAGAGTGCTTCACCCAGAGGTGAGGACTTGCACTGCCACCTCTCCTGGAGAGGAATGACAATTATACAGGAAAATGATCAGACTTCAGGCTATAGTGCCCTGAGAATCAGCTGCGTCTATAGAATTATATGTGAGTTCAGGTATCTACAGTTCTTTTTCCTCTTAAAATAAGAGTAATTTTGAACTGTAGGGATGGAGAAAAGTTATTTTTAAATAGCAGTAAATGCAGACCTGTTTTGTTTAAAACTTCTATCTTGACAACTTAGTCAGGCAGGTGTAGTATTTGCAGACAGCCCTATGGGCATAGGTATTTCAAACTGATTTTTCTAAACAAACACCTCTTTATCTTGAAAGACTCAATTAAGAAAAATCACTATAATTCTTTTACTCTTCTTGATATTGAAACTTTCAACTGTGGTCCCTTCATAATCCGCAAAGGCTGATGAACAGCTTATCTTGAACTGTTCTTAATTTTTTGGTTATTTTTCTTACACTTTCCTTTAAACCAAATTATTATTAAATACACATAAATTATTGTCCAGATCTATGAGACATGGTAAGATCCTGAGAAGTTATTCACTTAAGTTCCTTCAATGCATATACAGAATCGATCCTTTCAATCTATTTCTTAATGGTTGTTAAATTTATGTAAGTAGACTATGGAATAAAGAGTTAGTCATTACTTACATAAAGAAACCTGTAGCAAGTACTTAATTATTATCAGACTCCATCAAAAGATACACCTTTTCTTCCCGAGGAAAAAGTAAAATTCATAAATAATTATAATTAACTATGTACCTAATAACAGTATAAATGAACTGTATGTTATTTCCAGATCATGTACATTAGCTACTTTGACATATATAAATAAAACTCAGGAATATTTCTCTGTTTTTCTGATTGGTTATTAATATGAACCATTCAGAGATTGTGTTGAGCTCCAGCAACATCAAGAAACACTGGACTAGTCATTTTTACTGTAATGTTCCAAAGACTAAGAAAAAGACACCAAAAAATAATTTAAAGGGTCTAACAAATCTGGCAGATTTTCAGTTAAGTCCTTTATAACTATTAATATTCTCTGTATTGCAGGATGCTGTGAGAAGTTTTAAAAAAGCTATGAAGCTCCTGATGACCACCGCAAAACTCCTGCCTAATACATTTGAGGCTGCAGAAATTTATTATCTCACAGGCCTGTGTCACATGGAGCAAAAAAGTTTATTACGGGTTGGTATTAATTATATAGAATATATTAGCCTTTGACTCCACTGCTTGTAAACAACTATGATAGCTGAGTGAACAATTTCAATATTTTAAACAGTCTCCACTGCCTTTAGCAATTTTCTTTTGAATTCATGATGTACATTAGACTGTCTTGCAAGTTTGAGAGTAATTTTTCCAGTGCTAATCTTAGAATTTTTTTAATTTATGCCATTGATTGCAATTCTGATGGAATAAAAAACTACCTGATTTTCTTATCTGTTAATAAGACCTGTCTTCACAGGTCTTGTATAGCAACAGCACTCATGTAGGAGTATTGGTGGCTTAGTGAATTGGTAGTAAACTTGGACAAAGGAATTCCTAGATTATTGTGTTATGGAGTTGGTTGTAATTTGTTAAATGTTTTCTATATTACTATAGCTCATAACACTCCTAGCTGGTTCTGTTTGGCACTTATGTATGATACTTAAGAAATAAACTGCATTACCTAAGAAAAATATATTTCCCGTCTTTCAACAAAATCAATACTTTTAACTATATTAGAGAGTTCTTTGTTGAAAACTGTTGAAAGCCTACCAGCGAGCTTTGTGGCAGGCCTAGTGTGAGTTCGTGTGAATGTTTTCTGTGTTGATATCTTAGTAAATATGTTTCAGTTGTTGATTTGCTAAAGGTCTCAAGGCAGAAACTAGAAACATTTGAAATATCAGAATTTCACAGGGAAGAATTTCTTGCCCTGTCTGCTTCTGTGATGGGTTGACGCTGGCAGGATGCCAGGTGCCCGCCAAAGCTGCTCTATCACTCCTCTCCAGCTGGAAAGGGGAGAGAAAATATAATGAAAGGCTTGTGGGTCGAGATAAGGACAGGGACATCACTCAGCAATTACCATCACAGGCAAAACAGGCTCGACTTAGAGAAAATTAATTTAACTTATTGTGAATCAAATCGAGTAGGGTAATGAGAAAATAAAAACTAATGCTAAAACACCTTCCTCCCCACCCCTCCCTTCTTCTCAGGCTTAACCTTGCTCCCAAATTCTCCACCTGATTCCCTGGCCGTTTGTCATAAGTGATATTCTTTTGGAAGAAAGTTGTCAAAATTGTCTGAACCCAGGACCCAGGTCCTGCACCTGGGTCAGGGCAATCCCAAGGACAAATACAGGCTGTGCCATGAAAGGATAGAGAGCAGCCCTGAGAGAAGGACTTGGGGGTGTTGGTTGATGAGAAGTTCAGCATGAGCTGGCAATGTGTGCTTGCGGCCCAGAAGGCCGACTGGGCTGCATCAAAGGTCGAGGGTGGTGATTCTGCCCCTCAGCTCTGCTCTGTTGAGACTCTACCTGGAGTACTGCCTCCAGCTCTGGAGTCCTCAGCACAAGAAGAATGTGGATTGTTGGAGTGGGTCCAGAGGAGGGCCATGAAGATGATCAGAGGGCTGGAACACCTCTCTGATAAAGACAGGCTGAGAGAGTTGGGGTTGTCCAGCCTGGAGAAGAGAAGGCTCAGGGGAGACCTTGTAGCAGCCTTCCAGTATCTGAAGGGGGCCTATGAGAAAGCCGGAGAGGGACTTGTTTACAAGGGCATGTAGTGATAGGAGGAGGGGTAACAGCTTCAAACTGGAAGAGGATAGTTTTAGATTAGATATCAGGAGGAAATTTTTTACTGTGAGGGTGGTGAGGCACTGGAACAGGTTGCCCAGGGAAGTTGTGGATGCCCCATCCTTGGAAGTGTTCAAGGCTAGTCTGGATGGGACTTGGAGCAACCTGATCTAGTGGGAGGTATCCCTGCCCATGGCAGGGGGGCTGGAACTAGATGATCTTTAAGGTCCCTTCCAACCTAAACCATTCTATGATCTAATGTGGTAATACATGAAAATTGCAAAAGATGACTTTCTGTGTCAATCTACATCTGATTACAGCTGTAGATCCTGGAAAAGCCTGGGACTTTGTAAGCTAATGAACAATGTAGAGAGAAAAAAAACCTATCTGGATGGATTTTAAAGGAGTTGCATACTAGCCACGTTAATCCATCATCCATTATAACTAAGCGCTTTGCTATTTCAGCTCTTCCAGGCAAGACCATGTGCTTGGTTAAATGTTTGCAGTATCAATGAAAAAAAATTATTAAATTAATTAGATTGTGCCTCCATAGGGTGCTAAACATTACAAAATTTTGAGTAGCAGTAAATGGATGAAACTGATAAAAAACAATGCAGATACATGGTGGGTTCCAACTGCAAAAACGGGTCATACCTAGCTGTACAAAAGAATCTGTTAGCCTATGGTTTCAGCTGAACAAATGGACCATATTTAACGCAGGTGATATGACATCCTTTTAGGCCCATGATGCTTTCAGTATGGCTATCAGACTACATTCAAGTTACCCTGATGCTTTTTATCAGCGAGGGCTGTGTAGAATGCGGCTCAGACAAGCTAAGTGCATCCGAGATTTCAATCGAGCACTTGCCCTTTGTCCATCACATTTCCAGGTAATATAAAGACTCCTGATAGTTTGTTTCTGTGAGGCATTTTTGGATGGGTTCAAAGACTGACAGGTTTTGCATTTCTGGGTGTATTGGCTTGTAATCTACCAGCAAGCACAGGGGAAGCATTAAATAAAAGAAATGACAAGCTTCATAAGATGTATGTTTTTATAAACTTGTAATTTCTGTCTTCTATTTAATCCTTTTTTTTTAATATTGGTAAACAAGGTTGTTTTTTACCATGTCATCGTTCCGTCTTCATCTCTACAGGCATATATGAGTCGTGCTGCTTACTATGAAAGTAAAAGTAGATACTCTAAGGCAATTCTGAATTGCAATGAAGCGATCAAAATTCTTCCTAACAGTGTGCAAGCTTATTTTTACCGAGGAACTTTAAAGTATCAAAATAAGGTGGGTCTTTATTGTTGTACGTTTGCATTCTCCCTTAAAACTTAATGTATCTTCCTTGACACTTTATAACGGTGAAATAGCAGTGAAAGTGTTGCTGATGAAAACCAGGAATTCCACTTGATTATTATACTTTCCATTCCCCATTGAAGGTATTCTCTGGTTGTTCTATGCAGCTGAAAATGATTGATGTGTTGGAGAAGCTACTGAGCATCTATCTGGTTATTTTCTTAAGTTCCACAGAATAGATTCTTACCTAGTGATTGACAGAAGTATCAAAACTCCATAAAAGATACCTTCTGTGTTAGGGTAAGATATAAAATGTAAAATAGTAAAATTAAGGATTGATTATGTATTGCAGTATGTGGATGTGATGTAAGAAAACACAAAGAATGTTTGTTTGCCCAGTCTTTGCACAAACAGAGCTTCTGAAAGAGTGTTCTCACTGCAGTAAGGACTGCAGTAAGTAGTCCACAGAGGTCGTAGTGAAATGGTTGGATGTCTTCCAGTACTGATGAAGAAGAAAATGTAAAACTATGAAATAAAATTTTACAATAGGCTATTATTTGAGGAAAAACGTGCAGTGCCATGAACTCTGAATTAAAATTTATACATAGTGGTTTTTCATTTGCAGACATTTAAAGCTGCAATTGAAGATCTTTCAAAAACTATTGACCTTGACAAAACTTGCATTTTGGCATATTATAACAGAGCTGTCTGTTATCAACAAATAAAGGACTTCAGAAAGGTATTGGTATTAATTTTTTTCAACATCACATGAACACTCACTTCATATTAGCTAGTAACCTGTTACTGACAATTAGTCAAAATTTCTGACGTGTTGCAATGTCTTCCTGAACGATTGTGCTCTTCAGGACATTGTTTAAAAAAAATGGCTTTTTGGTCTCTACTGTCATATTAATTACATTTGATATCCCTTTGAGAATATAAGAACTATAATGACAAAATAATTTTTAATTATATCTGTTTAATATATTTGCATTATCTTTGCTTCTGTACTCTAGGAATGAGTATCTATGTAATTATAGAAGGCTCCAAATCAGTTAAATTCAGTCTGAAAACAGTGAAACATTGGAATAGCCACACTGAAGTCTGTGCATATGCACATGATTTGTAACAGTTTGAAAGTATGTCTTTTAAATTTTGAAGTGACATTGTATCCCTCTGAATAAATTATGGTTTAAAATACATTTTATGTTTTTGTAGGCTTTGAAAGACTATGGAATTCTTCTTCTGCTTGAACTGAGTCAGGAAATAGCTTTTAAGGTGTTAATTAATCGTGGACTACTCTACGTGGAACTTGGTGATTATGCTAATGCATGTGAGGTACAGAATCCTTCTTTGAGTAAGGGAAATTTAGAGTTTTCTGTTAAATGTAAGCCATTGTTGACATAAAGACCAGCTTGACAGTTTTTATAGTCTTCTGAAATAGTTGGTGCCCAGTTCTCATTTGCTCAACATCTAATACCAGTCTGTCTGTGAAGATGCAAACAAAATGCAGTTTTACTTGTTTTACAGTTGTATGCTTCTAGAGTTAAACAGGGGAGCTGCACAAAATTTAGTAAGAACCTGATTTTTTCCTTCTTTTTTAATCTTGAAGTAATTTACTTTTGGTACAAATGAGCACTAATTCATTGCAGAAGCTTAAGTAAATGGAGGTTATGACTGAGTGGGCTTGTTTTGTTCCTCTTTGTGTGCATGCATGTGTGTGTACATGGCTATTTTTGTTGAAAGGGCAAGAAGGGTCCTACCTCAAGATAATTGTTTTAAATGTAAGAAAATAATATGTGTTTCTGACACTGACTCACAGTGCAGATGACTGTCATTCCATGGGACTCAATCTGGTATAGGAATAGCAGGCTTGAAACGTGTTAAACATTGCTCTTTCACACAGATGGGTTTTTGGTTTTGAATTTTCAATAGTTTTTAGGTTTTCTGAAGGTTTTAGTTTTTTTAAAAGCAGGGGTATTTATTTTCGGTACGACTGGTGCATTCATTGCTTCCATTGTGGACTAGTTACTTGAAAATGTGTTATCTTCTTTATGTGATAGCAACAATTTCAGCATAGGCATTCTAAAAATTGAGTAATATTTCTTATTTGAAAATCAAAAATGAAGACTGAATATTAGTCCCATTCCAATGACCCAGAAATGTCCTATTGGAAGTGCACAACAAAAGCTCTATACAGTTGGTAGACCTCACATAGAAATAACTCAAACAGAAATACTGTTATTGGTTTCATGCTTCAAAATGCAGTTGATCGTAGTTCAGAAGTTCAGAGAGGCAGTACAAACTGATGTGTAAGGCCAGTAGAAAGAGACTGGGACAGAACCAGCAGGATGAGCAAAAAGTTCTTCAAATGAATGGTAGTGAAGACAAATTTACAAAATGGTAATTGAACAACAGACACAAAAACATAACAGCTAATTTAAGAAAAACATCAGTGATCATGAATATGTTTGATACCTTCTTATGTATCAGTTCTAATAAAGCTTTACTGCGAGGAGTATATCTGTATACATGCATAGTGCTGGTTGAACTAGGGTATAATTATTTAAGCACAGATACATACTACTTGAAGTGAGTGTATTCTTGAATTGCATACACTGGAAGAAAAAGGAAAAGTTACGATTCCGTCTGTATAAGATCTGAATTGCTATATAAGGGTGTCTTTTCCTGTTGATTCTGTGAAGTGTGTGGTTACCTATGGGGATAGCACCTTTGGTTTAAGTAAACCCAACCTGGTCCTTGGAACTTTGATCCTGCTTTTGCTCTGCTCCGTACACAGAGCAGAATGTGTACTCCAAATTGTGCACATGAAGAATCCCATTAGCTTTGCTGGGTATTCTTTGAAAGGCTTTGCTAGGTGGGAAGAGTCTGCCTCAGTAGTTTTTTAAAAACAGACCTATAATTTTATGATAGCATGTTCACCAAAAGAGACATTTTATTTTAACAAAATACAAATATATATATTTGCACATCATTATTTTGCCACTTTCATAATTCCAACAGTACTAAAATCTTTCACATCTCTTTAATTTTATAATTTGAACAAGTGAAAAATGCCTTCTAAGTTGTAGTTCTGTGGACACATCAGCTAAACCATTCCTACTACTTATTGCTTTCCCGTGCAGAAGCCTAAAGTGCTCCCTTACATCATAATTGAAATGTACGTATTTGATTTTAACAGCACCTGTACAGTTTTTACAATTGAACTGCATGTATCAAAACCTCAAGCATTTTGAAAAATGTTTTGAATGTTAGTAAAAGGCAAAAGTCAAAAGCACTATGAAGTCTTTCACTGGAACATTGTGCATAGAGTGTCCCAATGCAAATACGAGTTTGCTTTACTATATTTGTCAAAGTAATAACAGAAAATAACTAGATAATTTTATTACTGAAATAATTCTGTTGAAATTGCATATAGCAAAATATATTTTTTTTATATATACACATTTAATAATAGCAGCTAAGGTACAGTATTTCTATTAAAAACCAACATAAAATACCTTTCTGGAAGGTTTTGTTTCTGGAAATGTTGCCTCCAGCTTTGTAGGAAATACTGTGATACCACGTACCTTTGGAGTTTTTATTCTATCAAAGTCTCAGACAAGAAGTATGAAAACAGTTAAATACACCTCCAGTACTTCTGAACATATAATGCCTTTGTCAGAGGCCAACTCCCTTTTTATACAGAAGTATAAAACCATTTAGCTAAACCCACAGTTTTAGGTGAAGTGAAACAATATCAATTTGCATGGTTTAACGTCTCTTCTTTTCAGGACTTTAAAGAAGCAACATTGCTTAGTCCAGATGATAGTCAGATCTTTCAAGCTATTGGAATCTGCTGTCATAGGTAAGATATCTAGTTTTGTTTGATGGGAGTAGGAAAATTAAATAATTCCTGAGCTTTATATTCCTGTTCATCTTTTCATATCAAGTACACTGAGAACTGGGGGAGGGGAAAATGGTAAAGAGGAATGGAAAAAAGAAAATTAGATATTTTTCAAGTTTAACAACTTGTATTAAAATCTTCTGGTATCAAGCAACTATGTGTTCATGACAGCGTCAGGATGAAATATTAGGATGATAAAAGTAGAACTAAGAGAAGGACTGAAGAACAAAGAATTATGGGATAAACAGAGCTGGGTTGGTTTGGTCAGAATTAGTTAGGATGTAATTTCTGTTTAAATACACACTTTGTCCTATAAAGAAAAGCAAAAGCCTCACTGGTCTTCCCTGCCTGAATTTTTTATTTGGAAATTCTAAAGTGTAGTTTTATCAAGATAAGGTTTATTTAGAAAGGCTACATTAAATCTGTTAATCACTTAAAATAGATATAAATTGGAAGAAATAAGATATTCATTAGTATCTTAGTCTACTTATCATAGTGGGACTTGGAGTTGATAGCTCCTTTTTCACACAAATATCACCTATCATAAAAAGGAAATTTTAATAGGTATCTGCCTATTAGTTTAGTCTAATCTATTTTATTCTACAGTTACTCTGCCATCTATCACTGCTTAACCTTGTTGCTGCTGAGGCAGGGCGGAAGCGGACATATTCAGGACTGCAGCATCAAAAGTTCTTGTGTTACCTTGCCTGTAGTTAGGGCATAACTGGCTCCATCTTTCACAGTGTCTGGACGATGTAGAGCTCACACAGGAATGCTGAATCATGCTCTAAGAATTGAGCATGTGATTTTGGTGCCCATGTCTGTATTCAACTGTCAGAAGGAGTCACTAGCAACTATGTAACTCAGCTGTATAAGCCATTTTAAGACACATTTGGGACCCATCCTGCAGTCTCTAACCTCACGACTGCCTATCAACAGGATTGGAATGAAGCCCTAATTTGTTTTTGCAACAGGCGTTGTGCTTTCAACAAGCATTTGGTTCACAACCCTTGAAGTTATTTGTTAGCTAAGTATATTTAATCTTTCATCTTTTGGTAAAGAATTCAGACTGTGCTTCAGGTAGACATATGCAGCCTATATTCAAACAATATCTTATCTTTCAGTATCATGGTAAAATGATTTTGTACTTTGACACGTTAAAGTTTTTGCTTTATGTGTAAAGATACTTACTAGCATTCATTGACATTTCAGGTATTTAATCCTTTTTATCCCTATTCGGTATACCTCAGATGTTTTATCTAAGGATGGAGTTCCACATTTGGCTTACTCTTAGACCAGAATGGTCTATGCTTAGAACCCTGACTATTGCCTCTTTTTACCTTGCAAGTTTAGCATAGTTTGGATAAGTTCAATAATTGGTGTGAGGAAAAAATGGAGAGAAGGCTTGTATGAGAAGAAAATTATTTGTGGCTGAAACATCTGTGCCTGAACACAGTAGCAAAAACATGTTTGGTTATGACATTTGGACAGCATGAATGACTTGGGTAAAGTCTCTCTGTTGAGTACAACTGTTGAAAAGGTGAAATCTTGGTCCAGCAAGTGTTAATGAGAGTCTTGCTGTTTTCTTCCTCAGGCCAAGGAATTCCAATTGAAGTCTACAAGGTCTTACACTAACTACCTTCACTGTTATAGCTATCAGGGTGCTCATACAGAAAGCAAACTTAAGGAAAAAGAAAAGTGTCCCTTTCAATCAGAATTGAACTACTATCAGTGGGTGTTATGGGATACTATTTGCTGATCATTCATAAATTAAGATTTTTATTTATAGAATTTTTAAACAGCAAACATCAATATATCTATTTGTAGACTTCATGAGTTTGAAGAAGCTGTGAGATCATTTGATCAGGTTCTCAAACTAAATCCTGTTTCCGTGGATGCCTATGTTGGTCGAGGAAATTCGTACATGGAAAATGGACATGAAGCTGGTTATAAACAAGCACAGAAAGATTTCTTGAGAGCAATTCATCTGAATCCAAAGTGTATAAAAGCCAGAATTTGCTTAGGATACAACTTGCAGGTAACACACCAAAATTCATTATCAATGCTATGTTTAATCAAACAAAATAACATGAATCTTATATGCATACATTTATGTAATGCGTAAAATAATCATAGTAAACATAAAATAATTAATGTACTTTAGACAAGCCTTATGGCGTCTTCTCTCTTTTTAAGTAAATGGATAGACCATGATTTTGTTTTCACTTTTATGCCCAATCTTGTTGGAGTTCTGCTCTTGACTAATGTAACATTGAGTAACATTACGCTTGTTTGGTTTGCATATATGGTTCTCTGATTGGCTAACATTAAGTACTGGCATATTTTGTGTGTATGAGCTGTTTACTGAAGTAAAAAGCAACCAAAGTGTTGACAAATCTGTGTAAAACAAAATCTTGTATGTCCTAATTATCCAAACTGCACTGTTAGCAGATTTGCTAAAATCCCTTGGTAAAGGCCATATATATAATGATGTTTGAAAACTACTTACCTACATAGAAAATGAACTTCTATATTAGTAAAGAGATATATGATATGACTTGAAAGATTTTGTCTGTGTCTAATTTCTGTCATTTAACTGTGCTTTATTATATGCAGTTGTCTGAAATGTCTTGAATTGTCATGAATCTTGTTGCAAATTATTTTTTGCCAATGTAAATGAGAGACTAATGTTTAGTGGCTTGTGTCAGGTAGTCTTGCAGAGGTGTCATGCAAATTTCCTTTTACAGCTTTGCCAGTTCACTTAAATTCTAACTAATGCTTCCACAGTGCTTTGGGAAGTACTGTGCAAGAGAAAAACTTGGAGTGACTACATTGGTCAGTGGGTGGGAATAAGATGTAGGTAGGAATTAGACATCTTAAGTGCAGGAGGCAACCCAGAAAGTTCTCATACTGGCAGGTGCTTAATTTCTGAGATGCACAAATCTCACTAGGTGCCTTATCTTAAGCCTTATTATACCTTTTGGGGCTTAAACATAGACACATGTGGAGAAATATTTTGATGTGGGGAACTAGATGGTTTGCCTTCCACCTTTGCTTACTTAAGACTTATATTAGGTAAAATGTTTACATTTTGCCTGTGGTCCCAAGTGGCCTACTTGCCCAGAGTTAAGCACTTCCTAGACAAGGTGTAGTATACCAGAGTTATATTTGACCATCCAGGGGAGGTATTTTTGCTGAACAACTTAGTGGTTTAATTTTATTGCTATGTAAAGTCCAATATTTAAGTCTTTAGGTCACAAGCTCATATATAGCCCGTCAAGAGCTGAATCTAGTGAGTGGCATGAAGGTCAATAAGAAAGGCTTCTGCAAGTGCATCAGTAGCTAAAGCAAAATCAGAGAAAATACGGGCCTGCTGCTGAATGCGAGTAGGGATGCAGTGACAAAGGATATGGAGAGGTACTACTTATTTGCCTTGGTCTTTACTGCTAAGACTGGCTTTCAGGAATACCAAGTCCCTGTGACCAGTGGAAAAGTCCAGAGCAAGGAAGACTTATCCTTAGTGGAGGAGAATCAGGCTAGGGAACATCTAAACAAAATGGACACACACAAGTCCATGGGACCTAATGGAATATACCCAAAGCGCTGAAGAGCTAACCAACATCACTGTGTGAGGCCACTCTCAATTATCTCTGAAAGGTCATAAGTAATCAGTAGAGGTTCCTGAAGACCAGAAGAAAGTACACATCACTCCTGTCTTCAAGAATGGCAAGAAGCAGGATCTGGGGAACTATAGGCAGGTCAGCCTCACTTCAGTCCCTGGAACGGTGATGAAGCAAATAATTCTGGAAACTATTTTTAAACACATGAAGGACAAGGAGGTGATTGGGAGTTGTCTGCATGAATTTATGAAGGAGAAATTGTGCTAATCAACCTGATAGCCTCTATGATGAGATGGTTAGCTTGGAATGAGAGGGGAGCAGTGAATGTTGTTTATCTCCACTTTAGCAAAGCTTTCGGTAGTCTTTCTGAAGGTCTTCATACAAAACCTGGTAAAGCACCGTCTAGATAAGTGGACAGTGAGGTGAAATGAAAATTAGTTGAACTGTCAGGCTGAAAAGGTCATTATTAGTGCCGTAAAGTCCAGCTGGAGGCTAGTCACTAGTGAAGTACCATCAGGTGTCAGTAATGGGTCCAATACTGTTTGACGTCTTAATTAATGACCTGGATGATGGAGTAGAGTGCACCTTCAGCAGGTTTGCAAATGATACAAAACTGGGAGGTGTGGTTAATACACCAAATGGTTATGCTGCCATTTAGAGGGATGATGGGCTGGACAGCTTGGAGAAAGGGCAGACAGGAACCTCATGAATTGCAACAAAGGAAAGTGAGAAGTTCTGCATCTGAGGAGGAATAATTTCGTGCAGCACTACAAGCTGGGAGCTGACAGGCTCAAAAGCAACTTTGCAGAAAAGGACTTGGGGGTCCTGATGGACAACAAACTGAAGTTGTCAGTGATGTGCCCTTGCAGTAAGGAAGGCCAATGATACCCTGGGCTATGTCACGAGCAACATTGCCAGAAGGTCAAGGGAGATGATCCTTCTCCTCTGCTCAGTACTGGTGAGGCCACATCTGGAGTACTGTGTCCAGTTCTGGGCTCTGCAGTACAAGGGAGACATGGCATGAACATACTGGTGCTCATCCAGCGAAGAGCCACTAAGATGATTAAGGGCTTGAAACATCTGTCATACAAAGAGAAGGGACAGAGAGATGAAGGCTAAAGGGGAAGTCTTATAAATAGGTATAAATATGTGATGAAGGAGTATAAATAAAGTGGAACCAGGCTTTTCCTAATGGTGCAGTGAAAGGAGAGGAGGCAATGGGCACAGACTTGAAATACAGGAAATTCCATTTAAACATCAGACTTTTTTTTTTTTTTTTTACTGTGATGATGATCAAACACTGAAACAGGTTTTGCAGAGAGGTGGTGGAATCTCCATCCTTGAAGATATTCAAATTCTAACTGTGCATGGTCCTGGGCAACCTGCTCCAGCTGACCTTGCTTTGAGCAGCGGGTTGACCTAGATGTTCTCCAGAGAGCCCTTCCAAACTCAACCACTGTGTGATTCTATTATGTAGAAAAGGTAATACTTGCAGTTAAAACAGTTGTGACAGATACATTACATAGTTGCAAAGACAATGAGTATTGCATAATTAACAAGATACTTGAAAATTAACAAGATATTTTAATTATTTTTTTCTGTAATTTAGTTAACTGCATTTGTAAATATAAGCATGCTTCCATTCTCCGCTGTAATTTTTTAAGTGGGACCATTACTATGTTTGGCATTTCTTATGTTTCTTATTGTGGACATATTGCAATTCATTTTAGGCCCTTGGAAAGCTTCAGAGAGCATGGAGCCAATTTACAGTTGCCATTTGCATTGATCCAAAATGCCATGCTGCATATGATGGACGAGCTTCAGTCTGTCTTCAAGTGGGAGAAACTTTTGCCGCATTTCAAGATACAAACGCTGCACTAAAGGTAGACATTAGCTTAGAGTGATTTTACTAAAATCAGCCTGCTGCTATGAAGCCAGCTGTACATTAGTAGTTGCCAGTTTGTTAATCCAATTCACTTTTTTTTAAAAGTAAATGTATCTTTGAAAGCCAGAATAAATTACTGTAGAAGTGTAAATTTTCCCTGAGTAAGAATGTGTATGTGTTTTCCTTTCAGCTCACTACCACTGCTCCACTGCTAACAAATCGGGGTGTCATCAATCAGTTAATGGGATATCTACCCTGTGCCATGAAAGACTATCAACAAGCAATTTCTGTTGACCCAAACTATGTATTAGCCTATTTCAATGCAGCAAATGTCTACTTCCATAATCGACAGTTTTCACAGGTAAGTCTACAGTCTGTCTTTATACTGTCTTCAGAACTTTTTTTTCTCAAATAAATACTGTTGGTATAAAGCTGTCTTTAAGTGTAATTTACATGAAGCTTTCTTACATTGATTTTTATGGTCCTCTACCGGGAGATGAATTAATCTGTAGTAATTAATAATAAATAATTGCCCTACTACTATGTATTTTATCATTGATATGAATGAACAGATTCATGACAGCTAGGATACACATCACAAAAATTTGTTAATAATTAAGATACCAAAATCCCACTAACGTTCAGCAACATCCCCCCCCAGCCGAACTCCTGTATGTTAAATAACTTGCCCAGATTCACTATAGCACCATGACGATGAGAATGAAAACAATCTCCTGCTGATGAACTTTAATCAAGAAGTTAGATCTTCCTCCTGTTACCACAGTAACTTTGGAGTTTTAAGTCACCTAATTCTGCTTAAACCTGGTGGGTATCTTGAAATACAGAAGAGACAGATATTAAAATTCCTCTTGTGAGAGAATTTGAAATCTGTTTGAAGGCAAGGACAATTTATTTTTCTCTGTGTGAGGAGACCCCTGCAATGATTTTTCCTCTGGTCTTCCAGTCACATTTCCTGGTCATAGGCTCAGGCTATTATTTGATTGGAGCCTTGTTGTCCAGCAGCTGTGGAAACCCAGAACCAGCATGGATGCTTCAGTACATTTCGTCTGCTTGAATTAATTCTCTCCTAGAGTTGCATCTGTAAACACTTCAGCTTGCAGTTCACTTATTAAGGAATTCATCGTGTATAGTACAGGCTTGGCATACAATTTTAAACCTAGATTGTACTTCATAAAGCACAAGAAATAGATCAAGTAAGAAAAAATTTTGATGTTCTTGTACGTTTCTCTGAGTTAGATTCCTTGTTGATCTTGAGCATAAGTTAGACTTGCATCAGAAATTCCTTAGGAGTCCAAGGTCAGTGCCCTGCATATGGCTTCTTCTGTGATCACGTAATTTCTTTTCTCATGCATCTGGTATCATTCTTCC
Organism: Ibidorhyncha struthersii; assembly: GCA_013398815.1. NCBI lineage: Eukaryota > Metazoa > Chordata > Aves > Charadriiformes > Charadriidae > Ibidorhyncha > Ibidorhyncha struthersii. The sequence continues at coordinate 27,183 of VZSZ01007066.1, read as the reverse complement.
ATGACTGGTCTTGCATAGGTTGTTCTTCCTCTTTACTGTGTTTCTATGGCTCCTTACTGTTTCACAGAGGCTGTCTAATGATGAAGAAAGAAGTTCAGAAATAGGTGTGGCATTATAAACTATTTTCTATGTTAATTCAAATTGGCCTTAGTGTGTAGCTTATTCTGCCATAATTACAATTTAGCAAAAACAGCTGTTATTTTTCGAAAGTCTGTCTGGGTGGTGATTGACCAATTTTTGGATAAACATGCTGGTGCTGTGTCTCTCTTTTCTGTGCACAAAGAACGCTGAACAGAATGAGTAAAGATTTAAGAATCCTAACAGCTTAAAGAAACAAACTGGAAGTTACAAGTTGTACGTAAGCCATTTCCTCAAATTTTAATGGTGTATTTTGTCTCCAATTCATGTGTTCTGTAGGCCTATTGCTATTATTCCAGGGTATTAGAACTTGACCCAAGAAATGAATCTGCTGTTTTGAATCGTGCTATTACAAATACATTACTAAACAATATTGAAGAAGCAAAAGAAGACTTTGAGAAGGCAATTTGTCTCTGCCCATTCTCTGCAGCAGTGTATTTTAACAGGGCAAATTTCTATAATGGATTGAAGCAATATGAACTAGCTGAGAAAGACATTTCAACAGGTAATATCTATTTACCTGTCATGATACTGTTTGGTAGCATACTAACAATTATGATAATAAATTACTTGGCTTTATTTAATGATTCAGAAAGTATGTGTGCATTTTTGCTAGTATATTTTCTACCTAATTTGATCAGGTATTATGATGTGATTAAAAAGAGGAAGGTAAAGTAAACATGCTAGTTGTGGGTTTTTTCCATTCTCAAAATTGAAAGAATATGTAAATTAGAAGGCAAACTTTCCTATAACATGTCATTAGCATCTGAACAGAGCCCCATTCTAAATGAAATTGCGGCAAGAAGTGATGAAGAATGCAATGCTTGCCAGGTCTGAAAAATTTTTGTGAGTGTTTTTGTGTGTGTGTATGTGTTTGAGATATCCAGGTGCCTAGAAAATGGCATTCAGGTAGTTTATTTTATATATAAACATGAAATTTAATGAATGTGCTCTTTGTAGAACAAGTTTTGAAACTGTATTTGGTTTCCATAAGCTTTTCTTTTGGGAACAGACATGGTTCATAGAGAAGAGGAACCGAATCAGACTTTCATCTTGATCTCAGTAAGAACCAAACCTTTTGATCAGGTTCAAAACAGCTGAGCTATATTGCTCCATTGCTGCTTTTGTCATTGTTACTAACATGAGATTCAGCAACTCTGGATACACAGGCAAACTTCCAGTAACTAAAGCTATGTTTACTTTGTATTTAAGTTATTGAAACAAAATTTAGTAATGTGACTTTGATTTGACAACACTTGATTGCACAGGTAATGATCTTTCCTGGAAGGATAACTCTCTTTAGATTTATTATTTATTTTTTTTTAGAAATCAATTTTCTTTTACAGTGAAATTTGTCAAAATAGTGTTTTTACTTCATGGTTTTCATGACTAATGTTTCCATAGTGATAGGTGGTGAAAATTGACTAGACTAGGGAGCTGATTGATTTTCAAAAATTTTCTCTCTAAAGCAGAATTTTAAAACAGCAGATTAAGCTTTCCAACCAGTACCTGAATTCTTTTTATACAATGGAGAAACAGAATAAGGTATTGGGTTCATTGCCATGTTCCAGAAGTTGGATGGTGGTAGTTTTATTGTCTGGGATTTTGATTGTGTTTCAGAGGAAAGCATAGTTTCTGCTGTCAGGGCAAAATTAAAGTGAGATTCATAAATGGCATCAAAAAGAGCAAAAAAAATCTGAAGTATAAATAACACAACGAAGTTGCCTACCTTCTCATGTAAAGTTAATGTATGTAGTATGGTTTATTTGGGAAAGCATGTCTGGAGAAAATCTGAGCACTGACAACAGTTTTTGCATGATGCTTTTCTTTATAATTATGTGATAATATTAAAAAAAAACCCACAAAAACAAAAAAAAGCCTAACATTCTATTTCTTGTTTTTACAGCATTGTCTATTCAGCCTAATGATGCCTTGATGTATAAATTTAGAGCTGATATTCGTGGTAAATTGGGTTTCAATAAGGAGGCTCTAGAAGACTACAAACAAGCAATCAGTATTCAAGAACACATTGATTCCATGTGAAATTATACCGGTTCTCATGCCACTTGGGTTCTATGCACAGATTTCTCAGACCTCTAATTAAAAGACAAATTTATAATTTTTCATTTTCATATATTCACACATTTTATTCTCCTAAATAATATAATTACCTTGATTGTGCAAAACTAACCAAAGTTATTTAAGAATAGAACGCCGCATTTAATTTGAGTTATGGGTTGTTCTTTATTTGTTAATGTCAATACATAGTTGATTATGTTGTGTGCAAAATGAAGGAAAGAGAAGAGGAATTTATAGGCAGAAGACCTCAACCGTATTGGTTATAGAAGGGTAAAAGAGACCACACTCCCCTTTCTCCCCCAAATATAAATGCTTACAGTGGTGCTAATTATATGTCACCTGGACCGTCTGGGAAATAAAAATTCTAAGATGGCTACCAAATGTTTGTGACTGCTAACTAGGTCTGATTTTCTTCCTGATCTTCCTTCTGTACCTCTTCATAAGCTTTCCTATTCCCTGTTGCTCACATGGTAGGGGAAAACCATTGTGCAAGGTCTGTCTGTTGCAGCGTGTGAGAACTACTCCGAGAACTGAAATTTGAGAAGGAGGTGATTCAGTTTGTGATTAAAAAGTTGAGGTTACTTGCTTCCACTTAAATATATTACACTGTGCCAGCTTGAAGAGGCTGGTAAAAAAACATAAATAATAGATCACAGTTTTCTGTTCTAAGCTGTAAGAATGGGTTTAAGAACAGGCTCTCACCTAAACATGGAGATTGAAATGTGAATCTATGTGACCAAAATTTAAGAGTTGTCAGGCTCTACCCATGTACTAAATTAAACTTGCAAGTTTGGCATAGTATGCTGAAGATAGCGAAAGGATGAAGCAGAGCAGATGTCTTTGTCTCGGAAAATAGAAAAAGAAGGAATGTGAAGGTTTTATTCAGCATGCAAGCAGTCCTGTGGTTTCAGACAGTGGAAAGATCTCTAAAGGCACAAATGGCACTTCAATGCATAATCTCAGTGGTATAGGAATTGCATGTGCAATTTCAGTTTAGGCCTAGATGTAAAATGCTATCAATTTTCCTCTTGAAAAAGGGCAAAAGGAAAAGACCAGAGGGACCTTCACAAAACAGTAGACCTAACACAGGCTGATATGTGCCTGTAATTACCTAATGTTCTGTATGTGAATTAATCCCTAGATAGTAGAGGATAATCCAGAATAAAATCAAAACTAAATAATCTAATTTATATAAAATTAGCATTAAAGAGTTACATCGTTCCATTTAACTTTATCACTGATCTTTTTTGTAACGCCTAGAGTTAAGTGATTTTTTTTGTGTACATGCTATTGAGATGAAAGTAAAAAATATCATTGCTTTGTCTCAAAGAATTGCATTTTATTTTCTCTGAGTACTTAACACATCACTATACACTACTTCTGTATCTATTCTTGCATACCTATGCAGTATATGTTTAGCCAATGTGACAGACAGTGACTGGAATTTTAGCTTAGTTCTGCTATCTTAAATTTTTGCATTTTTAATATTACATTACATTTTAAAAATTCCTATGCTTGTCACCTTATGATATTTGGGTTGAAAAAAGAAGTTCCATGGAAAGGAAATTCAGAGTATCACAGCTAAGAGCAGTTAACTCAGTAAAGCATTTGACTCCATCCCTACTCTCCCTGACTATCCTTTTATCTTGTTTAATATCTAGCATGATGCGACTTTGCACTTTTAAGATCTGTGGTGATAAGGTTGACTGGAATAGATGCATTATAGTTAACATGTATAAAAGTTAAAACAAGTTCAAAAAATTCTGTATTTAATTTTTGTTTATTCATTATTAGTGTCTCTAATGTTTAAAAATGAATATTTATAGATATAAACAATAAATTAAAATATTTCTATATGTTATAGGATGTTGTATATTAATATTTCTTTCTAGTATTATATATTAGAGCATTACTTACTAGAAATCTATTTGAAATGACAGTTTTTCTTAAATTAAAATATGTGACCATGGGACGATCAAAAAACAATTTGTGCTTTTCTGTTCTCCAGTAATTTGAAATATGAATTGCTAGTAATAGCTTTTAGAAGTATTAATTTTACCACACTACAACAAAAAAAAATCAGGTAGACTGCAACACACAATAGGGAGAAATTCTTTGTGACTGTTACAGAATTCAAGAATCGGAGTAACAATGTCAGGTCTGATTATACCATTGTGGCTACATGTTTCTGTAAAGAGTTTTCAGAGCTTTTGCTTTTGTGCCATTAATATTGACTGTTGCGTTATTAAAGCTAAGTTTGTGAAGTCCAAGGTGAGTGAATAATTATTTACTGCTTTTTCCCTCATTCTTTTTTCTTATTTATTTACTGTAGTTATTTTTGTGGTGTCCTCACCAACCCAAGTGGATCAAGTGTAATGTACAAAGTATAAATGTGTGTGTCTGTATTGCCTTGCATGATTATCATGGTTGTTGATGCAAATTGTGGAATTATTTACCTATTTTCCTGTATACACACAAAGTCAAAGTTTGCTTGCAAGACAGTGTTGGTGGTATTTTTGTTCCCTTTCTCCTTTTCCACATGCCTCTTTCAGTGCTCTTTTTTATTATCTGAAGAATTGTTTATTGATGAAATTGCTAAATTATGTATGATCCTACGGCCTCTTCCTTTCTTTGACCTCCTTATGAATTACCTGCTGATGAGTTGTGAGATAGTGGCACCCTTATCATGTATAGTGCATCATCAAACTTAAATCAGAGTGAAGAGAGGTCAGACCTTTCCCTCGGATCCTTTTCTTGTCATATTCACTGTAGATTTTCTTTAGTTTAACCTCTCCTGAACATCAAACAGAAATGGACGCTTAACAGATTTTTATCTTCACATTTAAAACCCGAAACCAGATGCAATTAGTTGTGATTCACTATTGACAGAGTGACGGCTTAAATAATATGGGCTATTGTAATCTCTCTTCTGCCTGTATCTTTTTTTTTTAATTCTGGATGGTGTAGGTCTCTTTTTTTGATCCTTAAAAACTGAATAGTTATTAGTTCTATGGTTGGCTGCGTGGAGTTAATTTTTTACAGCTTTTCATCTATTACACAATGCGTATGAAATGGCTGGTGTCCCACTGTATTTCCAATTTCACCATTTAGCATCACTCTCATTCACAATTCAGGGACCATGTTAGATGCTTTTTAAAGAAAATGGGAAGTGGATGGAGAATTTATTTGCACAACAGAACATGAAAATTTCAAGTTGCATGATCAAAACTTTCTGCATTCTTTGAAAAATAAGTTATCAGCTCCTTTTTTTTTTTCTTCAAATCTCTTTTAAATTTCCTTTCTGACCTAAGAGAAATTTTATATTTTCTAAAGGTTTTTAAAAGTGAGTGGAAATATTTTGTATAGTAGCACTTCTTTTGTGTCTTTGTTAAAAAATAGGTTAATAGTATCATTAGTGACTCTTGAGGGTCACCATTCCGTTACTAAATTGCAATTGTATTTTGCAGGCTGAACAGTAGCACTTGAACTTCCCTGTTGGGATGGGACTATGGTAGATTTGTGGCATTCTGAATTTTGCCCAACCCAGTATGGGACAGGTGTTAAACGCTGAGGTTACTTCCATTGCTAATAATAGATGCAGTAAATTTTCATACAGGGGATTATCAAAGTGATTTTGCTTCACAAACGGTTTAAGAGAAGCTCTTGTCCCTTGCTGTGTGATGGTATTCATTCGTTTTGGATTTAAAATCTGATAATCTGAGCTGTGTTTTTTCTGCATTTATTTCCTTTCATTTTCTTTTTGTAGAAAATCCTTTTGATAGACTGTATTTAAAAAAACCCAGAGTTACTAAGGAACCTCAGTTGCATTCAGGTTTTTCCTTCCTCTTTAAAATATTGATAATACGTGCATTACAGGGAAGCAGGTAATACTGTTTGATTAGTAGAGAATGCAGTAGATGACTTTTTATAAAAAAAAAAAAAAAAAAAAGAACCAAAGCAAATATTTCCATTTGAAGCCAAATAAAGGAACAGGAAGTTATGAATAAACTTTCACAGAATAGTAAGTTACATACATACATCTATCAACTAAATATTAAAGCATTTTATTTCAGTATTTTGTAATTTTGACTTTTTGAATGGGATACACCAGCAAAACGATGATGAAGCAGATCTTTTGTTACCTCCATTGTAAAGCAAAGAAAGCGGTAGTTTTTGAAACAAAGTGGGGAAACTAGTTTATAAGTTTGGGGAAGTTGTTTTGGTTTTTGTAGTTGTTTTGCAGCAGACCTTTGCCTAAAGTTATTGATCAGGCCTTAGTTTTTATCAGACAATCTAATTTATTTACAACTCAGGTCAGAAAAACATTTGCATAGCAGTAGTATATCTCTAGTTTAATAATCTAGTCTTAAGAGAGAATGTGAAATCAGTGGCAGCGAGGCGGGTAGCCTGTGACAGAAAAGTAACGGGCTCAAATTTCACAGCTTCTTATTTCATAAATTATAAATGACAAATGTCATTTATTTTCCCTTGTCTTCAAAATCACCTTTGTAAAATAAATAGCTAAAATGTACTTTAAAATAATCTTTTAGAATCATTACTGAAAAATATTTAGGTTCAGCTTTGAGTTAGCGTGCACAAGATGCAGGTAGCTGTTTGTAGTTTACAGAGAAGGGCAATAATAAAGAAAATTGACATTAATGTGACAAACCAAAAACTTCAATGACAGTAAATAGAACAGAACAAAAGCAAACAAAGAAGTTGTGTTCTCAGCTGAACTCCAGTGTCAGCCACTCTTCTGAGTTCCAGATAGCTTGGGTGTACGGATGGGGTTGTTTTTAATTGAGAAGCAGGGCTTTGGGAGAGGATACCTGACAAAAAAATACAAGTCCTTCCCAACTGGCCACATATACCAGACATGCAGTCGATTCAGAAAATAAATTTGTAGCTGGTGACTGTATGGCTGAGAGCAGATTGGCAAGATTGCTGTACAAGATTGCTACAACAATGAAAGTGAAAAATGTGTGAAAGTGAACCAAACTCTGCACTGCTATAGTAGAAAAGAAGCCTTGCAGGAAAGGTGCTACTCTTTAGAAGAAAACCCGGGAGTTTTAAAAGATAATTTGAAAACCTCTTTGTCAAAATGTAATGAATGCAAGTGGTCTATCGTTATATCTGAGCTTGTAGTGTTTTCATTTTACTTTTCTTTGGCCTGAAAGAACGCAGTAAATTATAATGAACTTTTTCATTATTTTAATTTCATTATTTTCCATTAATAAGCTTTGTTCAATTAAGTGGGGGAAGACTGGCAACTCAATTGCATAGAGAAGAATAATCTTATGGCTGCTGCTGTGGGAGTCTCACTAGACAGTAGTTTTAGAGCAGGGCAATCAGGTTTTAGTCTTGCCTTTCCAGGTGTGCATACAAAAGGGAATTTTCTTTTTGCATGGTTAGGGTGATGAATCAAATCTTAGTTTCGGTATTACTTTTATCTCAATGCTTTTTCCCTAAGAAACATATCTCAGAAACGTATTTTGTTTTGAAGATTGTGCCAAAGGATAGTAGATTTGTCATTTTTAACAAAATAAAACAAATGCAATACACCCTAGTGGAAGGGAATAAGAAAACTGTGGGTACTGTGCTTCTAATTTCAGTGAGAAATATGCCATTTTTTTCGTCTTATTTATGCGTATGCCACACCTGTCCTGCACCTTATAAGGCTGAACCAAAACCAAGTTCCAGCTCAACCTTAAACCTGCCTGAGCTTTGCGTGAGCACACTCTGAGAAGTAGGATGCAGGACTGGTACAATGCCTGTGCTATATAGACGTTACTGAGCAAAGGCTGCCAATGACTCAACAAAAAAGATGTTCCGTACTATGGGAGATGCTGACTTTTTGTAACGCTGTCTGTGTAGCATTGCCACAAATGCAGATGGAACACCATCTAGGCTGGTGTGGTGAGCCCTTTGGTGAGCCATGGTATGCCCAGGCTGTCTACTATGCTTAAGGTAAGAGGATCCCTGGGTAGAAAGAACATTTCCCCAAGTGACCTGTAATATCTTCCATCCCACCCCAACCCAAGCCTCAAGCCAGTGCTCGAGGATGGGCCCGTGTGGACACAAATCGAATTTGGATTTGAGTTGGTAATGGACCAGACCTTGAAAAGCAATATAGATGCAACCTGAGACATTTCGTGGGATATCAGGAGGAAAAACCATACTGCAATAAATGTGCTTGCAAAATGTGCTCTCAAAAAGTCAGTGCGAATAAAGGGCATGTTTTAAGTAACCATATTCAAAAGACAACTCTCTTACAAAGTGTGACTTTTAAGTAAGACCACCAGAAGATGGCAGTCTGCAATCTTGAGTGGAAGAGCTCTGCTCCTAACAAACCAGCTACACCAGCAGCCTCTGGCTCTGACAGCTGTTGGGAGGTTATGTTACGGTATGCTGGTGTTTTCTAATGCCTCTGGTTTAATTGACAGTATTGTTTTCTCACGTCCTTTTTTGATATGCTATACACTGTTCTTTTATAATAAAATGATCACTGAGATTATCCTACCTCACAAGTACTTACATAACATAAAATTGTAATATTATAATGTAAACATACATGTATATGAACATGTGCACAAGCACATGCCCATGTATGTGTATACACGCACGCAATAATACAGGTAATAAGCAGCACAAGGCACGAATAACAGCTCCTTTCCTGTCCTGATTTTTTTCTCTCCTGGTTTTGAGGTACTTTTCTACAAAATGAGGCCTTCAGAAAAGTAAGGCAAACTGTGTGGAACTTTTTAAGTGCTCTCAGCAGTTATGTTTTACAGCATGTTTCTTTTTATTCCCTCTACCGAGTCAGTAAATTCTTTTTATTGCAAAAGGAAAAGGCTTACCATTGCTATCTGGTGGAGTTCAAAGAGAAAAGCTAAAAGGTGGCCACACCTCACTTTATGATACTTTCTCCTCCCTGGCCTTTTTTTCCCCCATTCTCAAAATGGACACAATGCTCTGTTTGCGGAGAATGAAAAAGGTAAAGTGCTTTCACTCTGAGGAAAAAAAAAAACAGATGCCAAGCTTAGAGTAGCAAGCAGAGGTTGTGACCTTCCAGAGAAGTCTCTCTCAGCTCTCGTAAAAGGACAGCAGGCACCAGGCGTTACCAGAGCTGCAAGCCTGGGTTCTCTGCTCTTGAAACTCTTAATTGCATTGCAGTCTTCTGGGTTTTTTTGTGACTAAATGCATATGTGTGTGTAATGGTCATTAAAATCCTGATGCGGAATTTGTTAAATTCAGTGAAAGGAGTTTGACTAAGTTTTGAGTCAAAGCTCCAAGCTACAGAAGGATGGCAAAAACCCGCTCCCTTGCCATTGCTTTTCTCCATGTTTATGAAAACTAGAGTCATGTGACTGACCTGTTATTGGAAAAGATGGTGTTATTTATCCGCTTTTCCCAATCTGTTTGACAGTGATGCAGTGTGGCAAAGAGCTTATTTACAATTCCTAAAATGTAAATTTATAACAGATGAACAAATCTGCAGCAAAGTGTTTTTGTCAAGTAGTATGTGCAGCTTCATTTAGTGGTATCATAAGTGTACTGTTTGCTAAGGCTGTTCTCGTGGGGAGATAATATGAAACAAAAAAGCGCGCTGGAGTCTCATACGCTGTTTTACTTGAGAGTAACTTCCCCAGACAGACCTGTGTGGTGTAGGTGAGCTCTCCCTCTGCAGAGGTTCATCTCTATTAGATGATGTCACCTCTACTATTTTTAAACAGAAATGTCTGGTATAAAGGGGGGAACAAACGTGTCTCAAGGGCACAGTAGAGCAGGTTCTTCTCCTCTCAGTTGTCCTTCTTCCCCGGAAATGTCAGGTGGCTGTGAATGTTGGAGAGATTCTCTGGGCGGGGATCAACCTTTTTGCTTGTCCCAATTGCAAAGGCCGGGAGACATTTCTTCCTAAGATGATGCATGTGGGGATGCTTGTACCTGACATATTACTCCCACCACACCTAAAAGAGAGAGGAATGGCCCAAGGGCCCACAGTCCCTGCAGCCATGCTGTCCACAAGGAGAGGGGTTGCCTGCAGGAGAGGAGGGGACAGACCTGCTTGCAGGGGTGCCACAAACCCCGTCCCAGCTCCAGGAGGGGTGCTTGCTGAGCAAGGGCAGGGCTGGGGGAGGCTCATGTCTTTTTCTTCCTCCTCTTGCAGGAAGCCAGCTAGGGGGAAGGAGGAGGAGGCACTGCAGCAAATATTCATCTAGCCAGTGCCTGGGGAGGCAGGGAGCAGTGGGAAGAGGGGGAAGAGGAGGGGTAAATCTCCAAAGGAGTAATTCCCCACATCCTTGGTGGAGGTGAATGCCTGGGCAGGGTCTGCCCAGGTGTCCAAAAGCCTTGCAAAGAAGTGGGTGTGGGGGGGTGTTGAGGGGAGGGACAGAGCTCTCCTAGGGGGACACTGAGCTTCCAGGGGGCAAGGGATGCCCCAGATCTGATGGCACTGACCAAGGGCTCCTTCAAGCCGTGGAGAGGGCTGCTGGGTCTTTGCTCAGGTCCATTCAGTCTTTGTGCTTCTTGCTCAGGATCAGGTCTGAGATGAGGACTATTGCAGCTCAACCAACCTGCAGTTCAGCGCTGCCTGCCCACACGTGGTCTCAACTCTCAGCAGGTTTAGCTTCTGCAGAGTTTGTGCAGGCACCTGTCTCACTGCCCTGATGAGCTCCTGGGCTTTTCTGTCTTCCAGTATCCACCCAATGAGGCGCTGCTGGGGAGGGAATCTGCCCATTCCTCCCTGCAGATGTCAGGCACATACTGAAGTGGGTGTTGCGGAAGGTGATGGGTTGTTTTTTAGTCAGGGTTTGTGGGGAGGTGAGCCTGAGCTTTGGGAGGGAAATCCTGGTGTTTTCATAGAAACATCTGCTGTGACCATGCTGAGACCTTTTGGGTGGGAGGCACACTGGAAGAAAAGGAGTAGCAAGAGCGCTGCACCTTGAGTACTGTGTTCAATTTGGGGCACTGCAGTATTAGAAGGATCATTGAGGTGCCGGAGAGGGTCCAGAAAAGGGCAATGAAGCTGGTGAAGGGTCTTGAGAATAAGTCTTATGAGGAGCAGCTGAGGGACTTGGGGTTGTTTAGTCTGAAGAAAAGGAGGGTGAGGGGAGACCTTATTGTTCTCTACAGCTACCTGAAAGGAGGTTGTAGAGAGGTGGGAGTTGGTCTCTTCTCACAATTTACGACCAACAGGACAAGAGGAAATGGCATTAAGTTGCACCAGGGGAGGTTTAGGTTAGACATTAGGAAAAACTTCTACACTGAAAGGGTTGTCAAAGACTGGAACAGGCTGCCCAGGGAAGTGGTTGAATCATGATCCTTCGATGTGTTTGAAAGCCATCTAGATAAGATGCTCAGGGACATGGTTTAGAAGTGGGCCTGGTAGAGTTAGATAACGGTTGGACTTGATGGTCTTAAAGGTCTTAGGGTCTTTTCCAGCCATAACGATTCTATGATTCTGTGATATTCCCAGTGCCCCAGGGAGGCAGTGACCTCTCCAGCATTTGGGGGAAGCCTCATACAGAGCTGTGGATGGCCTCCTGCAGACCTTGGCTTTGCTCATCTCTCTCTTTGCTCTTCCCACAGCTTGTTCTTCTGGGACCGCCACCTGCAGCAGACCGTGGAGGTGCTTCAGGAGGATAACATGTGCATCATCTTCGTGGAGCTGCTGGAGGATAGGACCTCCTAAATCCCCATGGTCTGCCCTTTCTGTAATCATGCCTGGTTCCACTGCAGCTGCATCCAGGTAGGAGGCCCTTCCCTCTCCCACCTTTCATGGATGTGTCCTGCCCACACTATTATACTCTCTTCTGCAGGGACAAACTCTCCAGGTGGGGATGAATGTTTTTGCCTGTCCCTAGTGCAAGAAGACATTTCTTCCCAAGATGATGCACATTAATATCCTCATACCTGGCATGTAGGATCCTTTTTCCCTCCCATCACGCCTAAATGAGAGGGGAATGGCCCAAGAGCTGTACCATGGTCCCTCCAGTCCAGCTGTCCCTTGAGGTCCTGTTGTCAGGGCCTTGATGGTACCTCCAGGTCTTACCGCCCCTGGCTGGCCCCGGGGGCCTCCTGGTGCAAGTAGCCAGAACAGTGGCCTGGTTAGAAGGGGGAAATTACTGAACGGAAGAAATGGATGCACCCTCATCCCTGTCTCTAGTTGCTGATCCTTTTGGAATGGTCTTCCTCCATCCTAACTGGGTAAAACAGTGATACCATAAGTGATAAAGCTTTTAAAAAATTATCTTTCAGGTTGATGCTGCTTCTTTTAAAATCCATATAGAAAACAGTAGACATGTATAGTGTAGCTCACTTGGTTGCATTTTCCCAGGGTTTGTAACTGAATTTTTCCTCATAAAGCTTAACAAAAAATTCTTCTAAGATCAGCTTTATCTATTGAATATTGCCTTTACTTGCTTATTGTGAGGTAAAATATAATTTCTTGCTTGCAAAAATGAAACTCATAGTACACTCTTCCATGACCTCACCAGTGTCCTTATTTTTTAGAATTATGGCAGTGAATGTGTAATATTAACTACCGCTGTAGGAGGTGTCCTGCGTAATCTTCCTATCCTGCATAATCTTCATAGCCAGTCTCCATCGGGACAGAGTTAAGAAGTGTAAATAAGAAACCATTTGTACTTAAAAAACATAAATGGTATCTTATTTGTGATTTTTAAGTGTTTTGCCTGGCCCTAGTTTAGCTGTTGATGGCTCTGATAAGCTTGGTGTCCTTGCAGTTACAAATTTTTCATTTAATGAGAAATTCATACAGCAATCTAAATAACAAGTTATCTCAGAAAACTGAAAATTGTTTAGCTAGGGGTTTCCAAGTAGTACTTTAATTCTAATTAGAGCTATTCAGAAGCCATGAAGTAAAGAAAGAAAACCTGCACCACTGAAGACTAGCTCTTTAGTAACTAAACTGTGTATCAAGCAGAACAAATATGTTAAGGTAGTCTCAATAGGGAACTAATTAGTATGAGAACCATTAGCCTTGTTTTCTAATAATAGCATTATCTAATACTGCATCCTTCTCTCCTGGTTGTTTTCACGAGCTCACAGGGAAAAAGTACATTTTATTTTCCAGCAATACTGAAAACTTGCTGACTTGCCTAATCTCATTAAGTATTACAGTGTTTATTTCTGTATCAAGGGACATTGCAAATAGTCTGTCGGATTTTAAAATGGAAATGTGAAACTTCTGGTGCATATATTTAAAAAAAAGTAAATGGGACATGTATATAAGAAAAGGGCAGGAGATAAAGGATTGTTTTTGTGGAGATATAAATCCAAGCAATGCGGGCATGACTATGCAGTGGACTTTTTTCAGCTGTTGCTCTCCATCTCAGGATGGGGTTCTTGCTCTCATGGCTTTGTGGAGGTTTGCGGAAAAGGGGTGGGTCAGTGCGAAGGAGACCTAACAGCCCTCTAGGGAGAGGCTGTCCTCTGCAGCGGGTGTTGTAGAGGAGAGCAGGTAACTATCTTCTGAAGGCCTACAAGGACTGCAACTCGGTGTAGCTGCTGTGCTAAGACAGGGCTGGAGGTGGCTGCAGCGTCATAGAGGCTGTGCTCTGCAGCACTGCTGAGATCCCAAGCGACACTGTGCCGCTCGCTTGCTCCTAGTGGTTGCTGTGGTATCGATGGCTTTTAACACCTAAGTTATACCTTACCATCTCTGTCTGACAAACTGCAAACTCTGTGTTTTCTCTCTTTGCTGCCGTTATCTGGGATTTGGGAGTGTGAGCCATACTCGTGTAGCTGCATTCATAAAGGAACTGCAGTCAGGCACTATTTCAGCACTTGAAATCCCGAGCTCTTAGTACTTCCCTTAGCAGCCCTTCTCTGTGAAACTTTTCAGAGTGTATTCTGTGAGAACGTCTGTCCATTCTTGGACCATGTGCAGAAGTGCTCTTAACCCATCAGCTTGGTAGACTAAAGCACTTCTGGCATGGTATCCTCCACGTGGCAGCTCAGAGATTCTGCCCCAGGTAGAATGGAGGCACAGAACCAACTCAAGATTTGTTCCAGTTGCTAGTGACCATATAACAGTTATTTTGAGAAAGGCAAGTGAATGCAAATGAGAGAACAGAAGTATCTTGTTGTCTTGAAGAGGTGATAACATGTCTCTGGTGAGATTGTGGAGTCTGCATGCAGAAATGTTGGGTAACAACAGCTGGTGCAGATATTAGTAGGTGTACTGATTTGACTGTCCGAAACAAGATTGGAAACACTGAATGGTGGAACTGGGTAGACCAACAGAATGAAAATGAAATGTGAACAACATGGCTGATTTATGTGCTAAAATATACAAGTCAGTGAGGTAGATCAGGCCTGTCCAGATGCAGGTGGCTATCTCTTCCTGGAGCTTGGCTATAACAGTTATATACACATCCTCTTTCTCTTTCCTCTGCTTTTTTGTTCTGTTTCAGTTTCTCTGGTATTGGTTATACTATAGCAAAGTGTAGAATAACATACTCTTGCTGCATTCAAAAATATTGAGGTGGTCAGAAATATTGCAGAAATGAAAATTAGACCTAGATGGATGAAGAGAGACGGCTATTTTAGAAACACTGGCAGTATTTTCTGTCAGTTGCCAGGAATTGGGATGACATGTAGAGCAGCCAGCTTTGTCCAGCCAGGGGGTTTGCGGCAACTGCAGCTCCCTAGCTCTGGCTATTAGTTCCTCCTCTAAGTTTTGGAAAATAACAACAGATGGATTACTTGTTTAGAACAAACAAGGCAGCCAAAAGCAGAGCAGAGCCAACTGTGCTGATATCCCAATCCTTCCCTAATGATCCATTAGTCCAGCTACTGATGTGACTCTGTGTTGTCAAGTAGGAATGACAAAACACAGGCCAGCATGAATGGTGAAGCTTTCCTACCTTCTGTTCCGGGAAATAGTTGCCAAGATTTCCCCAAACAATTTTTCTTTAAACAAAATATAATTAAAAAATTAAACTGTTGAGCTTAAAATGAGAATTTTCTGCATATTCTCTGAGAAAGAAGGAAACAGGATAGTTCAAAATGTGATAGCAAAATCAGGTTTAAATTAATTTTTCAAAAGTATCTCAAAGGATTAGAAGGCTAATTCTCATTTTCAAAAGCAATGTACACATTTATGTACTTTAAAATATTGCAGCTGGGGACTATCTGTGTATTTAGGTTATCTATACAAATCTGAAAATCTGGGATGTAGCTGCTTGCTAATTTATTTAGAAACACTATGATTAGTGTTAATCGGAAACTTTCAGACAGAAGGTTTTTCTATCAAAAATGTTGTTTTTCTTAAACCCAGCCATTTTGTAGAAGCATGCCCATGTCAGTGAATTCTTGTTTAGGCAAAAGCCCAGCAAAATAAAACAATTCATTTGCATTCTATTTTGATGTTTACAGAACGTGATACTTTGACTTTGCTTTGAAACAGCTCTTTTCTGTTTTGAGAAGTTGTGTTTTACTTTACTAAAAAAGCTGAAAGGAGTTGAAATGAGGTAATAACTTTTTAATTACTTTGAAATAAAATCTTAGTCCATTAAAAACAAAATTTCATTTTTAATATAACTTCTCCAGGGTGTTTAAGATTCCTGATTATTCTTAGAACCATAGAAAGTTTTCAGATTCTTTTTATTCTCTGTAAAAACAAAAAGTCCCGTTCTCTTATCACTCAATGTGGGACTACGGTCTTTTGAAAATTTTACTCAAACTTGTGATTTTTTTTGTGCCATATTGCCCGTAAGTGGTGAATGCTTCAGTTTTCCTGGCTCAGTATTCTGAATATATTTTTTTTGTGTGCTTGGAGTTATATCTAGAATCTATTAGTAATTTTTAGAAGTACACCATTTTAGCATTTCTGTTTTCCTGCGAGTACTTTGTTTTACTGCAACAGAACATAGCTGTGGTGAAAGAGAGAAATTAAAGCAAAATGCTGTCTGAAGTCTGAGAAAGTTCCTTCCTTTTTCCCTTCTCATCCTCACGCTTCAGTTCTCCAGGCATGTGATACAGATGGTTCTCTTCAAATTCAAGCATGAGCTGAAATTCTAAGCTAACAAAGAAAATTAACTATAATGAGTAGGAAAAAAATTTCTTAATTGAGTTTATCTGAAAAAAAAGATGTAGTGACAAGAACAAATAGAACAGTAAGAATCTTACTTCATAGGGGAAAGATCTATAGGGGTATGAAAATAAAATAATTGAGTTGTGATAAACACATTGGATTTTTATGTTGATTAAAATATTTTTATTATTGGACATTAACAAATAAAACTCCTTCAGAATCTAGCATGGTTATTTTCCCTGATAATTGAATTTTGCGTGCATTTTTTTGAGCTGCAGTTGGTGTTAAGATTTGATAAAGTGCATGGGCAGTGAGCAAACTAAAGCTTTTATGTAGCTTTCATTTCTTGAATACAAGATATTTTCATTGAAAGTAATGGAAGTCTAAGATCAATACATTCATAAATGATGACTACAAAAAAGACCAATGTCATTGCATGCTGTAGGTTGCACTGAAGGTTGGTGTTTGCATTCTAATTTTTTTATGTCATAATTTAGTATGATTTCTAATGAGGAGATAATGCATTCAGCTTTGGAAACAGCCAAGGGAAGGGTTGCTGCTTTATTCTTCCGCTTCCTATGACTGGCATTATGGTATGTATGGTTGCTGTAAAAGGGGGTTGTTTGTCTATAGTACTGTAATGGTGAATATTCAGGTGTTTCAGCTGTAGGGAAAATAGAGGAAATAGCAAACAAAATGGAAGTAGGATGTCAGATGTGTAAAAATGGCCATACAGAAGTGAGTAACTCGATAAACTGATGCAAACAAAGACCATGAATATAAAAGTTGTCATAAAACCAGGTGTGGATTTACTTAGAAGAGTTACTGGACTGGAACAAACACAAATGGCCAATTCAGGCCCGCCCTTGCCCTTGAGTCAAGCAAATAAACCCTCCTACAACAGTGATGTCATAGAATCGTCTAGGTTGGAAGGGATCTGTAAGATCATTGAGTCCAACCATCAACCTAACACTGCCAAAACCACTGATGTCCCTTAGCACCATGTCTACCTGTCTTTTAAATACCTCCAGGGATGGCGATTCCATCACTTCCCCGGGCAGCCTGTTCCAATGTTTGATAACCACTTCTGTGAAGAAATTTTTCCTAATATCTAACCTAAACCCCCCCTGGCATAACTTGAGGCTATTTCCTCTTATCCTATTGCTTGTTACTTTCGAGAAGAGGTCGACCCCCACCTCTCTACAACCTCCTTTCAGGTAGTCATAGGGAGCGATAAGGTCTTCCCTCAGCCTCCTTTTCTCCAGACTAAACAACCCCAGTTCCTTCAGCTGCTCCTCATAAGACTTGTGCTCTGGACCCCTCACCATCTTTGTTGCCTTTCTCTGGACACGTTCCAGGATCTCAACATCTTTCTTG
The DNA here is from genome assembly GCA_013398815.1 of Ibidorhyncha struthersii. Taxonomy (NCBI): domain Eukaryota; kingdom Metazoa; phylum Chordata; class Aves; order Charadriiformes; family Charadriidae; genus Ibidorhyncha; species Ibidorhyncha struthersii. Next base: position 9,530 of record VZSZ01007066.1, on the reverse strand, counting down.
TAGTGAGGGGCCCAAAACTGAACACAATATTTGAGGTGGGGCCTCACCAGTGCCGAGTACAGCAGGACAATCACTTCCCTAGTCCTCCTGGCCACACTGTTCCTGTTACAAGCCAGGATGCTATTGGCCTTCTTGGTCACATGGGCACACTGCTGACTCATATTCAGCCAGCTGTCAACCCATACCCCCAGGTCCTTTCCCACCAGGCAGCTTTCCAGCCACTCTTCCCCAAGGCTGTAGCACTGCGTGGGGTTGTTGTGACCCAAGTGCAGGACCCTGCACTTGGCCTTGTTGGATCTCATACCATTGACCTTGGTCCATTGATACAGCCTGTCCAGATCCCTCTGTAGGGCCATCCTACCCTCAAACAGGTCGACACTCCTGCCTAACTTGATGTCCTCTGTAAACTTACTGAGGGTGCATTTGATCTCCTCGTCCAGGTCATTGATAAAGATATTAAACTAAGGCAAAGAAGGCATTAAGTACCTCAGCCTTTTCCTCATCCTTTGTCACTATATTTCTGCCCCCATCTACTAAAGAATGGAATTATCCTTAGTCCTTTTATTGCTAATATATTTATAGAAACTTTTTTATTGTCCTTAACATCAGAAGCCAGGTTAAGTTCTAGTTGGGCTTTGGCCCTTCTAATTTTCTCCCTACATAGCCTCACAACATCTCTGTGGTCCTCATGAGTGGCCTGCCCCTTTTTCCAAAGGCAATAAATTCTCCTTTTTCCCCTGAGTTGCAACCATAGATCTCTGTTCAGCCAGGCTGGCTCGTTTTTTGACACATGGGGACAGCCTGCCCCTGCGCCTTTAAGAGTTTCTTCTTATAAAACATCCAGCCTTGCTGGACTCCTTTGCCCTTCAGGACTGCCTCCCAAGGGACTCTGTCAACCAGGCTCCTGAAAAGACCAAAGTCTGCCTTCCAGAAGTCCAAGGTGGCAATTCTGCTGATCTCCCCTCCCTGCTTCTCCAAGAATCAAAAACTCTATTATTTCATGATAAAGCACTTTTGATTGTAAGAATGGGGTGCAGCAGTCAGCATAATGTCCCTGGGATCCCCGCTGGTTCTGCCTCATGCACAGGGATCTGAGCCTCCTGTGGAAGCAGCAAAGGTGCATTTGCACAGCAGTGTGCCTGAACTAAGCTCCACTCACCTAAACTGCTTCATTTCCAAGGTGGCATGCTGCTTAAAAATGATGCGATCCCTCCTCACCCTGTGTGGTGCACTGGAAGCTTTCATAGCTTTGCTTGTGGAAGTAAATGGTGGGTGCGCTTCCTCCACTACTTTGGGTAAACATAGTCATTTCAGCTATACCATTCTGACTTGCACGGCTTGAGGGTGGCACACCATGTCCCCTTTTCAAACAGAGCTGAGGAGATATGTTGGTGAGGGCAGGAATGGTTTAATCCGGCTTGACTGGGTCTGGATGAGGACATCTGGCCATGCTATGAAATCAGAAACAATAAGAAAAATGAGAGCCTGAGCTACATCAGCCGATGCAGTAAGGGTGGTTTGTCTGTTCTGACAGAAAGTACTCCTTGATTATTCAGCTTATTTTATCTTCATATTTATTGTTCTGGGAAATTTAAAACACACTAAATTAGACATAAATGACATTAAGTGGTCTCTTAATCAAATAACAGTTTAGTAAATGATGTTACGTAAAATGAGAGGTCATGTTTTAACCTTTCCCTTCAAATAAAATAAGGCATAATTTTTATGTGGAGCTCTAGGTATATTATGCATTCTGTAAAATGATTGTCAAGGGTGAGTTTTTCAAAGCCATTTAGGAGGCATTAATTTTGATGAGCGAGTAGCTCTTGCCCTAGATAGCTGTTCAAATCTGTCAGGTTCCTTTTAGATGCTATAGACTTTGTATATGCTATAGATGCTATAGAATCAACGATGCTTTGGTGATCAACAGGGATTTTTCTTCCTTTAGTAAACTGGGTGCAGACACTGGATGTTGGAGTTGGTATCAGAATTATTTAACTTTTTCTCTGCTATTCTTTTTAACATTAGCTTTTCACTTCATTATAGATTTACGATATTACCATTTCTGGGTGATCTGACTCTTCATGTCTGCTGACATTAAGATTCATGCCAAAAGTACTTCTGCAGTAATTTTTATAAATGTTTTCATTTCCCAAGTGTTAATTTTTTCAAGTAACTATGAATGTCTGTGGATAACTTTAAAAAGTCTCAGAGTGGAAACAATACCAGATAATAAGCTTATTTTAGGTTGCTCTTTACAAAATAACTCATCAAATAACATAAAATGGCAATTGACCTTCAGATGTTTAACATGATTGCATAAATTAAATCAGCATCAAGTCTCTTCTTCTGAAGTTTGTAAAAATACTTTCAATCATTTCACTAAGTACTATTTAATATTTAATGTTTATATGCTAGGAAAAAAAAAAGAAGTATGTTTTCAGAATTTCCATACCTGTTCTTAAATCCTGCTTATTTGCACATACACGTGTTAATGTTTATTCTGTGAATGGCTTTCACAAAAGATTGAGAAAGCTATTTCTCCAACAATACCTAATTAGCTTTTTCAAACAGATAAAACTAACTCCTTCGTTCTCTGCTAGTTCCACTAACATAAGGGGGTGATTTTCAGTGTAGTGGCAGAGCTACCACTTCTAGACTGGAAGTTTCTTGGAAATGTAAATGTGTCTGGATGACTCAAAAAGGACAGGCACACAAAACCTTAGCACAGGTCAGAATTAATGGATTTACTGAAGCATTTACCTATTTGTGCTCTTCCTTACAGAGGATTTTTGGGTATTTTGGATTCCCTATGCGCGTGCCATGAGATGTAGCAAAAATTCCTTCTGTAGCTAATTTCTCTTTTTAGTTAAGCTTGTTGCATTACCTCTCAACTTCTTAAATATTAGTGAGGATTTGGAGAAACTGGCTAGTGCACTAATTAGGCAGAAATTGGAGGTGTTACCAGTTAATACTTCTGCCATAAACAGCGTTTGGGGCATTACTAACTTAGAAGAGTCTCAGAGTGTCTTATATGCAGTCTTTCAATGAGAGAGTTACTGCCTTTGCAGAGAACAAAAAGAACCTTACAGAAGTGCAGTAGTATACACAATTAAATAAACATGTTATTTATGTACTGTACAAAATGAAATTTTGTCTTTGGAGGCTGAATGTGGTATTCTTCCAAACCTTCTGAGTTTTAAGACATTACAAGTAGCCACAATGTAACCGACATTCTTTGAGATGTTGTTTCCTTCCTTTAAAATTTCGTTAAGATTTTAAGGCATATTTTGTAGCTAAGGTACACTATAGCTGATCATTTGTTGATTATAGTTGCTGATACAAAGCTTGCATATATTATAGCTAGAGAAGGTCAAGCATCAGGATGATTTATCAAAACTCGTCAAACTTTGAGAGGTTTTCCTGCCCCTCTTTTTCAGTCTAATAAAAAAAGCAGTGATCACAAACACATTCAAATACTATTTGCAGATTAAAGTATGGCAGTGACCTGGAGAATTACTCTGTCTGGAAAAAAAAGAGACATCAAGGGAGAGAAATCCTGCCTTTATACCATGCCTTGTTCTTAACTGAATCCAGAGGGTCGCTGGATTAAGCTCTGGGTCTCAGTGTTGTTTTCTTTCCCCCTGTAAATACAGACGTGTTCAAGTCTGGTGCAGCCTGTGTGAAATACGTGTGACATGCTCCTTATCCCGTCCCCTACACCTCAGGTGTTTTCCCTGCTGGTCGAGTGTCTCTGTGCAGTGCTGCCCGTGCCAGATGCACCTGGCTGGAAGCCGGCTCGCTGCATCCGGCAGAGCCGAGCGCGGAATAGCTGCCTTGGGGAAGGAGAGCCATTGCCAAACGCCTGGCTCTCTGGAGAGCCCCTCCACAAGGCTCTTGCTCCAGCAAAAGCCTACAATCACGGCCCCGTGGTAGTCCCAGGAATAATATCGGGATAAATATTTAAAAGGTGCTGTAATAGTTATGTTACCAGAGACTGTAGAAGTGCTTGGGAAAATGTGTGAGCTAATTTTCCCTTAGCGTGTAAACTTTTGGGACATAGATTTCTCTTTTCTGTATGCTTATAGAAAAGCATATAGGGAGCCTGTTGCAACTACTGCCTGTCTTTAGAAGCTGCTGTACCACAAACAGTAATAATAATATCTGTCTGCAATAAAAATTTGATGTTTATTCATAGTCTATGTTGTAGGAATAGTTACTGTGTTGTTTCTGTATAGAATTGCTCACTAGGTGTCCTCACAGGATCAGAACTTATTGAGTAATTTTTATAATTAAGTTTGGAAAGGGTTATATTTGCCCAATCGTGAATGATTATGAGCTATAAAGGGAAACTAATGATGTATCTCTGTCTCTGGCTCAACTGGGAGATTAAGACAGGCAGACAGAGATGGCCAACTTTATAACCATTTTTACACTTGAGATTTAAAACTGTTACAGTTTTTCCTGGCTTTGTACAGAATCCAGACACGATATTGAGGTAATATAAATAGCAAGTTAATATATAAGTAAAAGTTATTGTAATCGTCCTTTGACTTGGCTTTCTCAAGAAGTGTGAAGTAAATAACAGTACACAAACAGGACTTAATCAAGAATTTTAAAGCCTTAGTGTTCCACGAATATACTTCAGATAAACATGTAGAATGACGGTAGTCTCAAATTAAACTTCTCAGTTCTCCAGGAAAATGTTTTATGTTCCTCAGAGTTAAGTGCAACAGATTTTCTTGATATTGAATGAATATTTTTTTCTGTATATCTGTGTCTTCTCGTCATTGGTTATTTGCCATCAGTATAACTAAAATAATTCCCACTATAAGGCAGCCTGTCTTTTACTTGATTTTATGTCATTAGTTACCCTTCTTGGGAGACTAGTAATTGTCTTTTCTAAGCTAGTTTGTTAACATAGATTTTTTCAATTCTAACACGAAAACTGGCCATGCTGTCAGTTAGTTTAACCTCCTTTTTAACATAGGCTATACACATTCAATAAAAAACTATAAGCAGTCATGGGCAGTTGTAACTGCATGTCTAAAGCCGCTACTTTTGGAAAGTGTGGATTTTTGACTCCAGCATGTTGCAGCCAGCTAATGGCTGATTTAAACCTTTGTACAGAGTCATGCTAAACGGATCCTTTTTCCCTGCACAGGACCTAGGAAAAGGGTTGCTATGGAGCTGCTAGGCTGGCTCAGTACTATACAAATCAACACATCTTTTCTGTTTTATTTGCATTTCTAAAATAGGGATCTGAACTGTGCTTTGAGTTACCACTTTTTCTTGGTGATCATCTGCTCTATTAATAGAGTGAGGAGTAATGCAGTAGAATTGCCTTTACTTATGTTCTTAACTATTTAAACTGAGCAAATTGTTTTGACAGTTACTCCCCAGAAGTGTTTTTAGTAAAACATAACACACAAACATCTTTCAATGGAACAGAAGTTTGACACTGTGGAGTAGCAAAGCAACTGGGCCTTCTATAGGTGTAGCTAGATCAGAGGGTTTTGGCTGGGAAAAAGAAGACAGAAATTGAGGGAAAACAAATAAGCAGGTATTTTGAAACTCAGTAAACAAATCCAGCTCAGAGTAGTGAAAAACTAATACTTTACTGGGAGATAAGCTATCGGATAAACTTAGCATGTGAACTACTTTGAGATAATCAATTGTGTATAATCAGCAATGAACAACAAGTGTTTGAATTCCTTTGCATTATCACATCGACTTGCTGATCTCTCCTGAAACACTCTGGTCAAGAAGTGATAACACATTATCCTCATTGCATCTGCATGCTTACTGATACCCCATTCTTCATCTGGAGGTTTTTTAAGGAACAGCTCTGAAGTTTCTCCATAAGCTTTACACTGGAGCTCAAGACAGCTCTGGAGCCCCCAATAAAAGAGGGACAAGGACCTGTCTGAGCGAGTTCAGAGGAGGGCCACGAAAATGATCAGAGGGCTGGAGCACCTCTCCTATGAAGACAGGCTGAGAGAGTTGGGGTTGTTCAGCCTGGAGAAGAGAAGGCTGCAGGGAGACGTTATAGCCGCCTTCCAGTACCTAAATGAGGCCTACAGGAAAGGTGGAGGGGGACTCTTTATCAGGGAGTGTAGTGATAGGATGATGGTAGATTTAGATTAGATATTAGGAAGGAATTCTTTACTCTGAGGGTGGTGACACTGGCAGACATTGCTCAGGGATGTTGTGGATGCCCCATCCCTGGAAGTGTTCAAAGCCAGGTTGGATGGGGCTTTGAGCAACCTGGTCTCATGGGAGGTGTCCCTGCCTATGGCAGGGGGGTTGGAAGTAGGTGATCTTTGAGGTCCCTTCCAACCTAAACCATTCTATGATTCTATGACTGCGTTCATTAGTCGTCTTTGCACAGCACAGCTCTCAGCTTCCCAATTTGACCCGTTTCCCATTGAGTACCAAGTGCCACCTTCCTTGTCTCTTGGATCAGACTGATGGCCTCCACCGTAGTGAGATTTATTGTTTCACTGTGGCTATGTTGTGCCTTGTAAATGTCCTGGGCCATTCAAAGACAGACTGGGGGCTGGACTAGATGATCTCCAGAGGTCCCTTCCAACCCTGATGATTCTGTGATTCTGTGATTCTAGGACCTATGTTGGCATGTTTCTACAGAGTCATTTTTAGATATGCTCCTTGATCTTTTCCTTTAGGGGTTAAATCACAGATATGCCTAATGTAAAAACACCTAGCAAGTTAAAGCAATTATGTAAAGTCTTGTACAGAAATAGAAATGGCAAATAGAGGTACGTCGTTCTTGGAAAATGTACCCACTGAAGAATATCAGGATGCACATTGAAATAGCAGCACCTTGGAAGGCAGTTATGCTAAAAGTAAAACTAGAATTCATAATGCCTGATAATTTAATGGAGAATAAGAGTAAAAGGGAAAAGCAGTGGCAAATCTGAGGTGTAAATACTGAATCGCCATATCTTAGTCTGCCACAGGCAATATTACCTGTGTTGCTTGGCAATAAGGAGGTTTTAGATACAGTTGAAACCTACAGAACAATAACAGGAAAAGATCAAAGGTCAAGTGGAACTGATTTATATACAAAATTATTTTTCAAAAATGCAATTGTACATAAGCTGACTAAGAAGGTCTCTAGGAAATATGGACTATACTCATGGAATGTGTTTAACTTAGGAAGCTTAAGGACCTTACTATCATTAAATGGAGGAGATGAGCTTTTGCAGAGCCCCAGATTAGACTCATGTGCGGACTGCTTGGTTGGGTAAGTTTATCTTCATTCACCAGAGGAGATGTCTATCTTCCTTAACATTTGTGACTATCTCTCTGTGTGATGACAACCAAGTTGGTGCACTTAAACATAAATTCATTGTCTAAATTAATGGAGGAGAACATAACCATTAAAAATTACCACAAAAACACTCAACAACAATCCTTAAAAGAAATTTGGGCAATGTGTTAATGAATAGTATTGTACCAGTAACGGCTGCTCGAAGATGAGACACCCTGAAGAAGTAACAGATGGAGTTCCTACTTTCGGAACTACTTAAAACATTATGGTGGGTGAGTGCTTTGAGACTGAACTACAGGGAGATGTCCCACACTGACAAGGGAAGAGACCTACCTGATATAATATTATTGGGTCTTTTCTAACACATCATAAATTTATGCATACTTAGTGACATGCAGTGAGTGTATAGTATATGAATGATAAAAGAAAACAGGTTTTCTAATAAAGGGCATTGGCAGAGACCCAAATTCTCCCGATAAGACTGTGCTTATATCCTGATCAATGTTTTCCAAAACTTGGAAAGAATTCTTAAGAATTTGGCTAGAAGAAATGAAATGTGGCACCCATTTCAGCTACTGGACTCTAAGTGAGGTTAGGAAGAGGGGAAACTGTTATCTATGAAGAAGTGTGTGGGATGTCTGATTTATTCTGGGAATGGGGACAACAGAATCCTGGTCTAGAGAAAGGCCAAGGTGTTATCTGCAGGCCCCGCTAGAACTGCAGTGCTTTCAAAGCAGAAATGGAAGCAAGTAGGTACATAGGAGCATTTGGCAATATGTCCCATGAACATGGGAGATGTAGTTTTTAGTTTTTCTTAAAAAGAAATTAGAGTTCACAGTCGAGAAGCTGGAAAAGGGTCAGAAAGGAGACTTCAAGTAGGTGCAGGCTGAAGAAGTGTTTGGAAGGCAAAGCATAAACTGGCACATTTAAAGAGAGAAGAATAAAAGTTTTCAAAGCATGTGTATATTGCTATGGCGGTCAATACAGGTGAAAGAAAGAAGCTGAGTAGTTGGAGCATGCATTAGCAGTGTACTGCAGAAAAGGCAGAAGTAAACACAAATTCTGTCTTACGTTCTTTATAACTCAAGGACTCTAAGAAAGCAAGCACTGGGATCTCTCACTGGTGCACATCTGTGCTGTTCTATTCATGTCAGCGTTCTCAGGGTTTTAAAATCCGTTAGTATCTTCATTGCAGTAGAAGCAGAATTTTGCCTAAACCTCCAGGCTCTTGTTCAAAAACTGGAGCATTTATAAGAGGTAACTTTGCTATCTCCTGTTCTGCATTGTGCCCAAATGTTGTTGCCTGCAGGCACAGCATCTCTGTTATCTGCTACACTGACAACATGACCCACTAGCTGCCTTTTCAAAACAGAAGCTAATCAAGTAGTTTATTTTCTGCAGATAGCAGTATTTGAGGGTAATTGCTTGAAGATCATAGAAACTTCTCCACAGGATTTCTTTTCATGGTATTTTAATTTCTGAAGTATGCTTTCATTAGTGTCTTCTGAACAAGCTGGTTAGGTCAGCTCTGATTAACTGCTATTCTGCTTGGAAAACCAAAGGAGAGGCTGGACATGCAAGGATAGCTTAGTTCCCCATGTGTGTTCATGACTGCTGACACTGCAAGAGGCTGGTTCAGTCTCCACCATAATCTGGGGGTGTCTCTGGATTTTCTCCAAATCATAGATGGCAGCACACCTATTATAGTGTCATTTTACAAATGAAAATTGCCAGAACGGAACATCTGTGTGATTTCCAATACCTCCTGCGTGAGAAATCCTGGTAGACATAAGCAGAAGGAGCCAAGTACCCAGTTCCCTTCCTATGAATACAAAGTGTTATTTCTAAACCTTTCTTCGAGCAATCTTCTCCATTATCTGATCTGCGTTTCAAATCTGTATGATAACCACTTGAATTACAATTTCTGATATATGTATTTTCCTTTCCAATGCAGTGTGCCTGAGTTAGAGCATGGAGGATACTGTGAAATTTTGAGTCAAACCCCAGAAAATGTATGAGGACTTGTGCTCTTACTCTAGTTAGTAAAAAAATGCTTATTTATTATGACTCATGATTTGGCATTTGTAATCCCTCGAAGTCTCCCAAAATGAACTTTGTGGGCAAAAAAGTCTGTAGATAGAGGACTGTTAGGGACTTCAGTGAGCAGAAGGAGCTGCAGTGAACCCACCTGTGAAAGGATCACAGAATCGTCAGGGTTGGAAGGGACCTCTGGAGA
>VZSZ01007065.1:0-41868 GCA_013398815.1 Ibidorhyncha struthersii | reverse complement strand
CACGAGTCAGTATAGAGATAGAGTATTGGCCACTTTTCTCTGAGAAACACATCCAAAACATTTGATTGTTCTTAAATTATATAGATTCTGTGTGAAATTCATACTGTACTTATGTGGAACTTTCTGTCCTTTGCAAAACAGGTAAAATATCGTGATACACATTTATCTTCTCCCTATGGAGGAAATAGTAGGATGAAAATCTAAGTGGCTGATCAGCACAACCATTCAGACTCCAGCCTTGCAGTCCTTCTGTGCTGCACAACGCATTCAGTGCTGCTTCCTTATCAACTGATCTTTTTTTGAAAGAGAACCAAATTTCTTCATTAAGCTATGTGATTTTTGTCCTGATTGTCGCCTCAATAACTTAATAGGGTCAGTTTGATGGGATAATAAAGTGTTCTTAGATGTCAGGAATGTTAAAACAAAACAGAAAATGTGCCTTTTTTTTTTAAGAAAGTGGGTGGTCAGGCTTAACTTACCTTGGAGTCTTACTACTTATTTACTTTAAGGCAAGTAGTTTTGTTTTAATCAATTATTTATTGAAACTTCAAAGTTTTCAGACATTGCTCTGCTTTTGATTTTTTGGTTTTTCTTTTTTGCTCCTTCACCAGCATCTTTATGTCGATTTCCACTTAATATTAGCATCAGCTGAAGAGGGGCATACTAAGGTTAAGGCTATATTTAGACTAAAGTCCTACTGTGATATTTTCAGAACTATCCTGAAATGTCCATTGACCCAGAATTCTGATCAGTACAATCAGCAAAATTTATAATTTTTGCTCCATTGCAATTAGGGCAGCTTGAAGTCATGCAGGTTTTTTTTTCTGTGGTTCCTTAGCCACTGCTTACTTACCAAGTCACATTATAGTTGGGGGCATTATTTGACCTCCTTACCCCTAATGCCATGTTGGTTAATCTAGTAGGTGCAGATATTGACTGAAATACAGCTTTGCAAGGAGCTGGAAAATCATATTTATTGACATGAAGGACCAAATATAAAATTTGAAGAAATTAGAGATTTCTGGTTATCAAGGCAAATTATAAGTACATGAAAAGTACAACCTGATTTTATAGCATAATTGTCCCTTTAGTTATAAACTTTGTTACTGTAATCATCAGTAAACTGCTTTAGTTTCCCTTAGATTCTAGTGCAATACATGTATGAACTGCACCATCACTACTGAAGGAGAAGAAAATAAATGAGTTAACTTTTATTTTTCAAAAGTATCATTTTTTAATGCATTGCTATTTACAAAAGTACACACAAGCAGCCCTATTATTAGAACTAGTAAAGTACTTAGATATGATATGCATGCATACTTTTGGAGACATGTATTGCATTTAGAGGTGTAGGCAGTGGTGACCGATGTCCAACTCTGACCATATCACAGGACAAAGGAGCCACAGCTAACAGTGTGGGATGGATGAGTCTCTTTTTCAGTAAACACATACCTTAAATATCATGATGACATGTACAATATTAATCTAAATCATCAAGATTAGTTAAACTACAGTGTAACATTTTGGTATGGATTTGAGCCAACAAATCATTTACTTGTTAAATCTTTAAGAGAGAGATGGATGGCAATTTTGGCACATGAGGGAGAGCTGATAAAAAAAAGGTGGTGGTGGTGAGATTCACAAGAATCATACGTTCAAAAGTAACATTTCAGCTACACCATAACTCACAAACCCCATATCTCAAATGTTAATTAATCTTACATTTTTGACATGATAAGTTAGGAGTAATGTTAAATGCCATCTCCAGTTAAGGAGATTATCAATGTTTTTAAAGCCTGGAAAAGCTGCCGTTCTCTAATGATTAGAGAGAAATTGTGCATTATAGTGAACAACTAAGGATGATAAAGACCATTAATTTGTCTGTTGTTTTTTCACAGTGAAGCTTGTTATATCCCACTAGTCATGAAAATAGGACTTGAAATGGTTTAACTGAGCCATGATGAGTAGTTTTTAGAGTAACTAGAAATTAAGGTTCATGGCCTTTCAAAGAAATACATTTGGTATTTTTTTTCTCATCACAGCTATGAAAAAATAGCCTTTCACATCTGTTGTGGTTTAACCCCAGCCAGCAACTAAGCACCATACAGCCACTCGCTCACTCCCCCCAGCCAGGATGAGGAACAGAATAGGAAAAATAAAAGTGAGAAAACTCGGGGGTTGAGATAAAAACAGTTTAATGAGTAAAGCAAGAGCTGCAAATGCAAGCAAAGCAAAACAAGGAATTCATTCACTGCTTCCCATGGGCCGGCAGGTGTTCAGCCATCTCCAGGAAAGCAGGGCTCCATCACGCATAACGTATACTTGAGAAGAAAAACACCATAACTCAAAACTTCCCCCACTTCCTTCTTCCCCCAGGTTTATATACTGAGTGTGACATCATAGAGTATGGAATATTCCTTTGGTCAGTTGGGGTCAGCTGTCCCAGCTGTCTCTCCTCCCAACTTTTTGTACCCTCCCAGCTTACTTGCTGGTGGCGTGGTGTGAGGAGCAGAAAAGGTCTTGACTGCTTAAAAACAGCCAAAACCTTCAGTGTTTTACCAACACTGTTTTCATCCCAAATCCAAAACAAAGCACTACACCAGTTGCTAGTAAGAAAGCCAACTCTATCCCAGCTGAAACCGTGACAATATCTTCATTAGCTTTGCTAAAAAGTAGGAATTCTCCAGGTGACATTAATATTACAAAGTCAAATTTGAAGTTCAGGGACTGTGTGGGTTTTACTGTTAGAGGTTCACAAACCAAATCTTCTGGTGATTTCCTTCAGAGTATAAAACCATAACATCAGTAACTTGTATGCATACCTTAAATGATAGGCTATAAAAATGCATTCCTATCATAAACATCTTTCGAGAACCCTTAAGGTTTTTTTTTTTTTTTGTACTTCACGCTGTAAAAGTTACTGCAATTATTGCTTTGTTAAACAAAGGGTAACTGACCTATACTAGAACAGCAAAACTCTCTTGACCTTCTGACATCACTGAGATTTTACTGTGCTTTTAAGGTGCTTTAAAACAGCTGTATGCATGATGCCCACACTGTGTACACACTGATTGATGCTGAGTTCCTGAAGATGGCAAGTATTTCAGTTTTTTACTTTTAAAAATACATGGGTCAAGTAATTGCAAGTCATTACAATAGTACCTTCATTGCTTGTCCTTACCTCAAGTATATTCTCCAAAACAACAATACGGGTCCCTTGTTTTTGTCCCCTCTCCTGCCTCTACGTTCCTTCAGCAGTTTCTGTCCAAAGAAGGTTCATTCATTCACTTCTTTGGTCATCCACTGGATGCCCTTTTCCACTATTGGAGGTGGGTTCCTGCGTGAATTTACTCATTTTTGATCACAGAAAAAATCTTTGGATTTGAGAACTGCTAATTTGCTCTTTCATTCAGTAATTACCCTGAAATATTTTGTTGACCTTTCCATAACTAGGGGCGAAATATCCATTTCCTTCATATACATCTATATTCATATGGATATTTACATAAAATATATGCCAAGAAAATTAGTTCATAGTCCCAAGGCTGTTCCATGAGTAAGAACACTCCTTACACTGAAATTTCTGAAGAGATTTCAATGCTTTTGTTTTTTTTTCAGTTTTAATATTTTCCTAATTTTTACTATATTTTAGTCATCTTTTAATTCTGTGTTGAGATGAGAAATTGTTAATGAAAAATGTTTTCATCAGAAGAAATAATCCTTTTGAAAAATAGAAATAATTTGTATTTTTTATTTTATGGAATATATCTTTTGATTCAAAGTGGCATTTAATTTCAGTTTTGTTAAAGTGTTTTTTATAGGTTTTTATTTTCTAAAGATTTTCCTATGTAAAAATCAATTATATTCTAAAGCAACTTGTAAGTTACAATTCACAAAGTATATTAAATGGTTGACTGAGAAGCAAAATCAGTGCATTGAGAACTATTGCACAAATCAAATGATCTGTAAGTCTGGTTACACTAACAAATACCTCTTGTTGTTGTTGCTGCTGCTATATTGTATTGGAGCTCAGAAGCTTCAGACATTGACCGGACATTTTTCCGTCATAACTCTCCTATACTGCAAAGACTTGTGCTTTTGCTGGGCTCACCTGTAGCAAGCGATCTTGCTGAAATCCTTAGAACTACTGATCATGCATTAGGTTAAGCAGATGGCACTGCTTTGTTTTGCTATTGCAGTGTCTTATAGACCACACAAACTTTATGTTTTGGCTGTATTAGATGTTGGGCTTGAGATACAAGAATGAAGAATTATGTAATGTCATATTGACAAAAACTCTGGAAAACAAACAGTTTTATCAAGGCAACATGACTCCTTTGAGACTTATATCTAGCTCATTTCTTACACTGTGTTGCAGACAACATTAGCCAATTTATGGGCCCAGTCAGAAAGCTCTGTCACAGCAGCCTCATCAGACAGATGCCCAGAGATGTTTGATTTCTGTTGAAATGTTCAAGTAAGGAAGATGTGTGACACAGCTGCGGGTTCTTTTTTTCCAGGTGACTGATTTCCAGGTGTGATGTGTTGATTTCACTTATGTGAATGGAAAATGTTATGTGGAAGGTGAAGGCTCAGCAAGGTAAAGTAGAAAAGGATTGTGAGTGAGTCTGTTGCTTGTGGACTTGATCTTCATCACTTGATCTAAGAGATGTCAAGAGATGCAGAAGTCTCAACTCCGAGCTACTGATCCTTTATAACTATTTATTCAGGCCCTAAATCTGATCTGGTTGAAAATTATTTCTTCTTCTCAGGATTTCTAGGAGTCATAAATGATTTGTGATCTTTCTGAAATATTCTCAGACTGATATATTGCAGGGAATTTCATGTCTGGGCTTGCAACTGGCCATTATCCAAAAAGGACTATAGTGATCTTCCCATACCTAGGAGCTTTATCCAGAAACTTACATTGTCAAAATATTTATGCCAGCATGAACAAATGCACGTTCATCATTTTCATGCCACTTTCATATAAAAATGTTCCTTTTCACAATGCAAAATCATTAAGAGAAGTATCTAAGGAAAGTCCAATAAAAGTAATATTCAGAGGCATTTATATAATAAAAATGATAATGTTTAATCAATGGTGATTGTCCCATGCAAAGGACTACATTAAACTTAATAGTCTGAATCCTCAGATTTGGCTGAGCTCCACTCCAGTTAATGCATGGAGAAAGTTTTATATCAAATACCCTGAGTATTTATATCATATACCCCTGAGTTTTACATAGTTCAACGAAATCATTCTTTTTGGGCTTTTAAATTTCTCTTCAGGGAAAGAGCCTAATGGGGCCCTATTCACCATCAAGTGTTGTATTCCAGGTCTAGTGCTACAATTTCACTGAAAACCAAAATAGTAAAATAAAAATAAGGTAATTTATTTTCTTAGAATCAAGATTTTTTCCTCTGTTTTAGAACATCTTTGTACTGAGGTGGCTCTTGACTTTGCCATTTGGATAAACAGTTACAGGGCATTAAGGGTAGATGAAGGGAAGTCTTGTGAGACAAACCTGATTGCTTCTGTTCTGAGATACGGGCTGAATGTCAGGGAAAGAGTCTCAGCAGTTTGTAAGGGAGTGGATTACAAACTCAAGAAAATAGATGAAGTATTTCTCTCTAGACATTTAAAATCAAACTGAACTTGAAATTGTGCTTTGAAGAACAATTGTTTATTAGCAGGAAAATTGAATGCAGATTTATTTCACCTTACCTTCTTTGATTATCATGCTATGTTCTGTAGTCATTTTTCTGTTATAGTGCACATTATTATGGTGCAGTTGGAAATTTTTGCCCATTGAATTAGCTCTGAATACATTTACAATAAATGAAGAAGTGGCAGGAGTCAACTTTGCTGCTAAATGTCTTCCTAAACCTTAAAAGGCCTCTCTCTTTCAATTTATTTTAAGGTTTCAATGCCAAAAGCATCAGCATGGTGGGCTGTAGCCAGGAAGATTTGGTCTTTATCACTTGATTAAAATTGAATTTTGTTTAGCAGCTCTGCTCTTTAGTACTCTGCTGCTTTAAAATTGACCTGCCATGCTTCATTGTTTTAAAGTACAGGGCATGCTTTCTTGTTTTACAGTATAAAGAAACATATGTATAGATTACTTTTTCTATTAAACTTCTTCACTTAACAGGACTGTATTTTATTGCTTTATTGCTCCTGGTTTGTTCATGTTGACCTTTTCTACATTTGAGATTAACTGATTTTAGAACTGAACTTTTTAAGAGCTCAAGCCTTCCTGTGCTAGATAATTATATTTAAAATTGATCACAGGCTCTGTAGTAGCAGAACTTCAGCTGACTGCTACAAGAAATCGGCAATGATGGGTTGACTGCTGGGTCCACCTATTACTCTATCCTCACTCTAGCAGGACTATATACTTGATTTTGGTGTAAACAGGAACTTGACCATTGCCAGGAATTTAGGGCTATCAGGGAAGCAGGGCATCTCCCCCCCTGGCCTGTAACTGGCCCATGTAATAATATGCTATAGTGCTAGTATTGTGTTATGACAATATATTGATTTGTACAGCCAGAGCATGGTGCTCTAAGTTTTGTTTTCTAAGATAACTCTGTATCTGGGGGTGGAGAAACCGCTGGTTTGCACCAGAGAGGAGACATGACCATCGTGCCATGGCAGGGTGAAGTGTGCCCTGAGCTGAATGGCATGGGGATACTTGCCGCCTCCGTTTCTCCCTGTGGGGAGAGGACTGCCATGGCTGCAAGGAGCACACTCGTCACACCACCTGCACGTCTGAGCTCCAGTCCCAGGTGAGGCATTGCTGAGTTACTGGTTACACTTGTCCCCTCTTCATTTATGTCCTTGCTGTGAGCTCATGGCATTTTTGTTATTGTCCAGAGTATGTCTTCCATTTGTCCTAAACAATTAAAACTAATTTCCTTGAAAACTGCAGGTGTATTTTGAAGTAATGTATGGCAAAGCTGCTTTTCTCTTTCCTTGGTACATTTTTTATTACTATTTTTAGGGGAAGAAGGAATTGGATTTTGCAGGAAGTCCTGACCTTTGCCCGCAAGCGCTTCCAGCTGAATTTTGAGATGATGCAACAAAGGCAGTATCTAAAAATAAAACACAAGGAGAGGCAGAAATGACGGTGAGAGGGATAGTGATTTATTAATCCATTTCAGCCTACTTGCAACATGTGTTAGGATACTGGAAAGGAATTTTGAATGAGCCAAAATAAAGGGTCAATACTGCATCCTGCAACACTTTAAACTAGAAGGTTAGGAATTTCCACAACCACTGTCTGCTGCTGGATAGGTTAAAACACACAGAAAAAATTTCAGCCAGTCAATTAAAATATTGAAACAAAACGATTTAGTGAATCTCCTTTGTAAAAACTGCATTAATGCATATACTTACACCAGATAACTGTTCCCTACAAGAATCATAAAAAGCACCAGATAAGTTTTATCCTCATAAGATTTAGAGCACAATGTAAGTACTCTGTTAAAAGTGTTAAGTGGTTTGTTTAACTAGAAAAGCTATTGTGGGAATTACATAATGCAGACTCACAGGGAGTGTTTCTTTGATAAGAGCACTGGATAGCAGGGCTCATATTGTTTGATTATATGCATGATATACAGACGCATTTTGATGAATGTGTATTGTGTCTCTCCAGCTTCTTAATGTTTCTGAGTATTCGCTAGTAGTCAATGCTTCTGAGAGTTTTTAGCAGTACACACTTTGCAGGATACCTAAAACCTGTGTGATAACATAAAGAGCATGTGTCTTTTCAAGTGCCTGATCTTTGTCATGGGGACTGCTGAGTGTTGTTATTAACCTGTTTTTGCTAAACCGTATTTGATGAAATAGAAGACAACAAAAGCAGGGAAAAATGAACCAAATCAACTTTTTTACCAAAATTATTTTGGGCATTCTTTGTGAAATAGTCAATAGAGAGACCTTGAGGATTTCAGACATAATAAACATGTGCATCTAAGAAAGAAAACAGCATATACTTTAAGAAAATGTGACATTAAAACAGTATATTGACATAAATGCTGAGTGTACTGCTCTGCATGATTTTGTTCTGAACTGACCTGTTTCAATTAAAAAATGATGACTGAATCCTATTCAAAAAGGGCTTTTGATAATAGTAAGCCTTGTGGTATGAAAGAGCTGACATATTTCATTCACTTCTCCAGTGCGCTCCATGAATCCAGAAAGATTAATGGAGTTAAAAGAAAAGGAAGAAAAATTCTCTAGACTTCCAGTCTTCTTATGGAGCTGTGGTTTGAGTGTCAAACTGTTTCTCATTCTCCCAAGAATGGACTTTGCTTTCTTTAGGTGAACGATCATTGCAGTAATCTGTTGAGCTAATGATTGTCCAGCAAATACAGTCTTGCTAGACAAGACAATGTTATTTCTTTACATAGGGCTTCTTCATAAAATGGCACATAAATATGAGGGAAAATACTTGAAAACTAAAATCAAAGTGAATGTTCTTTGAAACAGGCATGCAACTATCCAGCTTGAATGAGCTATATCAGGACTTTATCACTCTTGTAAAATATTTCTTTTCATTTAGACAGTATAAGCAAACAGATGCTCCAACTTCTATTGTTCAGCAAAATAAATGAAATTATCTAAACTTAATGAAAAAATGCAAGGACCCGGAATAAGAAATACCCATTCAAATTTTTAAAGCTTGATAAAATTACAACAATCAGCATCCAATACTAGAATAATTTAGGTGAATGTAACAACGAGCAGTTTCTTTGGTCCTCTGACTCTGCGATACACATTAACTCCACAAATATATGAAGGTTTCATGCATTGCAAAGCCATAAGATAATGGAGTATAAGTTCTTTGCAACAGTAGTCTGCCATTAAAACTAATCCTCAAAAATAAGGAACATTTCTGATGTATAGCATTACCTTCATGCAGGTTATACATAGAAAATAAATCCACGTTAGAATAACATCCGTACATTGTAAATTAAATTACCTATTACTTAGGTAATGTTAGAATCAAAGTAGAGGTTGTCTTCATTTATGTCCGTTCTGCTTATGCATTCTAATTCCATTTTATTTTTGTTGTTTTCCCCCTTGTATGTAACACAGGGTTTATGCAGATTGCACAATGCTGCTCTAATGAGCAGTGCTATGTAACATTTGGCTCAACACCCTCTACCTCCACAGAGGCCAAACTGATTCTCCTCATGGATTTTTCTTTGGGGCTTATCATATTCACAGATGAGTGGTTCATAAACAGTAATGTCTGTGTTCTGACAACACTGTGATAAAAGGCTTTATTTTTATCTTTTCTAAACAGATGGGGACTGATAGGCACAGAGGTTATTGTCTCAAGAACTATTACTTTTAAGATGTTTAGCTTGAAGCACTCGGGATTTATCTTGTCTGTCTCTAATATTGCATAGCATTCACATATCTCAGCACAGTCCACATTGACTTCGTGTGCAGTCATGAGTTTACAGCAGCTCTGAAACAGGCCACAGATGTCTTAAGTCAGACACTCAGAAAATAAGGAACATACTATTAGAGTGATCTTCACCAGCAGCCCTCAGTACGTGTTTACCGCTTTCTGTCGCAGATGAACTAGGGGACCAGCGGTAAGACCCATCTTCATTGCCCAATCATTCCTACATCTTATTTCATCCTTAGAACTGATCTCTTCTGTATGATCATCTTTTTTTCCTGGGACTGAGTGGAAAAAGCAACCCAGATACACAGTTTTCATGTACAAAAGGGGATGACTTAAGTTTGCAAACATAGTCATGATTCTGGCCCTTCCCACATGTGATGAATTTAATTTTACGTGTTCAAGAATATTCTTTCAATAGAATTTTTATGTGTGTATGCACATGTGTGAAATTTCCTCCGTTCTGGTTTCTGTTTGTTTATTTTTAAATAAATTGAATTATGCTGACAGCCATGTGAAACATCAGCACTGTTGAGATTTTTGACAAATTTCTGTCACCTGAGCTAATAAAGTAGCTGATAAAGCAGTGGGCTGTGATTCTCTCTGGTCCTTAATGGAAGGAAGAAAATGCCAGAAAATAAAATAGAAACAAGCAAGACTCTGAATTCTGTTCCTGGCTGTAGAGTGATCATGTACTGGGGACTGAACGTGAAACCCAACTCTTTCTTTCTTGTCAATGATCTTTTCTCTCCCCTGGGTTTTCCTGGTCTTACTCTCCTCACTTCACTGGTTTCTATCCTCTCCTGAAGTGTCTCGCAATAGGTCCATTTTCCTTAACCCGATTCTCTTACTTTTCTCCTTCCAGCTTCTGGTTCCTCATTGCTGCCATCTTTTCACCTTTACAGCTTCCTAACTGGTTAACAAGTACACCTCATAGCCTCATCTCGGTTTCTCCCTGTCCTCTTGAACAATTTTGGGTGTTAGCAAATGCCCCTGACTTTAACCTCTCTTTAGTCACAGCAACTCATGCTTCTCCATTCCCCTTTACTCACCCATAGGTCTAACACGTATCTTTTCCACGGACAGGCCGATCAGCTCCTTGTCGCACTCCTGTGGCTCCTACCAACAATGTCACTGGGTTCACAAGGGTGATGGCCTCTTCTCTAGGGTTAAGTGCACCTGCTAAACAGTAATGCTGAGAGGTAGGTTCAGAGGGATAGTTTCCCCAACAAACAGCTAATGGAGGGCAGAGGTGCCAAACATTCAGAGGGGTCTCCTCATTCCTGGGGAAACATAAAGCAGGGGATGGATAAAACCTACATTTTTTACTGAAATCTGCAGTGTTAAGCAGTTGGTGGTGGTCCTAGTTACAGATGCTCAGAGAGGCAACTGAAGGGAATGCAAGGCTCTCAACTAGCTCTTGTTCACATTTGAGCTTCAAGGGATTTAGCATGAATCGCAATTAGTTTCTATTGAATGTGTGCAAACTGCCTTTACCAAAGGCAAATCTGGAGTGGATTTTACCCCAAAACATCCGAAGGAATGTCTGTGACTTGGAGAGGGTCCCCTACAAAATTTTAAGGCTTATCAGTGTATAATAGTGGGAGCCACATTAAAAAAATATCCCTAACATTTCAGTAAGGAATTAGCAGTATATTTTCCTTTGGTCTCATTCTCTAAAATGACTAAAAATCATCACAAATGATAATAAAACCAAGCCTAATAGATATAACCTACATGGAAAAACTTGTCTCGACAGTTTAAATTCAATGAAGTTGCAAATACCGGGAAGATGAGTGTAAGAATGAAAAATTTTGGTCTGCTTAATAATGAGAAATGTTTTCACTTCCTTTGGATAACTGTAGTAATTTTTAATTAGATAAAATGGACTATCAAGCTAATACATTTCTATGTGGGTCTCTTCCATTAAGAAATAGTATAAATATAGAAAACAGTCCAGTCAGCTAGTTCTTTCTAGCAGAATACTATCTCAGCTCACCATTGTGATAACCAAATATGGCATTTGGTCATGAGGTCTCCTAGAGCATCTGTATGGGGAATAACAGTAATGCAGCATTCAGAAATTGTCCCAAGTTTTTTAATACAGAAAGCAAACTTTTTGAAATAACAACACAGAAAACTTTAATGGAAGGTTCATTCTAGGGGAAAACTGACAAATATTCACACCATATTGCTTACTTTTGGCAAGAAAAGTTGTTTTTATTGTCAAAAATGGATGATCCTTCTTACTCTTCTTCAAAAAGTTTATCTGAAAAAGGGAAAAGCTTCAGAATGTATTTTAATAGTAGATAGCTATGCACTGAACACACACAACAATCTGTTAAATAAGAAGGTGTCAGTCTAGCTAACTGCATTCCAGAAAAAGGACTTGACTTTATTAATTAAATTTCCAAGTGTAAAAGTATTCAAAGCCAGTATAACAATAACTGTTTTTTCCTGTTTACATAGTAACAATAAGACCCAGAATATGATGTGCTACAGTCTATCATTTCTCTTTCTTTCCCATTTCAAAATTATATTATATTGCTGATAAGAGGAAATAATTTGATCTTATAAAAACATATTTATTAGTTATAACAGGTCGATTAGGACACATTTTTTTTTTCTATATAACAATAACAAAGCACCCAAATCTGCCTTTCAAGGGAGTATGCTTGAGGTTCTATCAAAACTGACATTTTAAAGTCTTATAAGATTGCATTGCTAAAAATTGCTCCATCCAAGTTACCAGATAAAAACCTACAAAAGTATAATGAAAAAAAAAAAAGATTATACACCCTGCCATCATTAGAGGAAGTCAATTATCAGTTGGACCAAAGGAGTTTTGAATTGAAATAATTAAATTTGAGGTTGTGTGACATTGCTGTGACTTCAGTGAGATCCTCTTACACTTCCCTGTGACTGATTTATTCAGACAGTAGAAGCTGGAATAGTGTAGATTTTCTGTTACTATACTAAATTATTTTCTGAGCTGCTCTCAGATGATTTTACAGTGCTTTCTTGGCAACAGATCATATTTTCAACCTTTCCATTAGAAATGTCTATTGAAATTTACTTCAAACACATAAGAATAGCTCGCAGCACAACCTTTTCTGCTTTTTCCTCTCCTCTGAAAAGTTTAATAACTGAAGCATGAGCTCTTGAGGAAAGCAAATAATAACAAAAAGAATGAGAAAAGATTTTACTAAGTTTCTGTTTCATCAGATTTTTATTGAAAACAATACTGTTTGTCTGAAATTCACAGGAGAGTGTTATGAAGAGAGGGGGGAAAAAAACGGTGTGCTGCTTATTACACCTACTCCAAACCAGTCTCTAACAGATGAAAAAAAGTAGAAGACATCACTAACACCTTAAGAAAATATTTCAGCATCACATTGTCCATTGAACATCCTATTTAGCGATCCATTGAGAAATCCACTGGGCACCCTTGGGTGATGGTGGCTAGGCTCCCTGGCCTCTCCGTGAAAAGGCACGTTGGGCTCCCAGGTGTCTCAGTTCCCAAACATTCAATGTCTGGAAGCGAGCTGAAATTGCAGATGAAACAGTCATTGATCTTTGTCATCCACTTACAGATCTCTGTGAAATCAATACTGTCAACTCGTACTGTTCACGGGTGCATAATACAGTAAAACCACCAATAGGTTTTTCCCTGAGTGCACAGCAAATGCCTAAAAATTCTGGCTGTTTGTTTGAAACAAGAAGCTGTAGCACAGAACAGCCAGAAGAACACGTTTGTAGCAAAGGTACTGGTGGACTCGAGAGATGATCATCCATTTGGAAACAAGAAGAAAAGAGTGTGGGGGCTTCTGGCCATTTTTGGGCCAGTTTCTGTTTTCAGGTTCATTAATATAAAACCAGAGTTCCTCAGATGACTTCAATGGAGTTAATTGAGATTCACAGTTCTTTCCAATTATTATGATCCCAGAAATCACAAATCATAGGTGTGGTAAGTACCTCAAGATGGCATGATGACCATTTCCCACTCAAAATCAGGATCTGTTACATCCAATCAGAGTTTTGTTTTGTTTTTAAAGCTGCAATGATTGAAACTGAGTATTTTTCCTTGGCATTCATTTCCAGTCATTCTGTGCCTTGTTGAATCTAATCTCAATCTTCCTTCCTCCATTTCAGCTGGATATTCTCTATTCTTCCCACACATGGCAAGAAAATGAGTTTATTATCTTCTTTATAAACAGTTTATAGACATTTGCAAACCAATGTCTCCTGCCACAGTGCTTTTCATGTGTCTTCATCAATCAGATTTTCCAGACCACTGCTGTTTCTCAGTACTCATCTTTGGACTCTCTACAGTTGATCTATATCTTCCTGAAATGCAGCATCCAAACGCAGAATGCTTTGGGAAGCAGCAGGTATCAAGGAAGTATGAAGAGTGGTGAATGGAGTTAAATGCAGTTGGTGGCCAGTCACAAGTCATATTCCCCAGGGCTCGGTACTGGGGCTGGTTCTCTTTAACTTCTTTATCAATGACCTGGATGAGGGGATCGAGTGTACCCTCAGTAAGTTTGCAGATGACACCAAGTGAGGCAGGAGTGTCAATCTGCTTGAGGGTAGAATGGCTCTACAGAGAGATCTAGACAAGCTGGATTGATGACCTGAGGTCAATGGTATGAAGTTCAACAAGGCCAAGTGCTGGGTCCTGCACTTGGGTCTCTAAAACCCCATGCAGCGCTACAGGCTTGGGGAAAAGTGGCTGGAAAGCTGCCCGGCAGAAAAGGGCCTGGGGGTGTTGTTCAACAGCCACTTGAATACAAACCAACAGTGAGCCTAGATGTCATCCTGGCCTGTATCAGGAGTAGTATGAGCAGGACTAGGGAAGTGATCATCCCCTTGTACTTGGCATTGGTGAGGCCACACCTCAAGTAATGTGTTCAGTTTTGGGCCCCTCACTATAGGAGGGACATTGAGGTGCTGGACTGTGTCCAGAGAAGGGCAACAAAACTGGTGAGGGGTCTAGAGCACGTGTCTTGTGAGGAGCCGCTGAGAGAGCAGCGGTTGTTTAGTCTGGAGAAAAGGAGGCTGAGGGGAGACCTAATCGCTCTCTACAGCTACCTGAAAGGAGGTTGTAGAGAGCTGGCGGTTGGTCTGTTCTCCCAAGTAACAAGTAATAGGACAAGAGGAAACAGCCTCAAGTTGTGCCAGGGGAAGTTTAGGATGGATATTATGAAAAATTTCTTCACAGAAAGGGTTATCAAACATTGGAACAGGCTGCCCAGAGAAGTGGTGGAATCGCCATCCCTGGAGGCGTTTAAAAGATGAGTAGATGTGGTGCTGTGGTTTAGTGGTGGTTTTGGCAGTGTTAGGTTGATGGTTGGACTTGATGATCTTCAAGGTCCCTTCCAACCTAGATGATTGTATGATTCTATGATTCTATTTACTTAATGTCTTGCAAACAAGACTGCTTCTACTACACTTTGCAAGTATTTGTCTTCTCTTCTGTAACAGTGTGACACAGTTGACTTATGTCCTTTTTCTTTCACCAGTTATTTGAATAGTCATCCTCCATCCTCACTCTGAATCCTTATATGTTCAAGGTATTTTGAATTGCATTCCCCATTTTCCAGGCTGGAGCTCCAATCAAAACATTTTGAATTATTATCCTGAGCTCCGGTGTACATGCAGCCCCTCCATCTTGGAGTAAGTTGTAAATTTAATAAGCTTATTTGCAATTTTTTGTTCAGAAATGACAATCTGAATCTTAACAGGCACTGGATAGATCATTGTGAAATCCTATGCAATATATTTCTTCTGCTTATCCCTATATATTCTAATAATTTTAAAATTAAAATAAACATATTGCTAAATAGTTCCAATAAGTAATTTACAATTAATTGACCAAAATACTATTTGAGAGAAAATTTGCTCTTTCCTAATTATGTAACTGTTTAATCATATTTTAAGTATTGGTTCAAATTTCTCCCTTACCATGTATTTCCACTATTGTGGTACATCCATAAGCTTACTGCACGTGAATCATAAAAACCAAGTTACCTTGTGCCAAATGTATTTTAACAACTTACCCATATTTTCTGTACTTTTATGATAACTCTTTGTCTTCATTCATTTTCATCACTGGCTCAGCCACCACATAAAAAAATTTAATCACGTCTCTTTGCAGATGAGAAAGCTGAAGCACCCAAGGGAGTTGCTCCAGCTCATAGGTGAAACAAGGATATAAACCCTGTTTCCTGAAATGAAGTCTCAGACAGTATCTGTGCATAATGAATATAGTAAGAATTTCTGCGTGTGCTTTTCCATAGTAATGTAATTTCTGCTGACAGAAAAGATTTAAAGATTCATTAACTTACCATTCAAATTTTTCCCATTTTGTCATTAGCATTAAAAAAAGCAAACTAAAACAATTCTCGAAACACTGCCCCTGTTTTTTTTTCTCTTATTTTGGCTGAAATATTGTTAGCAAGCAGTTTCCAGAGTCCTTGGGAACCTCAGATATCCTGGTTAGTTTTTGGGACACCTCTGATTTGTGTAATTTGTACATATACTTTTTTTATTTTGCACATTCATCTCTAATTATACACTTTGGTCGTTAAACCAAGCCACGCATGATAAGTAAGATTCTGTTATCTCTGTCTTCATCTCCTCTTATTGCTTGTGCTAGAGACATATATTTACACTCTACTAGTGCTTCTGCTCACTTTTTTACCTTCAGTATGAATATTCTGATGAGCCATGTAACTCTGCTCATGCATTAAGTATTACCTTTCCTTACTGTTTTGTGATTTGAAAAGTTTGCATGCTACATATGTCAGTGAGGCTACTTAGACTGAAAAAAAAGTGAAGAAAATATTCAGTAGCATAGTATGTTGCACTGGCTGGACCAAATATGTTTTCTTGGTCTGGCATATAGTGGCGTTGGTTGAAAAAAAAGGTGTTTTCATATTATCCTAGATGGAAGGCAAGTCAGAATGGAAAGAACAGCTTTTTTTTCCCCTCAAGAGAGTTCCAGCACAGCTTGCTTCTCACTTCCTTATGTACTTGAGCTGTTTCCCTAGAGGCTTGTCTTTATTGAAACATGATGCTAACATGAAATAGTTTTCTTCGGGCCTATGCATGAAAACAAAACTCTGTACTCTTCAACCATGTTCTTGTAAACAGCACACTGACGTTTTTGTCTTTGGTTTTGCTTATATCAGCCACATTTCTCTGGGTGCTATCACAGCTTTTTTGCCCTTGAAAATTATACTGGAGAACATTTCTTTCACATGTAATCTGCAGTTGTAACTATGAGGTGAGGAGAGGAAAGAATACAGCTTTTGTTCAAAATCAAACTAACAAAACAAAACAACAACTGAATGGATCATCCCAGTTTTTCAAATAACAGATTTCCTCTGGCTTTACTTATGTGGAAGACTTGTGTAGGTACAGAGATGTCATATAGACATCAACGGGTCTGCTGAAGGAGAAAAGAAATCTATATGATATGACTCATAAAATACAAGTTGGGCATGTTTAAAAGAACAAATAAACTGGTCTTTCTGTTGAAATTATACGGATGATATATAAACTATGTATCCTGCTATACTTCTCAGATTAAATACAGATTTGATAAATTGGTTTGTACTGGAACTAAGGAAATTCTCATGTCACCAAAATTAAAAACATTCAGAAATATATTTCCCTGATTCTCACACAAATCTGAACCAGATACACTTTATCTTTTCTCCTGCTTACCCAGCTTCTGAGCAACCTGCTTGTAGAGTTGAACATCCTTTGGAAGCCCTAGATAAAAAGATCTGCCCCCAGAACTGCAAAACTCTTAAGGCTTAAAATTTAGTCTTATATGTAAAATAATCCTTGAGTTTTAAAGGAGTAATTTTGATGAGGGAAATTACACCTCAGAAGCTTATGGTGTGTACCTCCTAATCTCCACCTGCATTCCAAGGCATTTCATTGAAGGTAGTTTTCTCTCAATGAATTTATTTTTATAAGCAGAAAGAGGAGAGAAATACTCTGAGTGAAAAGATGGAGGGGGACCTGTCTTGGGTTCTGGAAGACACTTTGAAAACTTAATTGATGTACTTTAAAATAATACCCTTATTCCACTGTGGGTTTCACTCTCTCCCTTACACGCTCTTAAGCTCTCTGCTTCTCATACAAGGCAAATGAAGACAGAGCAGGATTAATTTTCTTTATTTAATTACAGTAGTAATTTCCAAGAGATTTTGAGCACTACCCACAACTCCCTTTGAAGGCAGTTAAGAAAACAGGTGCTCACTATTTCTCAAAACTAGATGCTTTGACAGAATACAAAACAAGCCCAAATTGTCTGACAACTATTAATACAGGACAAAAATAGGATGCATTTGTTTTTTTCTTCTTTTTTCATCCTTCGTTGCTGACAATGCTTCTAGTGTCCTGTGCATGGAGAAAGGATTGAAGTTTAGTTTATATATGAAGAGGTTTTAAAGTACAGTAACTGCTCTTTGCCTTTGGCATACCCTAGGCAACTGCATATTTGTTTTCTTTACCACGTTTCTCCTTGCTTGTTTTTGTTGGTCCCTGGGGCTGAAAGGTCTAAATGCTAGCCAGACTTCTGGGCAAAACTCATGGCTTCCCAAACAGGAATCTGCCTCAGCAGACACCAACTTTTTCGCAGTTCCCGCTTTCACACAGCAAATAGGTACCAAACATTTGTAAGCCTTTTATATTCCTCAGTGCCAAGGTCCTTGGTATGCTGTGGCTGGAATATGCCAGAGCTGAGCTGCAGTCTATTGCAGGGCTGCCCAGATGGTGTGTGATAAGCCTGGACCAACCCCAGTGTAGCTCTGCCTGCTGCCTAAGCTGTTTTCTGCCATCCCATAATATAAAGCATATCTGCTGTCTGGTTCTGGCATAAATGACTATCAATGAGTTGAGATCTTGTCAAGAAGTTGGGCAGATATGGTATATCGTGCTTTGTGCAAAGTTTTCATTAAGCCCATATGGCTTCTTTCTTGATTATTTTTAATACTACCCACTGTATTGCTCTGTGGTTTACAGGTGTGTACTGTTCTGCAAAGTGTAATTCTCAGGTTTTCATATGCATGCCCCTGAAACTTTTTAAGAATCTTTCCATCATCTGTAAAGCGAATAAAAGAACCATTTTTTTTCCAGCTGCCAAAGTATTTCATTTTCTGGTGAAAAATCTTTATTAGGAGGCTGAAACACCTTGTGAATAAAGTACTGAACTGAAACTCTGAAAAACATATTGCGTTACCTGGCTCAGTCACAGGCTTCCTCTGTGACCCTGGGCTTCACCTTTACTCTTTGCTGTCTCTACAAAATTGAAACAGTGCTTCCTTTCGCAAAACTGGTGTTAAGAGGATGTAGAGGATATATGGGCTCCACAGAATGCTGTTATGGTGTGTTTCCTTATATGCAGAATAGAAGTAATTTTTGAAAAAATCTGTTTCTTGCTCCTTGCAGTGTACAGTGTATCCTTTCTATATAATACAGGACAAAGGATTAATAAGACTCCTTCTTTCTTCCCAATAATTGTTGAAAGATTTTCAAAATAATATTTTTTCTGCAGCTTAAATACTTAATCTGCACACTAGCTCAAGTCATTAAAAAATGCTTACATGTGAGACAAGTGGTTCTTTAGAAAGCCTCAGCTATACATAGCAATAGTCTTGATTAGGTTCTATTTTCCCATAAACAAGGTAATGATTTCTCGGTTTATTACATTCAAATTGTAAAAAAAGTTGAGTATGAATGTCAGAGTGGTTATTCTTCTGCAGGGAATAACCTTCAAGTGTATGTATACAGGAGAGGAGGAGCTCCAAATTGGAATGATTAATGTCAAATCATTGTGTATGCTCATAGCCTGCAAATTTCATATTTGTAGTCTCAGGGATATGATGTGCCTTGTTGTGCAACACATAATTGAGCATTCATGGGCTTTCTTCCAGGAGCATGTCCTGGTACCTGCAGCTGGTGAAAAGGCTGAATAAAAGATCAAGATTTAGCTCTGCGAGTGTCCTCTAAATCTTGCAAAAGTTCATGCTTATTCCAGTGAGAAATGTGGGTGAATAAAATACATCAAGCCATAAATATTATAATACATTTTAGCCATCCTGACAGAATGCATTTTTCAGACATTCCCCTAAGTACCTACAGTCGGATCAGGTTGGTTTATCTTTGTGTGAATTCTGTACAGTCCTTCATAGAATAAGATTGAGCATTCACGCAAGGGCTGTAATATCCCATTCTCTCTCTGTACTTCTCAAACAGCAAGAAGTGGCAAGCCTACACCTTCTGGCAAAGCTCCAACCCAATGCTGAGCTATGTGCTATTCCCAGAGTATTCCCTCAAGCATTTGTGGTGCAGACAATGCAGACAAGGACAGCTGGGGCACTCAAGGGAGCCCAAGAACATGAATACAGATAGACTCTTCCCCTGTGTAATGGTTATGTACTTCCGAAATGTTAAAAGTCACCACCTTTGCAATGTGAATACTTCTGGAAAGCATTTTCTCTCACGAAGGAAATAGAATGAAAGTTATTTTATTGCCTGCCTTATTAACTGGAGCTTCCACAAATCAGAAGAAGATAGCAGTATGTAAGGGCACAGACAGAAAGATGGGAAATTCAGAACTCTGTTTTGGATTGCTACTTTTCTTTTTCTTTATTATAGTGTTTACAACTCATTGGGATGGGATAAACGGGTATTAAATCTGTGGGTGAACACATAGATTTCTACTTACAGTCAGGAGACATTAAAAGAAAAGGTACTTTGGTCCTGCTGCTCTTTGCCTCTTGCACGCTCAAGTGAATAGTTGCAGGTAGAATCAATACCAATTACCCATCTTAAACATTTTTGCTGCTACTGTGAGCAGCTTAGGAGGGATTTTAACAGTAAAGCCAAGGGTCTTCTATGGACAGGGTAATTTGCAACAAACCAGAAGACTGTCTGGGGTTTGTTATTTGAATCACCTTGATTTTGGGCACTGGAACTTTGCACAGTGACAGTAGTGAAGGTTCAAAGGTGGAACTTGTCTTTCTCTAGAAGGATTTTAGAAGTTGATGGTTATCCCTGCTAGGTTGCAACTGCCAATTTATATTTCTGTTTATCCCTTTTAAATTACATTGTTTTAAATTACAAATACTAACAACTGTAGAGGAAATAATTGCAGCCTGCTCTAGGCTTCCTAGAGAGGGGGTCGATGCCCCACGCCTGGCAGCATTTAAGAGTCATTTGGACAATGCCCTTAATAATATGCTTTAACTTTTTGTCAACCCTGCAGTGGTCAGGCAGTTGGACTAGATGATCGTTGTATGTCCCTTCCAACTGAAATTGGAATTCTATTCTATTCTATCCTATTCTATTCCATTCTGTTCTGTTATGCTCTGTTCTAATTTGCTGTCTGGACATAGGATACACGGGTTAATGACCATCACAACAGTCAGTTCTGACAGACTGCCTTTGCTAGGAAGAAAAGAGACTTCAACTATATGGATGTGAACTGTGCCATGCCACGTGACCCCAGATCCAGAGAAAGGTCCCTCAGCCACTCTACCAAGTTGTATAGATATAGCCATGAAGTTGACATAACGTAACAATCCACATTGTCCAAGTTAGCAGTTAATAAATTGAAAGCAGGCAAAAATAAAACTATAAGGAGCCAGAAAGAAAATAACAGATATGAAGAGCACATAAAAATCTCCCGACTAGAAAGGATTGTAAACATGAAGTATAGATCCAAATAATATTAAACTGACCTGCCATGTAAACAGTGTAAAAATGAATTGCAGCAGCTGTTGGTCCCATGTTTTCACCACACAGCTAAGCCAAAATTTAATTGAGTATTGGTTTATTGTCTAAGTATTATTCAATTATCTAAGGATAGCAGGTAAGTTTCAATAATACATGAGGCAGAAAAACATAGTTTTTGCCTCCTGAGCATTTGGTAAAGGGTGCATGTTTTCCCTCCTAAAAATAGTGCGAAAAGTGAAAAATGATTAAAAAATTACAAAGAACGAAATTGGGGGAGGGGAGGGAGTTAATAAGACCATTTCACTTAGAGAAAAATAATTAAAATATTACAAAGAACAAAATTGGGGGAGGGGAGTGACTTAAAATTATTTCACTTAGATAATCACAAGCTATTTTATATTTTATGTCATTAATGTCTTGCTTTAATATTTTTTACTAGACATAGCTTCAAAATGAAAAGTCATTGTCCATAAGAAAGCTGATTTATATGTTGATTTTCAGTTGAAATTTTTCTTCCGATTGATCTGAAGTCAAGAAATTAAAACATCTATAATTTACTACAAAAACATGCATTTCCATGATGTGTCATTTTGTAAAGAGAAGGTGTTTGGCCTAAAACTTCCTAGCCAGCTCTGTTAAAGCTCCTTGACTCAGTGCTATTGAAAGCTCAGTTTCAGCCAGAGTCAAGACCAAATTAAGTCTCTTGACAAGAGGCTTTGTCAGAATACTGCAGCTTTTCAGCATTGGATAGACTTACAGTTATTTAAAGTTTTGAACCCTTTTCTTATGATATCAGAGTGTGTCTGCTTTTAATCTCAGTCAGACTCAGAGGGCAGCTACTGCAATGTTTCAGAAACTTCAAAATTTTCAAGGATTGCTTTAATTATTTTTTTTTTGTGAGTCAACTTCTTTCATCTTTGGATAATAGGAATCTCCTGTACACTCTTTTATAGTGAGTCTATTCAGTCCTATAAAGACATCTGCCTCAAGGAGCTAAGGACTCATTTTGATGTCCCATACTTTAACTTGAGACATGCTTTTTTCCCCAAGGAGCTCTGACAGGTTGTATAGGATGTGGAGGGGCCATCAAGGTTCTCAGCTGGAACGGGATGGTGTTGTGTTTTTCCACCAGGAGCCTTAAAAGGGGTTAAAATATAGATCTGGCATAAGGAAAACAACATGGAAGAAAAGTCTCCTAAACAGTGACAGCACCTAGTGAACTGACTTTTGAAAACAGTTGTGGCAAACCACTGCTTTGAATTAGAATATATAATCTTTCAGTGATACAACTTTTGTCACTTAATTTAAATTGCTCCTCAAGCTTTCAGAATCTCTCTTAAATAGAGTCGGCTCTTATTCCCTGTGCATGCCTGAGCATGTTAAAAACTTCAAATGGAAAGAAGTGATTCTACTGAGCAAGGAAAAATCATAGACAATAAATTACCTAGAGATCTCCAGGGTCTTGTAAAGGTAGAAGCAATATGTGCTGCCAGTACAGCTTCCTTGCCTCTTCCAGCTTCTCAGAAGATATATTAGCATCTTAGATGACATGGGCATATTGTTCACCCAAGGTCTCAGCTGGTTTTAGTAATTTGTATCAGGAGACAAAGTAACAATTTATGGAATACATTTCCAGTGAGGTACATGCAAGCACTTAGACTTGCAATTTTCATTAATAGTTATAGATGCGTGTTGTGTTCCCCACGCACCCAACTAAACATTTTTTCGTTATATCAGTAGAAAAAATGTTTACCATGGAACTGTTTAGCAGCTAAGAATTGATTGTAAAGACTTTTAGGTAGCTCCAGATTATGAAAAAAATTAACTATTTTGTGACTGCACATTTATTCATAAGGTGAGAATAAAGATTATCAGCTCCGACTTCAGTGGTAGCATAGTGCTTTTATAGTAGCTATTTATGTCTCAACATGTAGAAGAATGGATACTAAAATTAAGTGCTTGCACTGATTTTATGTTTTAAGCCAGCATTGGAGTTTATGTTACAGATGCTGTAGAGATTTTCCAGTCATTTCATTTGAGCTGCTTTGAAGGGCATTCTGGTATTCTGTAATTCTAAGATGTACACAATCTGCAGCTCTGTGTTACAGCACCAGTGAAAGCAGATCTTTGACTCCTTTAGACAAATACCTCTTGTCAGTCCTCTTGGATTTGCACATCCATAAATTCCTGCAGGAGAAGTATATTTTTCCAATTCTTCATAACATCAATTTAAATTACTGACACTAGATATGCTTTTCTTTGCCAGCTTCTAGGGACCACATGAAGTAAGTAGTCACAGTTGTTTCAGGGACTTGTGGACGTACAGTTAAAAAGCACTTTTGCGTAGAGAAGACAGTGATGAGACAGGTCATATAGTTGTTGTTCCTCTGTACCAACTCTGTCAGACTGGCTTTCGGTTATGTCCAATTTCTGTCCACAGAAACTCTACTTGCTATTTTGTGTAAACAAAATAAAAGATGAAAAAATCATCTTTGGACATGAACCTTTGGATGTTAGAGAAGTTTGCATCTGCGGGGAATCTGGCTATGATAACATTGTCTAATGACATTCAGAAGATTCAGAGAAAAATTTCTCCACATCGAATCAATTAACAGTTCAACAATATGAAACAGGTATGACTACCTACTCTTTGGCAAGGCAAGGAGGTTTGAATACTGACATTTTTTTCCATTTACAATTGTAAATGTAATAGATTACAGCATTTCTGTACATAGTGATAGCAAATATTTTACGTTAAAGCAGAAACACATAGCCACGTTTTTGATGTCCATATGGCAGATAATGTAACTCTTTGTTTTCAGTTTATTGTGCGGTTACTCTATGTTTGGTAAAGAGACTGTGGCTGGAC
Source organism: Ibidorhyncha struthersii (assembly GCA_013398815.1). Lineage (NCBI taxonomy): Eukaryota > Metazoa > Chordata > Aves > Charadriiformes > Charadriidae > Ibidorhyncha > Ibidorhyncha struthersii. The sequence goes on along the minus strand of VZSZ01007065.1, from coordinate 17,820 downwards.
AGCAGGAAGGAGAAGTGCTGGAAGGCTCTGGAGATGTAATCCATGCACATGTGGCATGTTTCCTGGCCTCCTAGACTCAGGGTAAAGTAGCATCCTTTGAAGGGGGGATGAAATTGCTCACATACCCTCAGGGAAGCTGCGTGTTGAGCTAGGAGAAATAACTGAAGAAGGCCAAGCAGAGAAAAGCAATGGGGGAGCCCATAACACGAACAAAGTGGCTGCTGAGAGGAGCAAGGGGCAGGCAATCAGGGCTCTGAGAGGGTGGAAAGAAGGAGTGTTTCCTAGGGGCACCAAAAAAACTGCATTATGCTTGCTGCAACTATGGAAACACCTGCTTTGGATGGACTGAATGTAAGGCCGGGGAGAGGACATGGGCTTCTCTGACATAGTCAATATAGTGGAGTTTTCTTTTCAACTCGTCTAATCCAGCAGATCTGAGCTGTTTCTCTCATAAAGATGAGTTGTTCTAGTTTCTCTTGGAAAAATCATGGGTTACATCATGTTGTTGGTTTGTTCTGGACCTTCCCTATCCACCTCAAAGCTAACTTAAGAGTCTAATCACAGTTAGGAAGAGCTGACATTTTAGGTCATTGAAATGAAACAGACTTTTCCTCAGCCAGGGTTTTTCTTTGCTTTGAGCATTTTCTAGAAACAAATTAACTTTAAACATATGTAAATCTTTTCCTCTGTTTTTAATCCAGCCCTATGACCCTTGTGGGAGAATCTTGCCTTTGTTCTCTCTTGTTCTGGCAACAGAAAACATATAAGCAAAACAAGTAAACCCAGCTGAAACTGTTTGCTAGTGCATCTATGGCCAGATGGCTCATCACAAGGTCTTTAAAATTCAAGTGGTCATATTTATGTGCAATTAATTTTACACAAGTAGTCCTATATTGCACAAAAGAGAAAATGGTCAAAACAACTTTTCAAAGAATCATAGAATCACAGAATAGTTGGAGTTGGAAGGGACCTTAAAGACCATCCAGTTCCAATGTCTCTGCCCTGGGCAGGGACACCTTCCACTGGAGCAGGTTACTCCATATGCATGAGCTCAATATGCTCATATGCATGTTTTCCATCATGCATATTTGAAATTTATGGTAGCTTGAACCCAGCGCTCTCCTTCTCTTTCTGTTAGTTAATTGGATGAAAGGTTGTGTGTAATAACATAAAATACCACAGAGAAATCTGAATGAAATTCTGCACATCTATGCACATTTATTTACTTGGAGTATACAACACATTCTCATGTCTCCTTGCTTATTGCTTTGCTAGGTCATTTGATGTAAATAATCACTTCTGCAATTTCTCCTTGATGAGATAGCTAGTAGCTAGTAGATCTGAAGCTGTGGGCTGTAAGAATGGATGAAACATCTGGTCCCTTGTCTCTCATAAGAGTTTGCAAATCGAAGAATCCTTACTATATTTAAAGGGCTTCATGGATTGCCACCGTGCATTCGGATCAAAATAAATACATGTATTCCAGGAGAAATTTTTCTATTAAAATAGTTAGGTTGCCACTTTAGAAAAGCTGTTACTGGGGTACATTACGATCTTGAGTTTCCATGTTTTTCTGCACCCTTGCTCCCTCTGTGAGGCATTTGCACTGCAGATGTAGACTCTTCTGGATATATTGCCCTCTATTTACATTCCTTTGTTGAGGACTTTCAGAAGTGTCTCCATGTGATTTTGAAATTTACAAATGTCAAGCAAAGATAGTAAAGTAGAAAGATGGAAAGTAAAACAGCACCTACACTTTGGACCTGTACATCGCTGTTCTCTAAATGTCCAACCCGGTGGCTTTGGGGCAATCTAGTAGTAAGGGCTACTTTTAATCTAGAAAAGGGGAACATCTTTGATAGCTGATTTGAGCGGAAATATGAAATATTTTCCATCATATCAAAAAATGAATAACATGGAGGACAGATTTTTCATTGATAACAGATTAATTTAAATGAGTCCCTGGGGCTTATATAAGATGCTATGAATGTAACAATTGAGATTATGTGCACAAAGAACTTTATTTAGTTTTGCATAATATATATATAATTTTAAGCTTCAGTATGTAGAAAAATTTTTTATAAGCAGTTTTTTTAATATTGCAAAAGGGGGACATTGTGTAATATTTCCAAGCACTTCCAGCATTAATGATATATGTTTAGTGTGATATATAATGTTTTTTCAGAGTTCATTGCTTGTAAAACTACCGAAACATTTGGATTAAATACCCATTCAAAACAAGAATTATGATCAATAAGCATTTTTAATTAAAATTACTGTTTGTTTAAATATTTACCAAAAAGAAATAGCAATATCATATTTTGATATAAAATCCCCCCCAAATTAACAGGAGTGCAATTTGATGGATATATAATTAGGAGACAAAGAGACAGTAGTTGAATTTTCAATACTGCCTTTGGCTAGCACAGTAATACTTGGTGATTCACTGAACTTTTTAAGGCTGTTTCCTTATATTGTAGTATCCGGAGGATTTTTGTTTCTACTAGGCCCTCTTTATTAAAAATAAATGCACTGTAAGACTTTCTCAAAGCTCCATGAGCTTAGTCTTTCTAAATATATCTTTAAACCTCAGAGAAAATTCATCAAGGATAAGATAATCAATGTGCCAAACTTACCACCCATACCTGTCACCCATACCTCTGTCAAATACAACACTCTACTATCCATATTCATATCTTAAACCTAGGTGTAAGAAGATTTCTCTCTGTTTTTGAATTTGTGGATGTTTCTGTCATCTGTTCCCCAAAGTAACTGATTTGCTATCAGTTTAGTAGGCTATTAAAATGGACTGTCTGTCCTGAAAACTTTGCAAGCTGCACTTGAATGTTGCAAAACTTGAAGCTCCACTTTTCAGGAAACAATATCATACACTCGTATCTGTTTGACAGACCTTTCTTCAAGCCACTGCACTTTTGAAAATTCCATTTAAGGAGCAATAAGTACAAGGCTTCAGCAGACTTTCCACAAAGACAATTTTTCCTCTTTTTAAATGTACCCTATAATTTAGGAAATAAAATACTCAACAATTTTATCTGGATAATGCGTTCAGGAGCAACAGTATGAGTCTTCTCAAAAACGGATAGTTGTTAGTTAAAGGCACAAAAAAATATCTGTAAAACTCAATCAACTGTTTTCACTCTGCAACTTTTAAAAATGACCAAGCTTAAATAAGAATTTTGTTTGTAGTGTTGGAATGACTGAAACTACTTGTTGAAATCCACAATTTTCAGATATTCCAAAGTAAAGACCACAACTCCACAAACACAAAAAATCCACATTTACATCATAACTTCTCAAGTTATGAAGTGACATTCTTCCTAGACTGGAATTTCTGGCTTTGCATCAGAAGGTCAACGGACGGGAATCATTCCCTAAAAAATCAACAACGTAAGGGGAGGATGATTAGGAAGCAAAAGGAAACAAATCAGCAAACAAATAAACAAATGCCACTAAGAAATGTGCAGAAAGAAAAGTGTAATTGAACTTAGCTTGAAAAAGCAATGTGCTGCTAAGACCATTAAATAATGGAAAAGATTGAAAGTTCCTTTCTTTTGTAGCTATGTCTTGTTTCTCTTTGCTTCATGATTAGAATCTACTTGGATGCATTCCTCAAAGCACACTGAAGGAATAAAGGTGATTTCAAGCATGTCTGTAGATTTGGGGATTTACTAAAAAAGCTATGGAAGTGTAACTACTAAAATTATTTTGTGTTGCAATGAGAGGAAGGTCTTTTCTGAAAGTGGTTCTTTTTGATATTTAAACTACTAAGTCTGTTGAACTACTCAATCTGTTGAACCTGTGGTATTGGAAACAGGAACCCACAGCAGTGTTAATATGCCTACCTCCAAGAATTCCCTATCCACCCCTAAGAAATTCAGTACAAGTTTTGAAATAATAATGAGATATTTAATGTAAAGTTAAGTTGAGATGTTCATTGTGTCTTTCCATCTCGATAAAAGTCAGATTTTGTTTCATATACTGTATTTTTCTGAGCAATGTTTGCTAGGCATCTATATTAAATTTAACAATACCTATTATCCTCACTCTAAAAGCAAGAAAAACTAAAATGTTCTCATATGTAAGAGAACAGTATTTTTAGCAAGGCATTTAAAATATACTGTGGCATTATTGCCTACTGTTACAAAGGGTTAAAATGCCTACAAGGAGTTATGATATATTTTTTATCTTTCATTAATATGCATTGAGTAGGTGTTAAAAATTTCAGTTGTAAGGGTTTCCAAAGGGTTTAGGTTCAGAACAATTTTTTTAAAAAGTCTTACTAGGAAATTTTCCCTATATTATAAGGGAGAAAAATTAATTTTTGTCTTATTAAAGAAGTAGAACTCAGGCTATCATGAACAATCACAAATAACCTTCATCAGTGCTTATATATCACTTTTAAAGAGGTTAAGTTTCACTGGGTAAACATGAGAGCTAGAAAGTTTGCAATGAGACTTCAATCTCTTTGCTAAGTTGTGGCTGCACTCTCAGCTCCTGATAAAACTGATAACTGTTTTCCATTTTTTTTCCAGACTTCCTTCAATCTCTGCTTTCTCTTCAGTGAGGAAGATGTTCACTAAATATTTCGTAAGAATAGCTCAAACAACCTATTTTGTCCATTTTAATGTTGAAATTACATCTACTCTGCATATAAATTAAAACATAGCAGATAATGAAATGTAAAAAAAATGGTCAACTTTTGCTTTCAACTTTATTTTGATTCAACTTCTGCTTTGGTTCCTATTTGTACTGCATCCCAAGGGTGTCATTGACGATTATAATTTCTGCCTGTTTTCACATTCTAATTTTCAATACTACAGCTGAGAACAATGTAAACATTGTATTTACTTTTTGGAAACAGAAAATAATTACAGGACATGTCGTGATTGTAGAAAAATATGGTAGGTAGTGGTGCCATAAAAATACAGTTGTTGGTTTTTAGAGTTGGTTTCTTTTTCCACAAAAATAACTGAAATACAGGATAGAGACAGCTAAACAAACTTTCAACTAGCTTGTTTGTCTGCTGGTTGTAGTCTAACCATGACTGTAGGAAATTTAGTCAAAAACCAGTCTGATTCATGAATCAGAAGAGGTCATTTGTGCCACTGCCAGTTTCCTATGGACAGGCAAACAAGGTAAAAATAAGCTAAAATAAGCTCTCCTCTACCTTTTCTACATTGTAAGCACTAACAGGACTGTTGACTGTAGACACCCTTCAGATCGTAAATTAAAATGAGGAAGGTTTGACTGTGTGATCTGCATCATCCCACAGATACCAGAAATGTACCACTCTTTTGGGAGATGCCACCTTTTACTCAGGTTGTACACAGTTATTTCCTTGGTCCTTCTGCAGCTGTTAAGGTTTGGACCTAAATCATCCAGCATGAGTCAGGAGATTAATTTGATATCTTGGAAATGACTTAAAAAGACAAACTTGCACGCAGTCTAAAATATCTGTAGGGCTAGTCACCAAGAGCACAATTTGAAAGTCCCATGAGGATGGATTTTATTTTTCTTTTTGAGCCCTGTGAGAAGAAAGTACTTATGAAGAGTATGCCTATATATTTTTTAAAAATATATTTCAGTGACCTGAAAGACCATTTCATATCTCTTGTGCCCAAAAGGAAAGTCTGATATGGAAATATCTGTCTGCATTCTTTATCCAGAGAAATTAAAAATACAAAAGGGAGGCAGCAATCTTAATGAAATGGAAAATTCAGAACATATATTCAGCAATGTTTGATTTCTGTTTGTTATGACATTGAAATGTGCTTGTCAGAAGTGCTGCAGTGCCTCACAGATGCAGCAGAACACTTGCTGTGGGGCTGCGTTCTCCTTTTCAGGCTGAATCCCTCTGTCAGTAAACAGGGCCGATACACCCACGACACACTAGTGGTTCAGGCAGAAGACAAAATACAAGGCGTCATGTGAGATATATACAATTTAAGAAGTCTATTATGAAAATAATAATTCCTAATTTAACATACAACAAAAATAATATAATAAATAATAAAAATACAATAAATAATAAATAATATAATAAAATTCCTAATGATGCATTCTTTAATTTATCATAATGTGATTTATTCAATCCCTGTAACTTTGCGTTCAGATCTCAACTACTCCCAGACAAAGCCCAAACTCTTCTCAAGATACACACCGATGTCGTATGGCTAACATTTCGCTTCACCGCAGGAAAGCCAGGATCAGCTATTTGCAGGAACAGACCCTGTAAAATCAGTTAGGGAAGCATAGCTGAACATTTGCCAGGTGTTTGTGTCTGACTTGGGCAATTTGGCTCCAGATCTGGATGGGAGCACAGCCCGGACCATTAGCTGCAAACTGTAACTAGCAGAAAATAGGGAAGGCACCCAAGAGGCAACTGCAGCCCCAGAGGCAACAGGACTGATGCTTCTGTGTTTGTCTTGCAAGTATAGATCATCTCAGTGTCACAGTGAGAGATCCTTTGAGGATCCCCAGCACTGAGCAGAGACGCACTGCAGCTTCCACAAATATTCCAGTCAGCAGCGTGGCATGGACAAGTTCATGTCGAACTATCTAAAACAGAGCAATGTTACTTAGAATGACACATAATTATTAGAATACGCAATTTAATTTTCTACAATGTTAAGCACAGGTTGTTTACACCCTGTTTATACATGACTTTGAGAAGAATCTGGGGTAGTATTTCTTCCCCCTTTTCCAGCCTGAGAAGCACATAAGCATTTTGGTAAAAAAATCCAAGGGCTAGGTGTGTTGCTTTACCATACTGTGTGGGTTTTTTTTACAAAAGTTGTATATGTTTTGTTGTTTACAGTGCATGTCAGTAAAGGGGATGTGACTAGGCAGCAGGGAGAAGGGCTGCCTATTTGTTTTGTCTTGGTGTGGATGTTGCACAGCAGCTCACATGAAACTCTTTGGGAGGGAAAGGAGACTCCACGCTCCCTGCTTTGTCTCATCACAGTGATAAGATTAGACTAAAGTTTGAACGTTCCCTCTTTTCAAGCTCTATTTTGCCCTTGTTTTTCTTATTTGGAATGCATAACCGATCGCAGGTGTACTCTTTTCAGCTTGATTTTGTGGATTTCCTGCCAGTGTCTTGTAGATTAAGAGCAGTTCACGAAGCAGTGAATGAGAAACACCGGTCTAGTGGCAAACCAAATGTAAAGAAAATTCATTTACAGTCTTTTCACTGCTGCTTAGATGCTATGTGGCCATGGTCATCTCTCCAACTCCCCGTGCATCTATTTCCTTTAATTTTCTCCTCTCTCCTTGTTTATACAGTTAGCAAGCTACTTACGGCTCACATTGTGATCCCATGATGCTGAACAGGATTCACTTCTGATCTCAATAAGGGCACCTGGGCACTACTGTAATACACACAGCAGTGTGTGTCACTTGCAGGATGAAGTGTGCAGTTTTGCAGTCTAGCCTGGTAGTAGCTGGCATAATAAAGAAAAATGGCCATACTCTGTACAACAAATGGTTTTTAACACTAGCACGTAAGATGACAGGTAATCCAGACAGGCATTAGTATGGGCAGTCTGTAAGTGATGGACAGTAGTGAAGTTTCAGTAGTGCCATAACAATTTTATGAAAGCCATTACAATGCATTATGGTATTGATCTGCATTGAAAAACTCAGCAAGATTCTTTAAAGGAATGACATCGCTGTATTTTTATTCACGTTGCTAACAAATCGTTCTATAATACTTCCTGAATTTGTCCTTTATCTTTTTACTAGTGACTATGGGTAAAGACTGATGATGTTTATGCATCATCAGCAATGGTTTTGTTCTGGGTAAGGAGACAGATGCAGAAATATTTTTAAAGTGTTGAGTGCCAAGAAATATCTGAAATGAAATCACAATCCTTTGAAACCTGCCTTTGAAATTTTTTTCTTCTATGTAGTAAGGATCTTGTCTTGTGCTAGGAATACAAGTGGGAAATCTCTGTCAATTCACCTAGGTTAGCCATTCAGGGGTAGATCCACAGAAAATATAGAGTACATAGAATGACTGGGATTGGATTACATCCAGTATGTAGAAAATCAAAGCCTTTCTCCAGCTGTTGACTCCTGTTTCGGTATTTTGAAAAATTATATTTCACTACATGTCTAATCTATTTTTTGGTTATTATGCATCTGGGAGGAGGAAAGGGAGGAAATTAATGGCTTCAGGCCAAATCCATGCAGCAGAAAGCAGTACTCTGCACAGGTACACACACTTTGCCTAAACCACTTAGGCTGAAACATAGTAGTAACAAAGCCCAACAATCTCCAACAAAATCTAAAAGTTAAAGAAAAATTGATGTTCCTCTGACCATGTGTAACATATCAAAGCTTACCTGTTTGAAAAGATACTCCAGAGATAAATAGATGTTCAGGGTGGTTAGTTCTGCCTTGTAAATGAATAGGTATGGAGTTCAATGCAACATCTTGAGTTTAGCATTAGGAGAATAAATAAAGAAAAAAGATTCATAGCTACTTGAAATTAAAATTGCATTTTAATATTTTATATAAATTTTCCTTAAATTCTCAGCAGGGAGGTGAGGATTGCATTCAGTAAGGCTTATACCCTTGTGGATATGATGTTCAAGAAGAGAGAAAACACAGTAGATAAAAAAGTTGCGTATTTTAGGGTCTGTTCTTCCATGGAGTTTAGGTGAGTTGAGAAGATATTCTACCTTCTAATGTTCATAACAGCATTTATTTATTTGTCTGATTTAATATAAAAAGGAATCATGTGTTTCCTCCTCCCTTTCGGCCTCACCCCACCCAAACTCAGGAAATTTTCTTTGGCTGTTGAGACACATACATTTAGCCACAGTGAGAGATTTCAGAGTATCTCATTAGTCAGGGGCAGCACATTACTGTACTGCCTAGAAGCAAACCAGTGAAAAACATAGCAGTGGAAGTCACAGTACATTTACCTAGTGTCTATTTACTCCAGGAAAAACATTTCTTCTAGTAGCAGATGACTTCTCCCTTCATGTTTACTCATTTCTGATATCTGACACAATACAAGGAAACTATTTTTTTGCATATTTCTCATTGCCCTTTCTTTATTCCCCTCCAGTGCAAATGGGAAGAACAAGAGTATCTCCAAAGAGACTTAGCTACATCTCTTCTGTTCTACATTATGCCTTGCAGATAACCAAACTGGTAAGGAATTAAAAGCCTTCTATATTTCTTCAGTCCCTAGAGTATGTGGAAGACAAGAGACAATCTTGCCTTTAAAAGATAACAACATTGTATGCATTTTCTAAACCACCTAGAGGATTCCACAGCAGGCATATACTAGAGATTAATGCAGAATTAAAAACTCTAGAATGTCTTTAATTCTTTACATTAAGAAGTTACAATTTTAGTCTAACCCTAAGGATCTTGCCCCTTGTCATGGCTATAGAATTTTTAAAGGAAGAGTTACACTGCAAAAACAGTAGATGGTACAACTTTTATTATTTAAAGCTTGGTTTACTGCAGCTTTAACACAGTACCTGTCATGTATTTTCATTTTACAGTACAAGAGCCGCAACACAACTGAATATCAGTAAATCCCAGGGCCTTTATGGGCATACATTATTTTTACAATATTGTGCTTTTAGTGTGTGATATCTGTTTTTTTCCCTCTAATCTTTTTCTCACAGAGGACTATATACCGTTATACACACTAAGTAATTGTGCAGTGCTTAAAAATGAGACAGTAGGCATTCAGTTAATTGTTACCTCTTGAATACTTTAGAACCCATTAATTCTAAACCGTCCTGTGCAACAAAGTTAGAAGAAACAGTTTATTGACCGACGTCCAGCATACAGCACTGGAGAATTATTTTTGTGCATAAAGGCAACATAAAATGATGTCTTAGTTTGAGAGTAATATATTATTCTTTTTGATATCACAGGAAAAACAGTCCTTCCCTTCTCACCCACTGCGCCAATTTTTTTTATGCATTCAAACGATTTTGAAAGTCTTGAGCTAGCTTTTCTTCCTGCTGGTATTGTACAAGTTACTGTCTCTAGCTGACACTTCCTTTCTTTGTTGGTAAACCATGAAAAAGAGTCATAAAATCTAACAGGAGTATGACACCATCTGATCTCCTTGATGAGTTTTAGTACCCTGCAACGAGGTTGTATAACACTTTCTTCCCTATTAAGTGGGAATATTGTATCTCTGTTGCACCAAAAAATGGTCTGGGCTCAAGCAAGCACACCATGAACAGAACTGTCTGCTGCCTTTCCCTAAATTCGGTGGGTTCTTGTAGGGAAAGAGCTGGAGGGAACTAAGAAATATTTTTAATATGATTTTGCAGATAAAGGCCCTGCAACTCTCTGGCAGCTACAAATAACAAATACAAACATTCTACCTCACCATATTAATATTACCTTTTGCACATAAAATGAGAAATGATCTGTGACGCTGCATCCTTAAAGCTGGATACCAGCAGTGCTCCAGGAAGCAACAGATCATAAAAATGTATCTCCCCATTTACATTAAACTTTTTTCCCCCTTATTTTAAGGTAAGACTCCTTATTTTAAGGAACGCTCCCTTGATCTTCCAATGCTCTTTCCATAGGAGTAGCCTTTGCCTAAAATCATGATTCTAGTATATAAAACTCTGTCCTTAGGACAGTTGCAATAATTACATGCCCAATGTTCTTGATGGCAAATCTCTTATAGAGTCATTAGATTTTTATTTTAGTTTAACTCCAAGGAATACAATAAATCAAAGTAAATATTGGTTTAACTAGGGCAGCAGATGCAGAGGAGGAAGGAGTCACCATGTTATCAGGTCAAACGGTCTGGTGGTGATACATGGAGTAGAAGCTAAAAGTACTAGCTTGTACATACTATCCATCCTGACCTGTACTAAATTTGTATCTCTTCTCATTTAGAAGATTTGTTACACTTTGCCTAGGATAATTGCTAATGATGTGTTTAACTCTTCAGTCTGATGCTGACTGAAGAGTAAGTAGGGAAATAAGGACACATACCTCTGGGAGAATAAGGCTACATGGGTGTAGGTTGTAATTCCAGCACTGTTCCACAGTGGGAAGCTAACAGTTCAAACCACTATATGTTTCTCACACCTGATACCAGTGTCCTATATTCTAAAGAGAAGCTACGTTTCATTTTTGTTGTGGGGAGAAAATATATACTTAGCAAGAGTATTCAGCATTAACAGTAATAAATGCAAAAAAAACCCACCCAAGCAAAGTTTTTTGGAGGACCTACTAGTACTTATCTCCATACGTCAACCTTGCCACTCTACTTGGCATTGTTTAGAATAATGCTTTTAGTGTAGGCAGAAGATTTCTTGTCTTTCTGTGGTTACATTTCTTGGGAATTCCATTGAGGAATCTAGTAATCCCTAACACTGGAGACAGAGAACTAGATCAGACGAACTATTGACCTGTTCCAGTATGGCATACATATCTGTACACTCCCTACGGACTCATGCCTTTGCAGGAATAACTTCACATCTTTTTTTATGGGCGCAGATATGTTTACTTGAAGTTTGTATGATAAAAATTCTTTGAAAATTTAGAGTAGACAAAGATATAGTTGATATGGAGAAGGCTTTTAAAGAAAAGTGGGAGTAAACATGACTAAGCTTCCTATGCATTTGCATATTTGTATTAAAAAACAGACAAATTGCTGAGTTGTTTATTTGACTTTTGCCTCTATAATCTGGATTAAAATAAGGCAAAAAAACCCTACCCCAGCCTCTGTGAAATTGTACTAATTAACGCTTTTTTCCATTTTTACGTGCACTAATGAGAAAAAAGTAAATTGTATAACAAGGTCAAATGAAAGGATTCTTTCATTTTTTTGTCCTCTCAAACCCATTTTTTTTTCTACATTTTATGAAGAATTTCCACTAGAATCCATGGCCCCATTTTTCTTTCCTGCTGAACCTTTATTTCATGCATGGATTGTCTTTATTTCTGTGATACTACCTTACCTTCTTTAGCAGATATACAGCCTTACTCTGGTTATCTGTAACACTGTTGTTAAGATGATTTTATATGATTCTAATCACCGTGCAACTGCACGCACTACCTTATCAAGTTCAAGTGTCTTTGATCCTTGTACTGGGACTGGTATTTGGTGCATCATACATGTGACTTAGAACTCAGTCCTGCAAAGCCCCCTGAGAAGATGGGACACCAGGAGTGGGATTCAACTCTTCAGCCGTTACTTCTCTCTGTATCTGACGCAGAAATAACAGTATTCACTTTGAAAGTAACTACTGTGTAAAGAAATTCTCTTTGCAGTTAAATGTTCCAAATTTTAGCAGGGCTTACAGTCATTGGAAAGTAAGTTGGTTTTGATTGTTTTTTTTTTCTGTTTGTTTGCTTGGTTTTTGACTGTGGTTGTTGGTTGGTTTTGTTTGTTTGTTTGTTTGTTATTTTAAGTAACTAACGCCCTTAGCTTCTAAATCCTCCTATACTAAGAAGCAAATTTTTGCTTCCTTTCTCCCTCTCTCCTCAGTGGAAGAATTGCTAGTCACCAAGACAGCTTACACAAGGGCTTTTTTCAATGACTTTGATTTCCTTCAAAAAGCAGATTCTTTTTAGGCTCAGTAATTCAGACCCTCAGTATTCAAGCTGTTCTCTCTCATTCTTCTCCCATCCTTTTTTTCCCCTTGCTTCTCTCTTGATTTAAACCTGTGGACAAAGATCTCACAGGTTTCTTTTTCACCTCCTGAGTCTCATTATGGGAGTGAAGGTATTTCTTTTCATCTGCCAGTGTAGACAGTTATTTTCTAAAATTTCCTCTAGAGGCCAATGATAACCCTTTCCTTTACTGAAGAGAAAATCAAAGACTGTTACGCAACTAGCTAGCTTGGTCTTTTATTATGTGAACTGTCCCACTTACCACTATTTATTCAAAATTTTTGTGTTGCACAATGTGACATGCAATGTGATAATGCAGAGAGGTTCATCTTTTTTTACCTAAAGAATCTCGTAAAATGCTTAGCCTGATTCCTTTGTGGGAAATGATAAATGTCGAAGATGGCATAGAAAAACAGAGGAAATGCTTTTCTTTTAAAACACATCTGTAGTTTCTATGCTATACATCTTAAACTTTCTATATGGTTTTAATTATGCTTGGTGATGAAGTATTCTGTAGTCCACAGATGCTGTAATCTACATCTCTGCGGTTATGCTGGCTCACTGAGTGAATATGACCCATTTAAGAAAAAATAAACTTTTTCTTTAAAAAAAAAAAAGGTTTTGAGCAGAACTTTCCAGTGAAACATTTTGTAGCACTTTTACTTCACGCTTAATGTCAAGTTCAGGAGTGGTTATATTAGCATAACCTAAATGAAACTTGGAAAATATCTCTAGATTATATGTATAAATGGCTTCTAGCACAGCTCTTCAGGTAAAGTAATTTAGATATCACTTAGTTCAGTTATTCAAATTGAAGGGAGAATTTGAAAATATTTTCCTGAAGCTTTTTGGTTTCCACACCACTTTCTATATTTTGGCTCTCCTTTTGGTGGCCTGCCTAATGTAGGTTGATTTATTAATTTGGTGTGTAAAAGCTGAGGAAAAGGTTTTTATTGTACATCTGTCCAGTAGATTGGACTTAAAGTCTCACAGAAGGACATTTATGCCTCTATACTACCACATAAAACCAAAACCTGTTACAGAGGTTCTGATTTCAGCTTTAAGGACAAACCTAGCAAAGGGCTCAACCAAAAACATAGTTCTGTTTATTACATAAATATGTCTGTATATGCGCTCATATTTGTCTTCCATGAGGCAATGAAAGAAGAGGACGCAGAGCCCTGCTGTATTGACAAAGAGCTGCTGAAATGTTACTGTATGACCCCTGCGTGGTTGGCGTCAGGCGAAACAAATACACTTGGTGTAGACAGACCACAGACAGTGCCTGTCACTGCACGGCAAACAGAGCTGGAAAGTCACTTAATCTACAATTCTCGACACCAGTTTGTAGATCAGTGACCTAAAAGATTGCAGTACTGAGAGAACTGTTATGGTCTGTTGTGCACTAAATCTAGCTGAAAAATTCATGGCATTCTCAATTACATAAATAAGTGTGTTCTTATATTAAGTGTTTTTTAACAAGATGAAATCATTCTTAAGTTTTTCAAAGTAGAAAAATCAATTCTATATTAAGACAAAAATTTGAAAAGTTATAATGTGTTTTAGTATTACATGAGCTGAATAATTTTTTTTTGCAATGGGACATTTTTTGTTCTTGTTGCCTTGAAAAGAGGCTTCTTTTTAGTTGAAGTATTTTAACCTTTTCCATTACCAAATAACACTTTAATAAACAAAATTTTCTGAGTTAGAGTGATTTTCAGTTGATAATCTGAAAGGGCTTTACAGTTTAATTTGGCTTCTAAGTTGTGCTTGTGATCTCAAGAAACATTTGGTGGACTTGGAAGTGTTAGGTTTACGGTTGGACTCGATAATCTTAAGGGTCTTTTCCAACCTCCATGATTCTAGGATTCTAATAAATCTATTTTTTAATTAATAAATCAAATATTTCCTTATTTGGAAAATGGGTTTATTTTCCTATTATTTTTTTTAACTGAAAAATCAAAATCCCCAAACATTTTTTTAAGTTGATTATGAAACAAAAAAAAAACAATGAAGTGAAAAAAAAGGGAATACTGGCTTTTTGCTCTAAGTATTTGAAATACAGATAGTACAGATCTCCATTTTCTCCTGCAGAAGGGTCAGAGGGCAAGTAGCAGTCTTACCAAGCTTAATTTTGAAAGAGATTTCACAGCGCTAGAATGCTTATAAAATAAATGTACTACAGAGCATGAAAAGTTCATGATCAGCAGTAGCCGGGTTCCCCAAAAGGACTCATTTTTCCATGACATGATACCTCTTGCTGAACAAAGACTGCGGAGAGATTAAGTGACTTATGTATATGTGGAGGCTGAATACCGTTTGATCAGTTAACAGAAGTTAGCTTTTTCTGCTTCTTATTCCTTTTATAAGGAATGATGATCCATTATAATAAAAAGTTTTTCTGATGTATCTGAAGTCAAGTTCAATCGCTTTGGTATTGCACTGTCTGTGAAAGAGTAGTCTTTTCCATTTGCAGGCACACACAGCAAGTACATGCACAGATAAGTAAAAGAGACTCTTCCTTTCTAAATCCATGCTTGTACAGGACAATGAAAGAAAACAGCATGGGAGGCAGGCCTAAGCATTCAAAGCAAAAATCCTCTGTACTGCAATGAGCTGGGATTTCACAAGATACCAGCATAAGAGAATTTGCTGTAATATGATATGTACCTGATTACCACATTGCAGTCACGTATTTTCCATCATGAAGCAAAGGAGCAACTTGCTGAGAGGCTGCAAAGAAATATACGTGCTCCTAGGAGAACCTATGGGTTTCTTTATTTCTTGCCGTGTATTGTTGAAATGACTGAGCAACAGATGGTGTGTTCTTCCAGCATTGGACAGACGCACCAGCTCAAGCCCTGAGCTGTTATAGCCATGTAAGCACAGTCCTGCAAAACCTGGGCTCAGTAGTCCTGGCCTAACTCTTCATAGACAATCACGTCGATCCAGCTCATTTTGCATTTGCACCCAAAGCTGCTACCAGGCAGACTGCCCTACATATCTGTACCATGCTTCTAAACATTTCTGGTTTCATTTGTAGCGACATGGTGGTATATAGTGGTATGTAAGATTGAAATAGCTGTTCACATATTGAAAATATTTTACTTAAGCTAAAATGATTTCTCTCTACAGTGTTAATGGAAAATAATTCATATATACGTTTGGAGCCAGCTTCTGGTTCTAGATTTGTTCACATAGACTGGCTGAGTATCACTGCACATGCAGAGTCAGCACACCCTGGGGTGCAATATAACATTTGCCTTCTGTGTTTTCCACTCTTTTGTGGCTGAGGTGCATCTATTGCAGCAGTCTCAGTTAAAAATATTGAAAAAAATGCAATTTCATTCTGTCCTTTTCTGGGAGGAAAGCTGTGCTTTCCAGTCCCTTCCACACACAGAGCAATGAAGGATGATATTGACAAACAGGAACTCTGCTTGAGATTGAAAGTACTATCCAGAAGGCAGAAATAGCTTCACATAGGCAGAAAAATAGTAAGTCTCTTAGCACTAAAGGAAACATTGATCATAAGTGACTTCTATTGATTCCCTTCTGATGCCAAGAAGTCCAACAGCTCACAGAGTTGAAATAAATATGTACTTTGCTGCAAGTGATTCCTTCTTCACATGGCTTAAACGGTAATTTGCATTCAGGCAAGCTATGAATGCTTCTAACAGCCATCCCTCTTCACAGTGCCTGTGCATTCCAGGTCTTCCTGCCCTCTGCCTGGGTGATTTCAGCCTTTTCTTGGCTCCCTTCTTATGCAGGATCCTAGCAGATCTGAACTGCAGAGGAAGGCGGGGGATAACTCACTGAGTTCACAGATAAAATTAGCTTGAATAGTCACAACTTACATGATGTCTTATGTCTTTCTGGGTCTTCAGCTACTTGCACCTAGTTGAAGGTGATGTAACTAGGCACCAAGGGAAATAAGGATGGCAGGACTCATCAGTCTGATCTTTGATAGAGAAGGACAGCCGATGCACACCTTAGAGTCTGCAAAAGGGAAGAGTTCAAGTTAAGAGAAAAGTAATTTCTGTTTTGCTGTGGAATCTGGCAGCAAATGTCAGCCTCACTTTTGCCTTGCTGAAGATACGGCCCTTCAAATACTCAAAAGAGGGAAAGTTCCTTCCTGCAGTTGGTGTTCAAATCTCAGTCATTCTCTCATCTGATGTCACTGTGATAAAGATGTAAAGAAAGAAGTGCAGAATCAGAACAGGATCCCACTGTGAATTAGGGTCCAATATGTGAAGAAAGACCTTGCTCTACCCTCCTAGGAATAACGGAGTCGCAGCAATGTGTCCATGTCTCTGATATTAGCTTATGAGTTATTCCTATGGGCACTAAGAATAGTTTAACACTGTTATTTCAAAGCAGAGTCGTAGTTATTTATCTGTGACCACAGGAATGACCCTGAGCAAGAAAAAGCATTTTCATTACATGTCCACCCCCAAGAAGTTTTCCAGACTCCCTCAATTGTTAAAAATAAACCAGAACTCTGCTGGGTCCTAAAAGATCTTTCTAGAAACAGGAATGTGTGGTCTGGGCACAGACTTCTTCGGTAAGGGAAGATGGAGGAGTGACACTATGTGATGAAAAGTACTAGGATGAGATTTTATTTCTGTTGTTAACCTGAATAACTGATACAACCAAACTTTCACGAAGTAGCTGTGCTTATCTGAAAAACAGAACACTACGCATACTCAGTGAACCAAAGGTAGTTAGGCTTTGTTCTTTTTTTTTTGTGTAAAAATAAGCAATGCCTTTGAAGGCGGTAGAGTGATACAGATTTACCCCTGCTGACAATGTGCCCTCATGTGAATAAACTCTATTTGGCACGCCATGGGTATGTGTAAATCGAAGGACCCAGGAGCACTTTCCTGTTCTCGGAAAGTATACACATGCTTGCTGTTTCTGGCTTGCATGTTAGGATCAGACTTGTGTGTGTACACATACGCTTTCCTTCAGGAGAAAGGCAGGCAGGGAGCATGGGTCAGGCTGAAAGATTCATTTTTTTTCACCTTCAGAAGGGTGTCTAGTCTGAGGTAGTAAGAGTCCAGGATACTGGATAACAGGGTGAAACATACCTTGTTATAACTGGTATGACCTCCACCTGCACTTTGTTTGGAGCTTAAACATTACCTTAAAACAAATCTACAATATCATATGATATGATAGTGA
>VZSZ01007063.1:624431-642105 GCA_013398815.1 Ibidorhyncha struthersii | reverse complement strand
CCAGAGGTCCCTTCCAACCCTGACTATTCCGTGATTCTGTGTTCTTGGATTTGCACTGGTGGGCCAGTAATTCGTATTTCACAGCTAGCTTTTTGTCTCCTTCCCTCTTTGTCAGATGTATAAACTGAACAGAAGATAGCAAAATGAAAACATTTTCTAAACAGCTGTTCTAAGTGTTCTTTCTGCCCCTGCAGTTGGTCTGGTTTTAGATGCTTCGTATTAGTCATTTCATACAAAACAAGCAGTCATATTAAAACTGAAACTACGTGACTGTTATAAACTGGTTTCTAGTCCCATTCCTAATTTCCCACCAGGGAAGTCTAATCTTTCTGGAAGTCCACATGCTGAATCTTAGTGGTGGATAAGGGATTTCTGGGAATGTTAGGGAAAGAAACTTGGGTAAAGTTGTGAAAGTTCATCTAATTTCATAGTCAGAAAGTCTCTGTTCAGGGTCTTTCTTTCTCCTTCTGAAAGAGCTGGACTAGACATTCCGCGTGAGCTTTGCTTCACCTGACTTCCTTTGGGCTGTGAATGTTTTGTGGGAAATAGGTCACTTGCAGAGATGTACAATAGACTTAGCACCTAAAATGCAGAAAGGAAGTCATTAATTAGATTATTTTTTTTGAAACTTGACTGTAAAGGTTTGTCCTAATTTGTGACTGACATTTATACAAATTATTTAGAAGACTTGTGTATTAATTAGAAGATGTATATATTATCATATTTGTTATCTTCTTGACAATATGTGTTCTGAGCAATGTGAAAAGTATGGTAGCTTGTAAAATTGTCTGTGTACTACAAGTTGGCGAGGTCACTGGGGAATTTCAGAGTTGTTGGTAGGTGCTGGGAGCATTCATGTTCTTACGGGAAAGTGTGTCCTTGTTGATGAAATATGCCCAAACTGTTGGTACAGGTGAGAAGGACAATGGTAGGCATGAAGCCTGTTTCCTGATAGGAGTAAGGGTTGTAGTTTCCTGGGCAGCATCTTCTTTTCTCACTTTTCCTGTCTGGCTGTTGCTTTCCAGACATGATCTGATGACATGGAGATGGGTAAAGAGATGATGCTTGGCTCATCAGCAACCACAGCAAGTGTCTGTCATCTTCTGCAGCTCAGCTGCCTGTAGCTTGATGCAGCATAATCCTTGTATCCCACTTGGGATACACAGTAGGTGGGTGGACAACTATGAGGGTAAAAAACTGGCTGGTTTGTTGGGCCCACAGACATTAATGGGTTGCACTCTATCTGCAGGCCAGTTATGAGCTGAATTCTCCAGAGGTCTGAGTGGGGACATATCCTATTTAATACTTTTATCAGTGACCCAGAGAAGGAGCCATGAAGTGCCTCCCTCAAGTCAGTGGATGACACAAAACTGGGGGGAACCAGGGGATAGGCTGGAGGGCAAGGCTGTCATCCAGAAGGACCTGGACAGGTTGGAGGAATGGGTCGACAAAAACCTCATGAAATTAAACAAGGACAAATGCGAAGTCCAGTGCTGGTGATGGGGTAATCCTCTCCATCAGTACAGGCTGGTGAGCACCTGTGCAGAAAAGGTCCTGGGAGTTTGGTGGTCAGTGAGTTGGGCATGAGCCGGCAGTGTGCCCTGGCAGCAAAGATGGGCAACAGCATTCTGGGCTCTATTATGAGGAGCAAAGCCAGTAGAGAGAGGGAAGTAATTATCCCCTCTACTCAGCACTTGTTAGACTGCATCTAGTTATAGTGCATCCATTTTTGGGCCTCCTAATACAGCAAAGACATCAACAAATTTTTGATGTTTGAGGGAGTTCATCAAAGGCCCCTGAGATGGTAGGGGCTAGAGCATTTCTCATGTGGGGACAGACCGATGGAACTGAGTTTGTTCATCCTGAAGCGCAAACAGCTTTGGAGGGGACCTGGCAGCAGCCCCCAGTGCCTACAGGGTCATTGAGATGACACAGCTGGGATCTTTGTAGTCGTCCACGGGAGGTGGACAAGAGACAATGGACATGAGATGAAACAAGAGAGGTTCAGGCTGCATATAAGGAGAACAGGAGACTGTCCTACGAGGATAGTGAAGCTTGTGCAGTCTCTCTGTCCTTGGAGGTTTTCATGACAAAGCCCTGAGCAACCTGGTCCTGAATTCAGTGTTGACTCTGGACTAGAGACTTCCTGAGGTCCCCTCCAGCCTGAAAGGGTCAATAATTCTGTGACAATGGGCCTTTAAATAAGCCAAAAAGATGCTGAAGGTGGGATCCTTGCAGAAAAGGGACAGAGGAAGTGCCAGATTATATCTGTAAGAAAGGAAGATGTTTTTTACTCCTGCTGTCATCATGTTGGTTTTTTTTTTTTGTAAAATTAAAATTATGGATGAGGTTTCGCACATTTAGGAGACGATTGCTTTCCAGTTTTAATAATTACTTTCTATACCAATTCTTCCAGTCATTAGACATAAATTGCAATACTTCACAAACAGAAGATCTGATTTATTGTCTGACCTGACTAGTAATGAAGCATTTTGACAGTATCTGGGCTAATTCCCTGCTGTGTAAGCATGTGTAGGTTCTTTGAAGTGAATGGCACTACATGCAGTTGTACTAGTGGCAAGTTTGGCCCATTTTTATTAAAATACAACAGCTAGGTTTTGTGCTTGTAAATTATTTAAATGTTCAGACAAGGACTTGCTGATGAGCAATTATAAGAAAATCATTCCTCTGACACAAGAAATGTCAGATATTGCTAAGAAAGCCAAATGAATCTGATCTTCAAAGCTAAAAATGTTTAACAGAAAGGCCATCTATTCAATAGGTACAACACCCAAATTGACACACGATCCTACATCAACTCCAGTGTTGTTAAAACACAAAAGCTTTAAGAGGCATTTTCCCATCTGTGTTCCAAACACTATAAACAACAAGATCATAAATCAGGTTTTGAGTGACACCATAGACCAGGATAGAAATATTTTACATGTTATTTTCTAAGACCTTCTCTGTTCTGTCATTTTCTTTGGATATTCTTTCCCAGTTTAATTACCCAAGTAAAAATGCTTTCAGGATAGATTCAGTTCATAAAACCAAAAATATTTGGGTCTAAGAGCTGCGTATAAGAAGGCAGTGCAGCCTAAAAGGCTGTGGTAGTGTTTTCCTTCTCTTGGGAAGTGCCTCAATGAGAAGCTCATCTTTAGGGTCAGATTTTAACTTATTTGGCAAGTAGATTGCTCTGTGGGTTGAGAAACTTGTTGATCTGTACTTTTATGCACAAAAATAGCAGGTTGGTTCTGATTTTTGAGTTTTACATGACATTCTGGAGGTTGAAATCTGACTTTCATATTGTTAATGATCCTGCTTTAAAATCAGTCAATTTTGTATGTGTCACTTATATCCTTTTCATTGGTGGTAATTTGAATATCACAAGCAAAACACATACAGAACTTGCCCTCACATCTGCAAAAGCCACCGTTTTTAGCTAATCCTGTCCAAATCACATCTCTGTGAGTGCACAGGAGGGGAATATCTCTCTGAATTACTGCTGAACTCTGTTTACAGTTACAACAGTGAGATGAATTGTTGAAGTGTGCAGAATGCAAAGATTATACTAGTAAATTGAACAATGCCAATGAAAATTCCCAGGCACTGGAACTCAGTCACCTGTGGTAACATACTACTGGGACAGTCCTTATGCTGTTTTGCCATATGCCAATCATTTTAGGGCATACTTCAGGAGGTAATCTGCAGCAGCGATACCCTCTTTCAGAAGTTCTCAGTATATAAGTGCAGGTGAGGACTGGTACTATACCAGTTGTCCTCCATGTTAGAGAGTGGTTGCGGACATTGCGATAGTGATGTGTATTGAAGTTAGGAGTAGCACACTGAAAATGGACTTTTATCATCCATAACACTCTTAATAGCACCCCACCAGTGACCCTTTGTTTAGTTATGTCAGGAAGTTATGATAAGACCATAGCACAAAATCTTTGAAGATGTAGTTTGAAGAGGCTGTTGTTCCAGACTGTTGCCAAACTCACTGCACTAATAGTAATTTTCTGATTGAAAGCTGGGCATATAGGTTGTCTTAATAACTTCTATATATCATATTTTCCAGAATAAACCTCTGAAAGATATCCACCCAACAGTTTATCATCATAGAATATGTTAAAAACCCATAGCAGATCTGTTACAAATGCTGCTGTTTGTCTGTGTCTGTACTGCTAGAGGTACCAGGACTACCCATGACTCTACTAACAAATGGCACAGATAAATTGATGTCCTTGTGAATGCACATTTGTCTCAGATGGAGCTAGTTGGAGCAATGCAATCATTGCCAGGGAGTGAACTAACTATTAAGCAGCGTGGGCAGTCGGGCTGAGTGCTTGTGCTCAAATCTTGGTCTGCTCCTATTATTTAGCAGAATAGAGGCAGCCGTTATCCCTGACAGCTGTGCTCTTTGCATTTCATAGCCATGCGATTTAATGTCAGTCCCTGAAGTGTTTCCACTTCACTTTTTAAGTTTTTGTTTTGGTTTCCTTCAATAGAAATGAAAGCACTTTTTTTACTTTTACAGATACATATTCATCTCACTTAACTTTAAACCATACAAAAGTTATACATCTCCTCTGAGCCCATCACCTAGACTTCGAGATAGTTGAGGTAAAGCATGATGCATTGCCCTATCTTACAGGCCTGTCTTAGGACTGGTTGAATTCCCTGTGGAGGTGGCTCCTGCTCTATATTCACTATATGGAGAGAGCTAAGGCGATTAGCTCGGACTAGACGCCTAAGTTTTAGATTGCTAAAATTAGCTAAGTCCTACCCACAGCTACTACATTTATCTTCAGCTTCTCTTTTTCTATTTTGTTTTTGATTTCATGCCTCTCTACTCACCCATTTTCTATATCTTTTGCAGTTTTTCTCTATATTCATCATCCCACATGTGCATGTTATTTCCTTTAACTTAACCATGGTCTCTGATGCTGGAATGGCAAATGGGATTCTACAATACTTCTGCTGCACTCTATTTGCTGAAACATTGATTTTCTTAGAGCATTTCTGTACTGAAAAAAATCAATAAGGCTATATACAAGGCAGAAACAATAATGTAAAGGCGTCTTGCTAACGAAAGAGCTGATAGCCAGAGTTGAACGTCATTCAGTGAAAGGGAAACCTCTGATTTCGAGTTGAGGGCAAACAATAGTGTGATTCTCTGACACCTTGCATTATGCATCTGCCCATCAAGGGTAGCCACAGCCCAACAAGCTGCAAGAAGAAAGAGCAAGCTCTGGAGAAGACAAGGGACTGCCACCTATAAGTTGTTGGCCATGATGTTTTTCAGGCCAGAGTGAGTATGCAGGATCAGTCTTTTTATGTGAACACAAGTGTGAACTTCTGTTGAAATCAATAGAAATCGGCAGACCTTTTCAGGGGAGGCCGATTTTGGTGTAAGGTCCCTCTCTCCTTGTAAGAAGGAAGGACATGCTAATAATTTCATTTGATTTGTGTAACAGTCACTGAGTTTCGAGGGTTTCATCTGGAAAAATTATATTGACAAAGTGTGTCATTTTTCCAGATGAAGCTTCATCAATTCAGGGGTGAATTTCAGGTACACTTTTCTGTGATAGATAAGCAGCAAAACAGGTTTGTTTTAGAGAAAGTTTATTAAATGTTTGTTTTGGACCTCATCCACTAAAGCTGCTTAACAGGAAATACCTGTTTAACTGTATGCAGGTTGTTGAGGAAGAGAAAGATGATACTTTGGGACTGAAGTTGCAGGTTTTCTTACTTCTTACCTATTTTCCAAAATGTTATCAGCCAAAGGCAATGGTTTGCAAAGTGCGTAACGGAACTACAACCTTGTTTTTCTATATTGCTTCTCACCCATGCCTGGTGTGCTTGCTGTTACAGCTTTTAAAGCAGTCCTTAAGATGTCTCACAGTGAAATGAGTCACATCGTCTTTCATTCCTGTGTGGTTGCAGATTGTTAGCAGGAGAAGGAGGGAACCCCACAGAGAGGTTGTGGGAAGATTGCATTATGGGTGCATGTATATAGGTATTACAGCTACTGCACTAGAATGGGAGGTATCCAGAGAAAGGCTTTATGCATTGCGAGGGTTGTGTGTTGGAGGTTGCAAATGCTGTGATAACGAGAGATCACAGCTGTGGTGGGTTTCCGAGCAGACACCTGGCAGTGAGTGGGTGAGTCCCCACGTGAGGCAGTTGGAGGACAGGTTGATTGGGAGCAGCATTGTCTGGCCTGGGGACCAGGGACTGGGTCCCCTCGGCTGTGGCAGTTCTGCCTGCGTGCTCTGGCAGGGCTGGCAACTAAGGCAGGGTCTGTGGTGGGGTTTTCTTCCTGAAATGGGGTCTAGCGCCCATGCTGTCCTATGCTCTCCCAAATGGCTGAGCTCAACAAACTTCAGCAAACCTGGCAGAACACCAGGAGCCTCATGGACTTCATTTTGCACAAAACTTTCAGAAATAGGCAGGTGGGCGGAGGGAGGAGATCCCATTTGTACTCCCTGAGCCCCAACGATGGGGGCATCAGCGGCAGGATTGTAACCAGCATCCAGAGCAGAGAGGGCACAGGGAACACCCTGGTTTCAAGAAAAAAAAAATCAGTTGAGGTTCATCCCTTATTATTATACCTCCAGAACCCCAGGAGAGAAGCCTGCTGGGGTCTGGCAGCACAAGCCCCTGTGCTTGCTGGTGTGTTGGTTGATGTCTGTGGAAGACCCATTCAGTTTGTGAACTTGGACTACAGTACGGTAATGAAATAAGTGTGCCTGAGGCACTGGGGCCAACCAGTGCGGAGCTTCCCTGTTCCACGAAGCTCCATGTCCTCCCCTTGTCCCTGGCTGCTGTCAGAGGGCTGTGGCAGGGCAGGGGCATGGCCCAGCCTCCCAACTGTGAGGTTGGGTGGCCATGGCCTGGTGGTCCATGTCCTCCCGTTGGCCCCAACACGTGGCCATGGTGTCCTGCATCCTGCCACAGTGCATTTGCACGTCCCAGGAATGGCAGAGGACTGGGCCGGGTGACAGGAGCAGGTCCCTCCCTATCCTGTCCTGTGTCTCCCCTCCTGCCTGGTGTCCCTCAGGGCGGCCGCTCCACGGAGTAGGAGGGCCTCTGCCCCCTCTCAGATGTCAGAGGGGATTTGGGCATCTTATATGGCCTCCCACAAGACTCTGGCTCATGCCAAGTGCACGTCCCCACCATGGCCTTCAACAGGGGCTGCTCAGCTCCTCATGGAGGAGCTTTTGAACCTCACAAATGATATGTCAGGGCTGAGGTAAAACGGAAACTAGGGGTGCCGCTGCTGCAGCCCAGGAGGTGGCCCCAAGATGTCCCTGCGGCAGAGACCGGTTCCTGTGGCAAAACCCCTGGGTGATGCCTGGGATGTGCCTCCTCTGCTGGGCCCCGAATGCACCTTCTGGAATAACTCGATAAGTTTCACTTTATTGAAGTGAAAATACAGTCTTTGCCCCTCTGAACGTATGAGTTTTTCTGGTAATGTTGGAGGTCTAGTGTTTGAAATGTCTTTAATGACACGACCTTCAGAAGCTACAAAATAATCTGGCATCTTCCAGTTGTCTTCATGTTGTTTGCTGCCCACAGTCTGTATGCAAAGGCAAACTCGCAAACCCAGCAATATTTTTGATCAGTGGGTCCACTGCCAATGTCAAATTACGTTATGAACCAACAGGCAAACATTTCACAGATGTAAAGTAATACGACCCAAGCTTCAAGGCCAGAAATATTTAAGTGCAAAGAAAACTGATGCTTGCAGAGATACCTTAAAAATTTGTCTCCTGGTGCATGTAATGTGATTTTTCCATCTGTTTGCTGCATAGCTGAGGAATGCAAAAGCTAGAGTATGGTGAGATTATAATCAGATTCATTTGTTTTTCAATTACTGCTGGGTATATTTTATTTCTCAGGTTGGGACAAGATCCAGCATTTTTAGCCTGAATGTGAATAATACAGGTTACAATTTATTCCTCAAAATGTGGGGCTGGTTATTTTTCCTATGTTTGACATTATATAATCACAGATATTATAATTATAGGTATTCGTTCTTTGTGGTGAAACGTGGCTAGTGTAACAACATTCTTTAAATGGCTGTCTCCATTTCAGTGAGAAATAAACATTTGGCAATATCCCATTCTGCCATTTAATTAACTCAAGTCATGTGAAATATGTAAGCTGGGAGAAGAATAAAAATTCTTAAACCCCAGAACACGTGAATAGGGCATGGGTCTGTCATGGCCCAATCCTGATATTAGTGTGTTTCTGATGCTGTATTAGAGGAGCTGTAGTAAAATAGAAGGAAATCCAGGGAGGATTCAGTCGGCACCGTGAGGGAGGCATTACAATGCAGGCAGGCACACCAGCTACCTACCAGTCATCTCAGTGAGTGTGACCAAGCCCCGGTCGTGGCGGACCAGTGGTGGGAGCTAGAAGGTATGTTTGCTGCTGGATTTCTCATCCCAACAAGGTGCATCAACAGAGATCTCTGGAATTTAAACAAAAACCTTTCTGATTTTCCAAAGCGTCTCTCAAAGTGGGGATAGAGAAGAGAGATACAATTGCTGGTTTTCAATTTCTTTGTTGGGAGGAGTTCTTTTATTAACTTATGAGCGAGAATTGCTTTATTATTTAAGCAAAAGTGTGGAAGCATATGAATCCCATAATATAAGTTGACAGAGTTCACTGTTTAGCACATGCAGTTCACTGTATTTATACTTCATATTGCTTTAGACCTTGAACACCTGAGAAGGTAAGTCATAGAGGCTTGCCGTCTTGTAACATGTGTTCTGTTTGCCAGTCTCGAATCTGCTTTTTCTCCTATATCTAAACCCAGAAGTTGGGAATGGGAAGGCTAGTCAGCAGTGTTATGTTAAGCAGTGAAGCTTCTCAAGGGTGTCTAGGTGCGCTCTGTGTCAGGTATGCACTTTGCGCTTCCTTCAGGGATAGCGATGCTTTGCTTCAGAAAACATTAAATTATTAACCTCACTGATGCAGTTTCATGCGGTATACTGCAGGATACACAGTTTGACATTTAGACAGATAATACAAGCAATATGGTGTGGAAGATTGTCTGTAAATAGTGTAAGAAGGGTCACGCAAAGGACATCCTCTTGTGCAAACGTGGTACGAAACATCTAGAATAAACTAATAGGGGGTGGGTGCCTTGATGGCATAGGATGTTCCTTCTGCTAAGGGTTTTCTACATAGGCTTCATAAGATGATACTATGAAGTACTTTGTGCTCTCCTCCATCCACATATGCTCACTATGTGTTGTTTTCATCTTCCCCTGGGATAAGGACTCCTGCGCAGTGCTGGAGGGAGGAGCTTTCCCTAAAAGCTCAGTAACTCAAAGCTCAGGCAGATATATCACTCCTGTAGTAAGCCAGGCATAAGTGAGAAGGGGGAGCTGGTCTGAGGAGATGTTGTTGGACCTCCTGATGGTCCCCCTGGCAGCATCCAGTGGTGTTCCCTGGAGTCTGACTCAGCCAAGAAAACAGTGGCATTTCTGGGAACAAGGAGCCCCTTCTATTTGTTGGGATATTCCCACTATATCCCCATCACCTCCGCACTTGGTTGAGTGCCTCTGTCAGTCTTCCACAGCCAGAGCAGCCATCCTGCCCTTTGCACCAACGTGCTTTCTCTCTTCTTGCAAAGCCTAGTAGCCAGTTCATCCCCTTAGGAGGTCTCACCACTGGACGCTGCATTGCTTCTCTTACATTGATGTGGTTGTCTTAGCAACAGCATGAAGTTTAGGGCAGGAGTGAGATGTGATCTCTGTTCTGTATAGCACAGTGCAGAATTCACATGGCTCTACAAATGTTTTATGATAATCATTTCCCTTTCCTCGACGTATTAGCCTGCTTTTCTTTCACCAGCTGAACCTCATTTTGTTATTTGTTGCCCATTAGGACTGCTTCTAGGAAGGACTGACAAAACCGTTACCAAAATTGTTCACTTAAGGTTATAGATGGTGTTCAAAGCACCTGCTGTTTTGTTGAAATGTGCAGTTCAGTAGTTTTTCTAGCCTTACATTGAATGTGGGATGCTGTGCTAGCGACAGCAGCATGTGACATCATAAGCACCGCTGCTTGTACCAAATGTAATCATCAGTGTGGCATCAGAAATGAAAACCAACTGAGAAAATGTTACCTAGTGGTGGGAAAGTGCTCTGCTGATAATGAAACACAAGTACAGGCAGAAAGTAGGACGTTATTCCTGAGAGAATTGGCAGAACAGAGACATAAGCTGCCTCTCTTGAAGAGAGAAACCTCTATGAGAAATAGGTCACACGTGCTTGTTTAGTGGAGAGAAAGAAATGAAGATGAGACTTAGTATAAGCACACAGACAGAAGTATTATTTTAAAGCAATTTCTGACTTTCTCATAGCAAGTTTCACTTGCAGTGTCCTGTACCTATCCTTGCATCTCCTAACTCGTTGCCTTCACTTGCCCTTGTCCTGGCCCTCTGGCCTAGGGGCTTGGCTGCCCCCTCTTGTCTCTGCCATTAGTAGCTTTCCTCCTGGTCTTACCAGTGTGGAGATTGCTTGCTCGGTGTCAATAGCACATGATGGAAATTTGGCTGGGATGGCTCATTCAGTCCAGGATCATCTCAGCGTTTGTGCTTTGTGCTTTCTGGCTCTGCCAGCTCTTGGAGCGTGGTACGCAGCCAGCTCAGTCCGGACAGAT
This sequence comes from Ibidorhyncha struthersii, assembly GCA_013398815.1. Taxonomy (NCBI): domain Eukaryota; kingdom Metazoa; phylum Chordata; class Aves; order Charadriiformes; family Charadriidae; genus Ibidorhyncha; species Ibidorhyncha struthersii. Next base: position 631,425 of record VZSZ01007063.1, on the reverse strand, counting down.
CCAATAAAACAAGTTAAAAGGGCTGTGCTTGCACCTCACTAGTGAGATGTAATTAGCCAGTTGGGAGCCATGGGTCTGAAGAAAATTTCTGTATGTTCATACAGGAGAAGCAATATTTCTTCTTGAGGGATTTTATTCTTCTATTATTCTCCGAAGATGGTGCCTGTGATGTCTAATCAGCAGTGGGAGTTGCGGAGGGACAGAGCATGGTCAGAGAAGACTAAATCTTGACGGTTTCCAGATGCCATAATCACTTTTTTAGCTGCTAATATCTTGACTGAACTGTGATTATTTCCTTTTTTTTTTTTAAGATGCTCATAAATTGGCCATATTTTGACCCTAGAAGGACAAGAATTACATGCAAGACACAAGCCACCCTCTGCCAAACCATAAGCTGCAGAGGGCAAGGACACTAAAACTTGTAATAGGAAGTATCACACAGGTGTCTCTTACTGTGCATTTTTCTCTAGGCCGATGCCTAGAAATGCTTACCTTGTTTCGGTTAATATTTCCTAGAAAGTTTCTGCCTGAAGGAGGCACCTACTGCAGAGAAACTCAGCCTCAGCAGTCAAAGGGGCCAGGAACAAACTCAGGGCCAGACCAAAACTGTGGGGTTCAGTTGTGCAATGGGGTGCTCAGCCTGTCACATTCACCCAGTGTTTGGGGAGGTGGTCCAACCTGCCAGCCCCCCTTGCTCCCAAGGGCAGCCCTGGGACTTTCTTCAGCTGAGCCCTTGGATGCTGCTGGCTTTAACCTACCTGGCACAGCAGAGCTGTTTCTCCCAGGGCGTCCCATTGCAAGAACTGAATCATTTTCAATTTGCTGTTCAGGTGGTTTTCCTTTCGGGGCTCAGTCAGCACGGAGAAGGAAAATTGGCTAATCAGTTTTGCTTTTGTTTACAGTCAGTTACTCCCTCTCAGGTGGTATCAGACCTCTCCAAGGTATGAATTATAAACATTGAGGGACCACGTTTATTTGTTTAGAGAAAGCCCTGACTCAAATATAATTAAAATCATATAAACATTTGTATTGCTCTTATGGAGTATAAATTTGGACAAAATTTTCGATGAGAGGGTGTCTTCTAACCAAAGCATCTGTCAGTGTTTGAAGTTATGAAGGTACGTTCATATAGGTAGATAAATATGTGTTATCTACCTGTCATGTATGATACTCAGTAGATGATAAAAATAAAATAGAATAAAAAAAAAATAATAGAAGATGAAGAAGGTAAGCTGGCAGGTATATCGCTGGTAAGCAGAGAAAATGGGAAGACATGCTGACAAGTGAGGACGTGCTTCTTGCTTTTTTCTGGACAATCATTATTCCTGCGGGGAGCATCTGTGCTCCAGGCATCCTTTGCAGCAGCTTCCTGGGAAATGCGCGTAACCCCAGATTGCTTCATCTTCAATGCATATTATACCTCCACATTTCAATTGATTCTGGCTCCTTCTGTTTTCAAATTGAAATACAATTCTGGGGACAGTGGCTGAAGACCCCTCTCCTCTGTGGATAGGAGGTGCCATAGAGCCAATGGGATGCTTGTGCCTGAAGTGGCCAGGACATACGAATCTGCTTGGCGCACCCTGGGCCCCAGGTAAGGCATTCAGCCAGGCAGTGCAGCAGCTTTTTTCCACCACAGAAAGGGGATGTTGGGTGCTAAATTGTATCCAGAGATAATTAACACAGCATGTAGCTATGTATATGAGGAAGGTAACCTTTCTAAAGAAAGATCACTGCAACCTCTTATGAATGGCATCACGTAACACCAGCCTCTTCCCTTTTGAATGTTGAGAGTTCAGTAAGATGGACAGGGGCTATTCCAGGGCAGTTGGCTTAGAATCACAGAATGGTTTGAGTTGTAAGAGACCTTTAAAGGTCATCTGCTCTAATCCCCCTGCAATGAGCAGGAACATCTTCCACTAGATCAGGTTTCTCAGAGCGCCATCCAACCTGACCTTGAATGCTTCCAGGGGTGGGGTATCTACAACCTCTCTGCACAACCTGTTCTAGTGTTTCATTGCCATCATTGTAAAAAATGTCTTCCTCATATCTCGTCTGAATCTACCCTCTTTTAGTTTAAAATCATTACCCCTTGTCCTATCGCTACAGGCCCTACTAAAAAGTTTGTCCCCCTCTCTCCTGTAGGCACCCTTTAAGTACTGAAAGGCTGCAGTAAGCTCTCCCCGGAGCCTTCTCTCCTCCAGGCTGAACAACCCCAACTCTCTCAGCCTGTCTTCATAGGAGAGGTGCGCCAGCCCTCTGATCATCTTTGTGGCCCTCCTCTGGACCTGCTCCAAGAGGTCCATGTCTTTCCTGTACTGAGGGCTCCAGAGCTGGACACAGTACTCCAGGTGGGGTCTCATGAGAGTGGAATCCCCTCCCTCGACCTGCTGGCCATGCTTCTTTTGATGCAGCCCAGGATGTGGTTGGCCCTGTGGTCTGTGAGCACGCATTGTTGGGTCAAGTCCAATTATTCATCCACCAGTACCCCCAAGTCCTTCTTGACAGGGCTGCTCTCAATCCCTTCATCCCCCAGCCTGTATTGATACTGGAAGTTGCCCCAACCCATGTGCAGGCCTTGTTGAACCTCATAAGATTCACATGGGCCCACTTCTCAAACTTGTCCAGGTCCCTCTGGATGGCATCCCATCCCTCAGGCGTGTCAACTGCACCACTCAGCTTAGTGTCGTCTGCAAACTTGCTGAGGGTGCAACTCCATCTCACTGTCTTATATCATGGATGAAAATATTAAACAGTGCTGGTCCCAGTATGGGCCCCTGAGAGACACCACTTGTCGCCAATCTCCATCTGGACATTGAGCCATTGAGCACTAGCCAATTCTTCATCCACCAAACAGTCCACCCATCAAATCCATATCTCTCCAATTTAGAGAGAAGAATGTTGTGGGGGACCATGTCAAAGGCCTTACAGAAGTCCAGATAGATGACATCCATAGCTCTTTCCTTGTCCATTGATTTAGTCACTCCATCATAGAAGCCTGTTAGGTTGGTCAGGCAGGACTTCACCTTGGGGAAGCCATGCTGGCTGTCTCGAGTCACCTCCCTCTCCCCCGTGTGCCTTAGCATAGCTTCTAGAAAGACCTGTTCCATGATCTTCCAAGGCACAGAGGTGAGGCTGACAGGTTGATAGTTCCCAGGGTCCTTCTTTCTACGCTTCTTAAAAATTGGTGCAAAAATGTTTCCCTTTTTCCAGTCACTGAGGGCTTCACCTGGCTGCCATGACTTTTCAAATATCATGGAGAGTGGCTTGGCAACTACATCAGCCAATTCCCTCAGGACTCTTGGATGCATCTTGTCAGGTCCCATAGACTTCTGTGTGTTCAGGTTCCTCAGGTGATCATGAACCTGATTTCTCTTACAGCGGGAGGGACTTTGCTCCCCCAGTCCCCACCTTGTGGTCCATCCCCTCAAGAGGTGTGGGGAGAGAGCTTGCCAGTGAAGACTCAGGGAAAAAAGTTGTTGACTACCTTAGCCTTCTCATTGTCCGTGTTTATGAGTTTGCCAGTCTTGCTCATCGGGGAGGTGTATGATTTCTTTGACCTTCCTTTTCTGGCTGACATACCTTGAGAAGCCCTTATTCTTCCTTGCATCCTTCACCAAGTTCAACTCCAGCTGCACCTTGGCCTTCTTGACCCCGTCCCTACACAACCGGGCAGTGTCCCTATACAATTACCAGGATACCTGTCCCTGCTTCCACTGCCTGTGCATTTCCTTCTTGCCCTTTAGTTTGACCAGCAGATCTCAACTCATCCATGCTGGTCTCGTGCCCTCTTTTCCTGATTTTTTTACACCTGAGGATTGAGAGCTCTTGTGCTCTATGGAAAGCATCCTTAAATATTTGCCAGCTCTGTTTTTCTCCCTTGTCCCTGAGGGCGGTTTCGTAGGGGGTCCCATTGACTAACCCCTTGAAGAGTTTGAAGTTTGCTTTCCTAAAATTCAGGGTCCTATCTTTATTCTTTGCCTGACCTGTATCCCTCAGGACTATGAACTCCACCAGTGCATGATCGCTGCAGCCCAGGCTGCCTTCAATCTTGATGTCACCAATAAGCTCACTTCAATGGTCCCATGCACTTTTACTTTACTTTTATATAAATACTGATGTGATTTTACCACTGTGTAGATGTAGCCTCAGTGGGTTACTTGTAGGACTGCATAAAAGAGCACCAGGGGCTATTCCCTTGGACCAAAGCCTCGGGAGCTGATGGTCCCTCATCCACAGTGGGCAGCAGTGGTGCTCCCAGTGACAAAACAGTGAAGAAGAGTCCCTGTTGGAGCTGGCCAAAACAGAAGCCAAACAGAAGTTAATCTGCATAGTCAGGGTTGAGGGTACAAAATATGGGATTTATTTCCATTAACTAAAAATATGCATAATATAGACATGTGTATCAGAGCTGGTCACCCTGAACTGTCCCACCTATTCCCTACAGTCAATAGGGAGAAAGAAGCAATTTTGGGGCCACATTCATATATGACCTATTTTATTTAGGATGATACAAAACCTACTGTTACTGAAGTTACTGGTTTTATCCATTGTGGACAAAGGGAGTTTGGCCATCTACCTTGTGCACATTTACCTGCATTGTAAATGTCTTAGTTCAGATGAATCCAGACTGGAAATATCTGTTGATTGATGGTGTTCTGTGACACCTAGCCTGAGAGTTCTGGAAAACCTGCCCAGATCTTACTTCCACCCCTGTATACCTCAATATCTGCGGAAAAATCCAACTCATTATCTTCAGATGTTTACTTACGGAATGGAAAAGAGCTTGGCATGCCGAGCATGTTAAAGATTTTCTTGCCACCAAAGAAGTTTAGATAAGAAATTACTTTTATTTGCTGCGTGAATTGTTCCTTATATGAAAGCACTTCCTCAAAGCCATGTAATTTTGGTGTACCCAGCAGTGAAAACACTAAACACACTGTCTTTGATATCTTCAAGGGGGTTGAAACAATCACTGTTAATCACTCAAAGATATGGAAATGACTTATGCAAGCAAAAAAGAAAAGCCACTTCCCAATCAAAGACACAGTGCTTGACTTTCCTTTTAGTTACTTACACTGGTGCAAATTGAGAGTTGCTGGTGTCAATTACATTTTGTCTGGATTTGCACTGGCTTAACGGAGATAACAATCAGGCCCCATGGCTTCTAATCAAGTTTGATATTACCCTGGTGAGTTGTTATAATCCCTTAAATGGCACCATGTGGTAAGAAATCAATTGTGTTATGAAAATTACTCAGCTTTTCAGTTGCAGTAGTGTACTCTGGTCTAATTGTCTGATTTTACCTGCTAAATAAAGACAATATTCAGAATTCTCTATTGTACCACAGCTCCAGTGGACATCCATATTTGTAATTCTCAGTGTAAAAAAGAAAGACAAATTTTTTTAGGTCAAAGAAGAGTTTTGAATATGCATCACGGAATAACTAGTCACTAGTAAGTACATAGTCTTGAAAAAACCCTTACAGTTAAATTAAATTGACAGAAATAGTCTTTGATTGCAAACATCTATATAGCATGATATAAGGACAGAATTATGACAGATACTGTTCCAGTGAAATAACAGAGACAATTTATACAGCTGATGTAAAAAACTATACCTTGCTTTATTGTACTGCTCTCCCTTGCCATGGTCTTTGCATTTTGCTCATTGTTTTAAGTTGGGACTCCAGCTTTTGTGAGCAGCGTTAGCATTATGGGTCTTTTGGGCTATATGAAAATAGAAGTAATAAGTACATAAAAAATATTTGCTCTTACACTGGATAAAAGCAAGTTGCACTCCCTTCCGTAAGCTGTTCTTGAAATGTTATATAAAGAAGTGCAAAGATGTGGTTAAGGTATTTACGTTTATTTACATTTATTTATGTTAGTAAATTCTAGAGATTATTTTTTTAACCACTTATGAACATCAGCTTTGATTACTTAAGAGGGGTATTCCATACTTAGAGAGGTCTTGTTATTCTGGGGAAAATTTTCGGAGTTTTGGCTTTTGAAGATAGTTTCACTTTTGCCTTTGTTTCTATTCTTCAGTGCAACTCAAAACGATTAGTAAAGTCTAGAGTGAATCTTTGCAGAAGTTTAGTAAAAATAAAAAAAGAAATATTTCTACTTTCTCCTATCAGACTGTTCCCAGAGGGCAGAACCAAGCTCAGAATTTTTAATTTCAGTACTTTGAAATAATTCAGTTCATGAAATTAGTGTTAGAAAAAATACTATTAATTGGTTTATGAACTTCAGAAGTTGGTAAAAAAGATCCCACGATATCCGTGAATATGGACACTTGGAGCATGATTGGTTGAAAAGAGCAGAAATAGAAGTTTTCCATCTTTTCACCTGTAAATATGTACACAGTGTGGTTTTATTTTCATGTGAGTACCCAGACAGCTTGGAAGAAATTTTGTTTTCTTGCCTGCTATACTTTGTGCACAAATGCTTGGGCATGGGTGTTTTTTCTGAAGGCAACCTTTTGCCAGTGCAGATAGTGCAGGTTATTTGTGCTGTAATTCAGCCTGTGGAAATTATATGTAACTGAGCAATAGTCCTACAAGTTCTGCTACGCACAGAAATGGTGTGTATGCACTTCTCAGAAGCAAATGCACCTAGAACACAGTTTTGAATATTATAAATTCTACACTGGAAGAAAACAACAAAAATAAGCACACTCACGTACACACTCAATAGGCAGCTGTTTGCTTTTATCATAGAATCATAGAATTGTTAAGGTTGGAAGGGACCTTTAAGATCAACCATTAACCTAACCTGACAAAACCACTTCTAAACTGTATCACAAAGTACCACGTCTACCCTTTTTTTTAAACACCTCCAGGGATGGCGAATCCACCACCTCCCTGGGCAGCCTATTCCAATGTTGCATAACCCTTTCAGTGAAATTTTTTTTTGTAATATCCAACCTAAACCTCGCCTGGCTTAACTTGAACCCATTTCCTCTCGTCCTATCACTTGTCACTAGGGAG
>VZSZ01007063.1:522124-624267 GCA_013398815.1 Ibidorhyncha struthersii | reverse complement strand
TCTACCCCCCCCCAGGTCCTTCCCCGCCGGGCAGCTTTCGAGCCGCTCTGCCCCAAGCCTGTAGCGCTGCGTGGGGTTGTTGTGACCCAAGTGCAGGACCTGGCACTTGGCCTTGTTGAACCTCTTTTGGGAATATCTTGTGAATATCTTGTAGTTGCTTTAACTGTGGCTCTAAAACCAAATCAGTAGATTCAGTTCACTCAGTTGCTTGCTTGGTCATCCTGTGACCAAGGTGAATAGGTACAGGTTTTTTTACTTTCCAAAGAAGTACCAGTATGAATCAGTGAACATTTACTTTGTGCTTGGAGCACAGTGAGTGGAGTTGCTTGCATAAACCATGAAATGTGACTGTGGCATTTAGAGGCACTATGAAGTGAGAAGGTTGCAACAGCTTGGTTTCTAGAAAGCCACGTTGCATTGCGAGTGACCTGTCGTGTTTTTCACTCTGCTGATGTGTCACAACACACTGTCATCCTGCAACAGTAAACTGCTCTAGCATGTATCAATCAGCTGTGCTGTATAGGATGTAAAGTGTGGTTGCAGGACGTGTGGTGTGGTCGAGAACAAGGTGAGCAACAGACGTAAGCAACAAGTAAAATTCTTTTGTGGTCATGTGTGTAATAAAAAAGACCAGATTTGTTGCACTGGGGAAACCCTCATGCACAGACCTGGATGTGCACATTTTCCAAAGCAATCAGAATTATTGGCATCACAGACTGCTTGTCCTTCTGGATAAGTTCATGTTTCATATAACATCAAAACAATGGCATTTCATGGACTTTGGATAATATTTTAGGGTTTCTTATATACTCCAAAGCACAATCTCTTCACAGAAACAGACCTGATAGTGGAGTATTTGAAGGCGTAGCGACTGCTAATGTTCATTCCCAGTATACTTCTCGCACATTGATCAGTTTATTCTCTGCTTGTGTTGTATTTTTTACTTTGTTTTCTTCCATTTTTTTCCCTCATGGGGAAAAATGTGGCATGTGGGAAGGAGGCATTAATAGTAATTCAGGATCATAAATTTATAATTGTTTTATTATGGTAGAAATTAAAAAAGCACAACAGAGGGAAGGTGTTTCATATAAAGTGACAGTTGATTTTTCTCTGCTTGCCTATAAAATACCCCTTTATCCCAACCTTCTCTGAATATCATGCTTTATTTTCCAGAGAGAAAATTCTAAGCTTGGGGCACATTTCATTAAATCTTTGCAAACCACTGATGCCCAGAATATGTTCTGCTTAGCATAATCACATTAATTTCAGTTTTCACAGACGTATGTGTTCCACCATCCACATCTCTTAATCGCTAACCCAACCTCCATGAAAAGCTTTTTCAGAAAAGCATGCCGTATAAAATGAAATCAAATTGTTCTGGGGCTAGTTTCTGAATGTTACATGGAAGCTTTTACTCTTGACAATGCTGGCATCAACTTGCCTTTCCTTCAGATTAAAAGTTTAGACTTGAAGCAAAAAGCCATGCTCGTTTGAAGCCTGGTACATTGACAACACAGGGACTGGGCATTTTCTCAGCACTATTTCATCCTAATCACGACTGGGGAATTGGAACGTGGTGGTTGTTCTGGGTGGAGTAGGTCCTACTGGGAGCTCATCAATTCAGTCCTGGATGGGGATTATCCCTAATTCCACGCAGACACAATGCCTTGACTGAGAGTGGAAAGAGTCACATATTTTTAAAATACTGTTATGTGTTTATATTCATACTTGTCAATCCTAAGCTTTCCCTTTACTATTGTTTTCTGAGAGGGAAGCAAAAATCTAGGGGTATGGGTGAGAAAGAAAAAGGGAGAAACAAACAAATTAAGTACTGGCATCACCAAGCTAGGACTGTTAAAAGTGGGAGATAAACATTTATAATAATGAGAAGACACTGTGGAAGTCAAGTCTGGGAAAGGCCTTCACTATTATTTCAGTGACAGCTAGCTCCTCTGGTTTCCTAGGATATTGGCCCCAGGTAAAGGATTAATAAAATATTAACCTGACAATAGCTGCTTCTCTGGGATGAAAGTGCTCATTATCTGAAAAAATAGTCCAAAGAACTTAATAAAAAAAAGAAAATATCATTATTTAAATTGTCTTCTTGCAATGATTTGCACATGGAAGAATCATCGAAGGATCATTTCATCTTGATTGTGTGCCATGCTATGTATCAAATCAGATTTATGCTGCGAGCAGCCCTTCTTCAGGAGCATCTGGCTGGCAAAGGCTTATTCCAGCCAAGAGGCAATGCAATTGTATAAATCATCCCATTTCATCGATATAATTCTTCAATCAATCAGCAGAAAGGGAGTAAAAGTTCTGAATGTGTTGGTCATAATACATCTGTCTAAACTGAGATATTTTCCTTTGTCTGACAATGATATTTGAAGCTGTATGGGGCAACTTGTTTATCCATGCAGAGCCAGATCCTGCCAACACTGCATTCAACAACACATTACTCCATAAATAAATCTAATGGGACTGCTTGAAAAATGAGACTCTGCTTAGACTGAAAAAAAAGTTAAAGTCTGTCCCTGAAAGAGTTGAACCTCAGTTACAAGAAACGGATGTAAGGTACAAGAAAAGATGGCCTTCCCCTTTCTGGTCTCTGAAAACTTTTAGTAGCTTGCAGTTCATGGCTAATGTTTCCAGAAAAAATAGATGCCTGCTCCTATTCCCTGCTCATGCAACAGTGGCAACAAATTTTGTATGGAAGTACAGTAAATTGTTAAAGGTCTTCCGTTTCATGTTCAAGTTTAATTACTGTAATTTTCTTCATGCAGTTTTTCACTTTCTACTCCAGCAATAATGACATAGATAAGTAGTAATAAGATAATATAACAATAAAGGATTATAACATGAAATGGAAATAAAAATAAAGCAAAGTTTCTGTGTTAGCAGCACAGCATTTAAAGGGCATTAAGAAAAATTCTTGGTCTGAGAGGAAGAAGCGATTTCTCAGCTGCTAAAGATTTAATCTAAACTGTGTTGAAGAAGACAGGGGTTTCCCCAGAGATTATGATAAAGCTTTTACAGGTCCCCAAACCAGTACTCATAGTCTTCAAGACAGCGAGATCTATTTGTCTGGTGTTCATATCTTCTCTTTCCAGCTTCTGTCTGCACAGTTTCTGAAGACTAGTAGCCTCACAGGGGAGTCTTGGGTGATCCATCTGGGTTAATACAGCTAATGTTTGATTGTTTTGCTCTAGACCTTCTACTAGCACCGCCAGTGTACCTGAGCGTGAGCCATGTAGCCAACATCTGCCACATGTCGTTCAGTCATTCATCTTATTTGCCTGGTACGTTTGCCTTTCTTTCCGAAATTTTATCTCTTTCTCTTACTTCATGATCTCTGTTGTTTCTCTTCCTGGAGTAACCCTGATTTTACATCAGGAGGTCTTTGAGCTAGTCTTTGCTGAACTTGACCAAGGCCCATAATGTAGAAAGCAGAACGTTGTAATCTCTTACTCAATTTCAGCACTTATTTAATTTCTTTTTTAAATTGAAGCAAAAGCCATAACTCTTCTACAACACATCGTTCAGATCCCTCTGGCGAATGCTGACCCAGACTGAATGTTTACTGCATGGTGTCGTGCTGGTATATCAGGTTGGGTTCGAGAATAGGTGGTGTATTACACCATGGCACTTCAACACTGTCTTACCTTGAGAAATTCATGGAGAAATCTTTGCCAAGAACCTCTGTGAGAGGGTAACCCAGGTATACTGGACTGAATTTGCTTGCACAGGGACAGTTCAGCACAGGTATCTCCAAACCGTACCTTCCCAAACCTTCTGGTAGTACCATAAGCTTGCAGGCCAGCGGCCACTGGGCAGAGGTGCCCCACACTCAGCAAGTTCAGTACTGTGTATTAAGAGGTAGTGTTTCTTATTCGTTTCAAGTGGGGCTAAAAGCAGACTGTACAGTCTCATCCTGAAATTGGGAATCCATGTATTTTGGGGAATGTCCGGGTGCTATTTCAGGTTTTGAAACAGAGTTTTAAAATTTTATGTTCGTTTCATGGAAAGAATTAAGACTTAATGCAATACTGTGTAACTGTGCTTGGTTTAAAATATGAAGTACAAAAAATAAGAGGAAATGAACAGGCTTTTTTCATCATCAGTTTCCCAGTACAGAGCTGAGAAGTTAAATTTTTGCCTGTTTTGTCCAACTGTACTGTGAACTGGTATATAGGTATGTCTTCTTTGCTTGCATCACTTGCTGGTATGTAAGGTTCTCAGACGTGCTATCAGCTGGAGTCAGAGGGAAGTTAATGTACTTTTTAAATGAAAAGCTTTTTCTAGAGAGGTCTTTATAGGACCAATGTGGGACCACCCAGACCTAAGGAGTCCTCCAAAACATGCTAACCTTTTTCTTGCCTAAATGATATTTGCCTGGGAGGGACAGATGATGCATGTCCCTGGCTCTCTGGAGAAGTTCTCAGGTGACAGTATGCAATATTAATCACCGTGCTGCATCTGCCGAGCTGTCATGAAGGTTTCATGCATTCTAGTGTACTATGGAATCCATTCCCCAGGGCATCCAGACCTCCCTAAATTCCTCGGACAGCAGAGACTCTGTGGGGTTGAGGATGTGAGCTGCAGACAGACAGATTTACCACAGGGATTCACTGGTCAACTTAGTCATTCAGGGACACAAACGCCCCTACCTTCCTCCCAGATGTCATCATGTTCATCAGAAGAGAAGATCCTAGTCATAAAGGATTAGTAAGGAGGGATAGCTGACTTCTAGCTTCTGTTCTTCAAGGGGCACAGAAGCAGAGGGTGGCAGGACCGATTTTAGGCTACCATCTCTAGTTGGAGGGTTGCTGGGAACCCAAATGCATCTCAGATCTAGGGAGGTTAGGACACTGAGAAATGCTTCTTTCATTACTTTGTTCTGTGTCGGGTTTGCCAGTGTTGATCAAAGTCATTTTTGTATCATCTCTTGGCAGATTTTCCCAGTGCACTGCGGTTGGTAATTTACAGCAGAACACTTTCAGCAGTAACCATAACTGACATGTGAAAGTGGTTTATACTCATTTAAAAGCTTGGGCAATGTAAAAGTTAGGCAAGGTTTGCAGGAGAGGTAATATCGCATATTATAACAGCTGATGTAGCTGAAAAGGCATGGGCACGTTTCCAAACACCCAAACCCTTCTCAGGAGTGCTACAGAGACAGAGACTATAGAGAAATGAAAATCCAGTGCCTCCCTTTCAAATGTGGCATTTCTAAAATGCCTCCCAGTGCTGCAAATCAGTACAAGTTTAGGCTATGTCTGATTTACAGTCATAGCACATGTTGCGAGTCTGGAAACTCAATAACATTTTATTACCTACTAAAGAAGTTGTTTATTTAAATGATTACTTCTTGTGGCAGATACCAGAAGATAAACAATGTATAAATGAGTAAACTGTGTGTCTGAATGCTTTGTGACTAGCCTCTTCCGTTCATTTTATGCCATTCATTTCTGAATTTATTCCACAATAAATACAGATACTACTATTACATCTTCCAGAAAAGAAAAAGTCTCTTCAGCTGCGGGAATCAGTGTACCTTACAAGAACCACATGTTTTATCAAATTTTCATTCTGATAGTCAGTCGTAAGTGAAACTGATAAGTTCCTCTTTTCCAAGTGAAAAGCAATGATAATTCATGTGATAATTCTCCCAGCCAGAAAAACCCAGGAAGCTTTATTTTAGAGATGCATAATGAAACGTGATGGGAAGGTGCCTTTTTCCACGGCCTCACATTTCCTTCCCTATTAGCCTGATATTTATAGATATAAAGGCAAAAAATCAGTTTCTCATCTGACAAAATGTGTTTATCTTCTGCACATAATCTTGAACTAGTCTTTTTTTCCCCCCACCCTGTTCTTGAAAGTATCATTCAATGTAAGTTCCTATCTGCAGTTGTGCTATAAAAGGTGCTCTCCCTTTCCTACAGAGCTGTGGTGTCTCCTTTTGAAAGTTGATATGTAGCACTAGTGTCTGTTCGTCCTCTGCCCAAAGGAGCAGTGGAGGACTAAAGTGTCCTGTGATCTTGATCACACCATACTGTGAATAGAGTTTCTGGCTACCCAGTGTCATGGGGAATGTTAAGGGCTCGTGTAGCCAAAGGACTGTGTTTTGCCTGATGGCCTCAGAAGGCCTTCTTTAATTGGGGAAATTGTGTCTGGTGGAGCTGAAGCTTTCTCTTCCCTTTGCCTCACCCTCTGACACTCTTTTTTTGCTGAATGTTTGCTGACTGCTGGGGAGGAACTGAGACTATTTTGGTGTTACCGTAATAATTTCTTATCCTATCTTCCATCTCCAAAACTGCTTTGTTTCCGTTGGTGGCTCACTGTTACCAACTTGCTTGATCAGATTTTGCAGGTCTGTTGCTGGGGTTGGGGAGATAAGCAATATCTGACAAATGTCACTTCTTGATGATTAGGCATGTTGGGGTGACGTATGTGTGTAGTCCCCTTCTTTTCTTCTGGGCTTCAGCTATAGTAGGCATTATATCTGTTACTGGTGAGGCTGGCTAATAAAAGCCATGACATCTTGGCTGGGCATTGATCATGCTTAATTGCAGGCACATATTGAGGTTCATGTTGGAAGTAGTTGTTTAGATTTCCATTCAGTCAGTGCACAGTCATTGGTATTTCTAGAGTGGGATTCATGAGACTTATTTTAGACTTTTACAGTGATTATTTCTGCCCATGGCCTGTGACAAAAGGGTAAATGCTAATCTTAAATGCCTAAAAACCAAAACTTTCGGTGTAGTGTCTATGGTGTAAGCATGGAAAGTTAGGTGAGATTGATCCCTTTGCAGTCATCTTGCCTCTTTAGGTAGATAAATGTCAGCTGCTCCAGCAGCCACTGTCTCTAGCAATGGAACTAAACTGGGAGGAGAAACACTTTGCTGGGGACTGCTGGCTGCTCCAGACCCTCTCACCCGTTGGTGTGCACCCTTACACAGCCTCATGGCCACAGGCTGACTGTCAGCTGATCAGCAGGCAGGGTCTCATTTCTGTGGCCGTTCTCATGTTTTAACATGAGCAACGGAATCTGGTAGAATTATTTAAATTATTTTTTACAGTCCAAACTATTTCCAAAAGAGAATTGGCGGGGCGAAATTGTTAACAATATTTTTCCTGCATCTTTGCTCAGGGCCCTTGCAACATATTCCTCTATTTCTGCTTGAACCGGAACAGCAAGGCAAGCTCTGAAAGGATCTTTGGAAATCATAGCCCTGTTAACCATCAGATTAACACAGATAATTGCTTAGTGTCCTGACTCCAGTGCATGTTTCTGATGTGCAGTATAGCTTTATAGTAGTATTGGGAAATATCACCAGGGTATTAGTCTTGCTTTCTTAGTGACTAATCATTGGAAAATTTGATGTTGGTTGACAATTTAGACATTGTCAAATATAATCTAAATCTTTGCTGAGAGAAACACTGAGTGTACGGCAGGAGAACAATAACAATGTCTGAATTGCGGCTTTCTAGAGAAATCAATTCTGATTTTGCAATTAGGCTTTTAAAGTTTCTGTGTGTTGTACAGAATGGTGCAAGTCAGACTAATGTACTAAGACATTTTTGTCTTGGGCAGAATGTGTGTAAAATACAGCAGAGCTGTCATGACTTTTTTTTAACAATCCTAAAATATAATCACTGTTTTCTAATACACATCTTAATCTTTTAGTGTTTTTCACATCTCTTTATCTTCAGAAAACTTCTTCTATTGAAGTGCTGTCATTTTTCTTAAATAAGAAACTCCAAATCCTAAACTTCATTTTCACAAAATAAATTATTCAACAAGTCGTCTTTAATTATCTCCTCTTTGACTGCTTTGTTGCCTGAATTGTTCATTGCTCTTGCAGAGAAAATGAACTCCCGGATTTCCCTAATCGTTATTGTAGATGTCAGCCGTAGTGTGCAGACTCTTCAAAGGATCACTCCCATGACCTAATCTCAGTGCTCCTAAAGCTCACCAATCATTACTATGTTATGTTTTAGTAGTGACTGTGAGGTGGTGGGGAGTGCTCGTTGCTAGTTTTTATTATCTACAGAAAAAGCTTTGTACCATTCAAAAATACAAGCTGCATACTGATTAATGTGCCAAAGACATCTAAGGTCATGGTTACGTATAAAGCGGGAAGCTTGCCACATATTGATAGGGTAATTAAACAGGATGGAGGAGTGAATGAACCATACATAACAGATGTTAGCCACATCACTTAATGGACTATTGGAAGGTGCTTGGGTACTGTTATGAGTAAGCCAATACAAGGAACTGTATGGGAGAGTAAACACTTAGCTTTCATCCTGCACCATGTGTGTCTCTGTTTTTTTCCCTGTTTTCAGAGGTAAGTAGCATGGTTGAGTTGGGTCTTGAAGGCTTCTGCATCTCTTACCTACGAACAGACTGAAGGCAGTAGTGTGGAAAATCCCAACCGCTTTCTTCCCTGCTTCTGGTGAGGCATTTCCTTTCAGGCTAATCCTAAGTAATCGAAGTACCGTGTTGGGCAGCGTGGGATTTTGAGAGAACATCCTGGCAAATCAATACCTTCTGTATTTGTACTGTGGGCTAGGTAGCTGAAACCTCTGTGAAGACTTACTCATCCCTAGAAAACCATCCTGTATTTGGATGTTACCTGGTAGAGTTGGATGTATCAATCAGTCACTGACTGACCAGACTGTGTCCTTCAGGGCTAACTCTGGCAACATACCAAACCACTGAGGCTAACTCTGACTGAGTCTAGACTGGTGCACAGCTGAAAACATTTTTTTTTCCAGTACCATGCACTCAGTGACTATCAACACTGAACCTGCAAAGTCAAAGTTCTTTTTTCATGTTTAGACCTGACATGACTTTCTACTGAAGACAAACACATCTAAAGAGCCATCTCGGGCTTTGTAATCACTGTCTTTGCAGGAGTTTGCAGCTGTGGCGTGCTATTGACATCTGATGAAAGCCAAGCAAACAAGGCTTTCTCTTTCCCCACATCCTCCCCAAAAGAAGAGCAGATTTTTTATAAATATATTTGTACTAACAGTAGTATCTTTTTTCCTTTCCTCCTTTTTTTTTAGCAACTTGATTCAATCTTTCATTCCTAAATGTGACAGGTGAACTCTTTGGGCCAAGTTTCAACTTGCAACTTGTATTTATAAGGGAGAAGTAGGCCATGGAAAACCAGGCTTTGAAATGGAAATTCTTCCTCAGCTACAGCCACAGCAGTGCTGCTCAGTGTCCTATTTTGTTTTCTTTTTCCCATCGTCAGCCAAATCAGGCTCACCGCTCCTTGTTCAAAGGAGAAGTGTTAACTTTC
This sequence comes from Ibidorhyncha struthersii, assembly GCA_013398815.1. Taxonomy (NCBI): domain Eukaryota; kingdom Metazoa; phylum Chordata; class Aves; order Charadriiformes; family Charadriidae; genus Ibidorhyncha; species Ibidorhyncha struthersii. Next base: position 614,947 of record VZSZ01007063.1, on the reverse strand, counting down.
CAGAATTCCCTGTGCTGCTGCTTACGAGTCTTACAGACATTGTCAAATGCTGTATCCAGTATTCCATGTCTTGAGCAGGTCTTGAATTTCTAAGAAAAGGCTATTCTTCTCTGACTTCCAGAGCCTTGGAGATAGCTCTAGGATACAGGGAACCCAAACAAAATAGAAGGTATGTTTTCATATTCTGGTGCTTGCATGTTATATCTAGACCAGTGTATGCATTTCTGCTGGATAACCCTACCCCAGCTGTATGCTTCCATCTTACCAGGCTTCCATTAAAATCAGTAGCTGATCATACAACATGCGTAGAGTAAACCAATGTTGGTATTTGTGGGAACAGTCAATACATTACTGGAAAGTTCCTTAAATGTTTGCTCGATAACAAAGTAAAGTGAGACAAAGTGAAGGTTAGTTGAATGTGAAGCTGGAGCTGCTCTACGACTGGACAGCCACTGTAATTGTGAGCTATTATTAACATATTTCTCTTTTTAAGCAAGTATGCTGTCTCTTTTGGAGTTCATTTTGCTTCCAAATATATGAATTCTGATCTCATTCCATTTGGAGAAGCACTATGTTTTGGCAGATGGTAAAACTTTCTGTGGAGTGCCTTGCAAATGTTGGGGTGTGAAGCGTGCTTGGTGGTGATGCTCGGAAAATGATCTGATGTGACTTGTGAAGCACGCTGTACCGGTATGCAGTACCTGGGAGAATGAAACCATGAGCACAGTGTAGCGTGCCCAGATCTTGCACAGGGTAGCATAAAGCATAACTCCTTGGCATTTTCTCCAGTGCTGAAACAGCAGGAATTTAGCTGACAATCTTCCCTGGCCATCTGGTGAAAGAGTGTGAAAGAACTTTACAGGGATTAATTATTTCCTAGATTAATATTGCTGACAAGTACTCCATGAGGCAGCGTGTATGTTTGCAGGGTGTTATGCTACTAGAAATGCCATTAATTATTTTGCCCGTGATTCACCGAACACTGCGGTTCTGTATGCTGGCGTTCTGCCCCAACATCACCATCTGTGGATATCACAGGCTATACCATAGTATTTATTTCAGATCTTTCTAGAGATTTTTCCATTTTCAGATATAAGAGCGTGGATTAAGTAATTTTTAATATAAGGCATTAAAACAATATAACTTTCTAAGACAATTTTCCTCGCAAAACTTGTCAAAATCTGCTCACTAACAATATGCTCAGTGGGATGTACTCTCAGCCTAACTCTCAGGCACTGCCGTCTAAACTGTGTTTAACAGTCTTATAATTAATTAACTTCTCAATTATTTTTTTTAAAAAGTCTCTGTGACATAGTGACTTTTTTGTACCTTGTAACTAAGGTATAATATTTATTATGTTGTAATGTAAGTATGAAAAATACAACATTAGCGATCCATATTAAAAATATTTATGCTATACATGGAGACGTCCATAATTTGATCAAAGATATCAACATAATCAATGTGACCATCAGAAGTGTTAAAACAATGATAGAAATATTCCTGGTTTCAAAATACTAGAAATAGCTTAAATAAATTTAAACTGATTTTGCTTTCACGGCTTCACTGGATTCTGATTGATGATGATTTCCTTCCCAACACAGAAATCTGATGCAATTCCACATCTAGTCAAAGAACTGTTGCTTTTTCATTGATTTATCTATAGTGCGTTTATTAAGAATAATTCAGATAAAATGCCTATAGGTTCTCTTCGACCTTCTGTGTTACTTACTGTGACTTCAAGGACTTTTAACACTTTAAGTGTACAAAACTAGTCTGATCTGACAAACTCCTGTAGGTTTTTCTGTTGTTAAAACAGATGTCCTGCCTTATTTACTGTAAAATAGAACAATCACCCAGTGGAGCAACACATATGGTCTAAATTCACTGACCTATATTTGCTGGTAAAAAGAAAATCTCTGGTGAAACCTCAGGGAGGAAGGAAGCATCGTGTTATCCCTTCACAGAAAAAAAAAAGAAGGAATCAAAGAGTTTGTAGAGCACTGGGGAGTTTATATAAAAGAAAAATACTTTCGGGGTGGATGGCTGTGGAAAAATAAAAGGCATTTTAGACTCTTACAGTGTAAACAGAAGAAAGTGGTGGAATTTGTACATGGAAAGCTGGGGTGAGATAAAATGGAAAAGATAAGATTTGTGATGGGATAGCAAGAAGCGCCTTGTTAATGGAACAGGGATGTGGTCCTCAGGGAGAGGGGTGTTCTTGCTTGGGAGAAACCTCTGGGCTTTGCAGACTGTGTTCAGAAGTTATCACCCAACCCAAACACCGAAGCCAGTGCATGAACTTTGCAGGAAACCAAAAAATCATCACTGATTACTGGAAAAGGAACAGGTAGGATGAGACTACACAACTCCGTATCTTAGATTATTAAACTGCTTCAGGGATAAACTCTCTGTTTCTTGTCACGAGGACTACTGCAGTCAACCTAAAAACCTCTTATGAATGCCCAAATAAAACCTGTATCCTTTATATTTTGTTACCTTTGCATTTGGCAAAGGTTTTCTTTATTTGTATGAACCTCTTAGAGCTCTAGCACAGCATCACTCAAGAATTTGCTCTTAATGCGGTGTCTGCCTAACCCTGACTCTAGCTGAAGAGCTGCTTTATACTCCAGTGAGGGGACCTGTGGCTCAAAGTCAGAGTGCCGCTGACACGTCTATTAGTAATGACCCAGAGAAGTAGCTCTGTGCCTTATGCAGTAACTCTCTGCTCCCAGTGTGGTGTTTCACAGGGAGTCTGTGTTCCTCTGTGGGGTTTTACCTCTGGAGTAGGTAACATAAAGAAGCTGAGTCACTACTGCAACAAAAGACAAACCCTTGAACAGCATGAAGACAAGTGTTTTTTACAAAACAGGCTATATGATTGCACTTTACTTTCAGCTACCAGAAGGCGAGGTGGTGGTTTTCCTTGAAGGAGCCAAACCTGTTTTTCAAAGGCTTTTCCAGAGCCCTGCCCATAGGATTCACCACTTTGACTATAGGAAATACTATTGCAAAGCAGGGAGCCAAGCTTTACCTGACTTTAACCCTATAAGAGAGTCAGGATGATTCAGGCCACAAGTCTAACTTGAATTTCCATTGACAAGGGCCTCTTTCTCTCAGCAGGTTGCAGGGTATGCCTGCATGACTTGCCTAAACTCAGTTCTTACCTCGTAGGCAGCTAAAGTTTGGTGAAAAGAAACCCTGCTCTGCAGAGATGAAGTGATTTGCCCACACTAAAACTGACTGGAGTCCAGAGTTCAGGCCTCCAAGGCTGGGACTCTGGCCAGATGTAGATATTACACTGTAGGTATCTAAGCCTGAACCACCCCTCAGGCAGCATTCAAGTCAGCGGAGGAAATCATCTTGTTTCAGTCTAGGCTAGGTGCATAGAATGAGTCAGATGAATCGCGCCCTGAAAATACCTCATTTTCTCTGTTGTTTGTAAAAGGAGGTTGAGGTGACTAGTTCAGCTGTAGATGCTTGCAGAAAGGTGAGATGAGTCCAGCCCCTCATTGTAACCCTTACTCTACAAATGCTGGCTTCTAGTAGCAGCAGCAAATTGTGGCAAATTGCAGCTTCTGTTGGATCTCTGCACTGGTATAGGGAATAGACTGGTCTGGTTAGAAGACTGTGAATTGGGACTTCAGTCCTAATCCCAGCTAAGACAGTTTACTTCTGTGAGTTTGTTGTGGGTGATGAATCACTAATAAACCAAATCCTAAATATGGATTCCAGTCACTTTTACCAATAAGAAAACTACGGATAGGTTGTTGTGTGCTATTACAGATAGGGCATGAACTAATAAGAAACAGGATTACTACCAATGGTTCTTTAAGGTCCCCCTCCATGCTGTTTTCAGTAGTCTCTTTTATCACCTCACTTCCTCTTCCCAGTGCTCTGGAGACCCCTTTTCTCACACAAACATCTGCCTGCTGCCCCTGCTCTGGGTTAGAAGACTGGGGCTCTTTTCTCCTATATGTCCCTTGCTGCTGATTTTCTAAGCTTTTTCTCCTTTCATTTCAGGATCAGCCTGTTGTCACAGCAACTTGGGTTGGCTTAAGGAATGTGCAGGGGTAGTAAAATTGAAATAAAATGGGAGTTGTGTAGAGTGAAATGTCTTCCCACTGAAAAGCAGAATGACAGAGCATTAGACGGAATCAACTTGAGCATCACATCACAGATGATTTAAATCCGTTGCTCCCTCACACTGTGATGGTGCCCTGTGTGCTTGAGCGACCTCTGTGCAAAGGGAGTGGGCTGGATGTGGGGTCTGAGTGCCCTGTCTTAGCTGTCCAGCTGCTATTTATATTACATTAGGTCATAGAGCGTCCAACTGAGAACAGGACCATGCTGTGTGAAGTACAAGGAGTGTACAAGGAGTTTTGTACAGTCTTTGACAAAAGACCACAGTCTTTTAGCAAGTCTTGAACAGAACAAGTCTTGACTAAAGAAGAGCGTGCAAGTTAAACACACAGGGCAAGCAAGGGTCAAAAAATAAAGAAACACCCATGGGGAACTTGCCATGAATCAAAAAGACGTGGAGTATACATCTACACTGTGGTTTTGGATTTGATCTTACGCTTTGGTCAGCTTTTTCTTGAATGACTTTCAATGGCCCATGCTAGCCAAGCAGGTGAAAGACACCTGTATCATGTTAATCCGACCCCAACAATGAATTCAAAGGTGCTACAGCAGTAAAGGATCTGATCTTATAAATTACTTAGTACACCTTAAAGTTACCTCTTTTAACAGACTGAGGTGGAGCCAAGAACAAGCAAGCCCAGTATCACTAAAGATTAAGCAAATCTCTCCCCGCATCCCCAAACCTTAGCTTTGTATTGCAATACTGCACTGTACTTCTCAGTGAAATATCTGTAATGTATGTCATGATAGTCTTCTGTCCCAGATGCGTTGTGTCATAGCTGATCTCTGAGGTCTTTTCAGGTTAATGGGATTAGACTGTTCTTGCTTTTCTTTTTTTTAATGCTGGATATTTCTAAGCATGTTTTTTAGTTGCCTTCCATACTCCAAATAAACGATGATGATATCTCCCTCTTTTACTCGAAGCCCATTCTGAAAGGCTTACACTGAGCCATACTTATTTCTTGACTAGTCCCATTTGCATAAGGTGCTTCTCCATGTACCTTTGTGGTCTAGCACCTCATAAAACATTGCTGCCAGCTAGGAGCTGCTTCTTCCCAAAGTTGCTCTGTTTAAGTATGTTGCTTTGATTTCATTTGGGGTGTGTGTGCATAAATTCTAAACAGGGCAGAAAAGAAAATGGGGTGACTTCTTGCAGGAAAGAATTGTTTCCGGTAGTGGGGAAGGATCATAACAATGTGGTTGCTTAGCTGCAGACTGACTCTATGCAGACAGAGGACACAAATCTAAGCCTTGCTTAACTGTTCAAGAGGGCTGTGTACCAGCTGTATGAGAAGGTGAGTTCTCAAATGAATGAATTTATGCCGGGAGCCCCATTCCCATCAGGAGCTGTGTGTGCAGCTTGGTGGTAGGTGAAGGAAAAGGACCCCTGATAGCAAGGTTAAATCGTCTGTTCTTTTTCTTAGTGGAGCATCGCTATGACACTTATTTTTTTTTATCTGGAGGGCACTTTCTGATCCATGAGTCCTGCCCCACCTGCCACAAGCCTCACATCATATAATACTTTCAGAATTTTCCCATCTCATGTTTTAGAAGTACCTGGGTAGCAAAAGCTCTCTGCTTTAAAGCCTAGCAATTATCTTATGCTTTCTACTTAGATACATTGACTGCTAGGTTGTATTCACTTGCTTTTGTGACCCAAATTTAAATACCTTTTCTCAGGTACCGTTCTCATTGTATATATTCTTAGATTAACCCCCTTATACTTCCCTAGAGAGAGATATCAGTCTGTCTCAGCTTTTGTTTGCCTAGACTAAACAAGCCACATTCTCTTTTCTCCTCTCCTAAAACAGGTTTTCATCTCCCTCAATTACTTCAGGTGCCATTACCTGCGTATGACATTGAATGTGGCTTGCCAGTTGGATTGCTTTGATATCTCACTGATGCTTTGCACAGAGACACTTGCATTTGTGAATCTGTGTTGGAAATGTCTCCATAAGATTGCATTTACCTTCATTTGGCTGTATCACATCAGAAACTCACAATTGCTCTATGATCAGTTAGTTCAAGAAGATGGGTTTTCAGCTGATGAGCACTCAGATTTTAGCTGTTTCTTCTGTTGTTAATCCATAAGGGCAAGAAGGAAATGTTACAGGGTTACTGACTAACACAGAAAGCAAGTTCTGGAAAAAGGAGAGACCTGGACATGGCCTGATCCCACCAAAGCCAGATGTGACATCAGACTTTTCTTGTAAAACTTTCTGGTTTTAAGCAAGATAACATTGATACCATGAAAGTCATGGGAATAGATTAATTTTATTATTATCCTTGTCTCCAAGATAACATCCCCAATTTGTGTAAGAGCACAGAATAAGGTGAAGTCACATTCAAAATAGTTACTTTGCTTATCAGAAGGAAGCAGTATTATTTCTGTAGGGCACAGCCATGGCTAATCACTTTGCCTGCATTTGTGTTTCTCAAAAAATATCCCACAGTATATGATAAGGATAATGGCTCCATGCCACAGTTTCTCACCAAGCGATCCCTTTTCCAGGGACATGGAAAAGGCTGATGACAGGAGAATTTTGGACCCTTTGCTCGGGAGGTGTCTGTGGAAGGTGTGTGTGCTGCTGATGATTATCAAGTAATTACAACAGGAAGGCAGAAGCCAGCCTGAACGCTCACATGCTGTATTCAGATAGGAAAGCTCTTAGCATAATCTTCCGCTGATCAAACAGGGCTTGGGCTAAGCCAGGACTTGGCTGACCGTAATAGTCCTCCTGCCAGGGAGGTCAGGGCTAGGCCAGGCTGGCTGGGAGCTGGCGGAGCAACCACCAAGGTTGGTTATTTATGTGGCGGGGCAGGCAGAGGCTCCTTAGCCCACCGGAGGACCTCCCTGAGCTGAGCAGCTCTCTCCTTAGGTTTCCAGGTAGGTGCAAGGGGCATCATTGCAAAGGAGTTGAATTAAAGCAGGAGAACTCTGTGAGAGAGCAAAGAAAGGGAGGAATTTCTCAGTATCTAGTTCAGAGTAGAAAGGGATATCGTCGCCCCTGTGTGTCCTTTTTAGCAAAATACTAGGAAACAAGGTATAATAGAGAGTTATATACCCTAACTCCATACTTACTTCTCCACTCTTGATTGCATACTTTGTGCATTTCTCTCATTTTTTCACCTTTCCCAAAATCCGAAGAGTTTCCTGGGAGCGCCAATTGTGTTTGAGAAAGGCCAGAGCTGTTATTTGCAAGCGGGTGCAATTTCCTCCTCTTCTATGATTATCCTTCTCTGCTGTCTTCCTGTTTCTCAGCCTATTCCAGTTTGTTTTACTACTGATTTTATTTTCCCTTTCATTGCCAATAACTGATTTCCCAACACTTTTTCCCTTTTAGTTTTTATAATCCCGTTATCCATTAAGATTGATTGACTGTTTCCTACCTTCCTACTTTCCCTTAGCTTTCCTTCTGCTGTCCGTCCAAATATTCCTTCAGCATTCTGATACTGTCCTCATGTCTGTTGTGGGACAAGGCTAATTAATACAGTCCACACTTTCTTTGTAGGTCATGGTGTGGCTTCATGCCAGCTGGCTCAGACACTTTTGTCCTGAAATGTCAATTAAAAACAATGGGTCAAAAATACTGACTGTATTAAGTGAAAAAAAAAAAAACTTTAGAATTTTTTAATCTATACTTGAAAATACTTTTTCAGATTTTTTTTTTTTAAATATACTTATTTATCATTGCCATTGCTCCCTTCTCTACTTAGGAAAAACAAGAGCAGCTTTCCTACAAAAAAATGTATAGCATTTTAATGGGGTGACAGGATTATTTTGACAAAAAAAAATTAACCTGCTTTAGTAACACTTTAGTAGGGGTGAAATCCTGTTTTTTTAAAGGCAGCAGATGTTTTGCTGTGAACATTTTTTGCCAGGAACTTATGCAAGGCTGAGGTGCATCTGGAGGATGAAAGCGTGCTCTGCGTAGCGCTCTAGGCAGTTGGGTAGAAAAAGGCATTTTGATCCAGAAGGTGATGGGGTGCTCCAGGCACTGTGTCCCCTCTGCACAGGGTTTGGCCCCAGCTTTGGTACCGTGTGAGAGGTGGGGCAGAAGACACACAACTGTGCTCTGGGGGATTCCACTGACAATATATGGGTTTTTTTTTAAATCTGAAGCAATGAACACCACCTGAATGCATTTACTGGAGTATTTCTTACATAAAACATTTTCCAGAGTGAAGAGGCTGGAAGACAGAGAAAAAGCATTTCAGATTGCAGGAGGAGCAGGCTCTGAAATAGACAATAGTTATTACAATTCAGTGACCAATTCCTGTCTTTTTGGGCTTATTTCACTGGGATTGGGAGCCAGCAGTACAGTGAGGTTTTCCACAGGATTTCCTAAAGTTACAATTTTATTAGCTACATTTTCTTTATGTATCCCCCAGCCACATCTATGCAGGTAAACTAAATAGGGATCCTTCCTGAGCACTCAGGCTTGATCTCCAGCTGGTTAAACCGTTAAAGTAGCAGCTGGTATGTCTTTGGCCCATGATGATCAACACTCTCGCAAACACTTCCTTAGAGTATCTCCAAAATCTGAACATTCAAGGATGCAGTTGCAAGTATCCGCCGTCTTTTAGTGGATAAAAATGTTTGGGAGGATAAAGATGGGCCATTCCAGGCTAGCTGGCACCAGTGCCCAGGTAGGTGCATTGCTAGCCATGTTTCTTTTGTTAATCTAGGCATGGGCTGGAAGTGCTACCATACCACTTTCTTCTATTTATTTTTTTTAAAGGCTTAATATTCTTTTTAATTAGAAGTATGTAATTTCACCAAGACAGCTGTGCTATGAGAACACAAACGACTGTATTTTATGAAAAGTTAGGTGTCAAGGGGCATTTTTATTGTTTGGAAAAATTCTTGCCAATGTAGCTTATAAAACAATACAGCTAAAACAAATGGGTGGAAAATGTTTGCACAAATAGCAGTAATTGCAACTGAAAGGTATAATTGTCGTATCTTTATCTGACATGATGAATTTGAAATACTATTCATTATAAAAAAATTAAATGGGACATTCTGTGTAAACAAAGTAACGCAGTTCACATAGGATAATTTTCACAGATAATTTCTTTTTATATGCAAAATCTGATCCAAAGATACCATTTTTTTGCTGATAAAAGCTATTGTACAGACAAACTCACATATGCTCCCATGGGAGCATGGTGTAGTCTTGCTGCTAAAGCAGGGCAGTTTGCGTTTAACAAGTAATCTGGTTAATAAATGTAGGGATTTTCTCCCCAAAGTACCTCTGAAGAGACTTCGTTTTGTATGAATTTATCTGTCGCTTGAAATTATTTCAGTGCTTGATTTTGATGCATTTTTGTCTACAGATCTTTAGTGGACTACTCATTAAATTCTCTTCAGTACCCAGGGTTTGAACAAGGCAGATTTGAACTTCATACGGGCCCTGTCTTACTTACCCAGGGTTCCTAGCTGCTGTGTTTAAGTCGAGTCTGCTCACACGTGTTTTCTTCCACCATCATCACTGCAATATTTAAAGTTAGAGAAAGATAAAATTGGATAATTCCAACTGATCTCTGAGTACCGAGATGTCTAGTCATTCGCAAGTAGCAATACACAAGTACAGGAGTATAATAGCTTAGTATTTTAAATCCCTTGATGTGATTGTGATATAGGACTTCTGCTAATAGACTTCATTGATCTGGTGGTATTTTTCCTCTAACATGCTGAATGTTTTCTGGATTTATTTGTATTCGATGGAGCATGGGGAGGGAGGGAGGAATGCAGGTTTGCTTTAAGTTGGGGTTTTGCGTTCTCTAAACATTCAGGGACAGTAGCAGAAACAAGAGGTACAGACAATCTTATTTCTTAATGACTTGGCTGGCGAGCCTTTGTTTAGATGCTCAACTTCCAAATCTTGACCATATTTTGAACTGGGAAGAAATTAGCAAAGTCAGATTACCAAAGACCAGAGAATTCATATTTTTTTTGCTACATCAGGGAGCACCATTGCCTGCCAAGAGCATTGCCTGTGCAGGCAGCACATCAACTCCCTGCTGTGGATGGACCTCAGGCATTCTTACACCCTAATCTTACATGTCTCTGCCTGGTTTCTCAGGAACTGAAATACTTTAATTTATCCACGTTCTTGGTGTCAACACATAATGTGCTCCTATAGACGAGATTTGCCTGTGTGATCAAATACTGTGGACTCTGTGATCAAATATTCCCTTTATTCTTAAAATCAATTCACAGAATCCAAACCCAGTATGCCCTAACATGTGTAACCTGTCAGTTCTGAAATCTATACCTTGTGGTTTGCCATAGTTTTTGCAAGCCGGTTGAAACTGAGCCTTGTGTTTTAATAGAAAAAGTTCTTGCTAAATCACATAACCATAAAGAACATCCTAAAAATATAAGTGTGTACAGTACAAGCATGGTCCAGAAAACTTGGATTGCGTTTGAATTGCTGCCAGTGCAGTTGTATAGTTTTTACTTCCATGTCTATGATAGGGGCATAGGCTTCATATCAGATAGCAGAGATTGGATGAGAGACACCATCTGATTCCTTATGCACTCACACCACTAGATTTTTGTCCACTCCTGCAAAATATGAAACTGGATGGTATTTCTCAGTTAATAAAGAAGATAGATGCTGAAGGGACTTTGTTACCTCTGGTTGATAATTTGCAGTTTCCCCAAGGATAAGATAAAAGAATTTTCCGCTTGCTTGTGCTTTGAACAGAACATTAGATGTCAAGACTATGGGAGATGAAGGAAAGAAGATGAAAGTTGAAACATGATTAGGTATACATGTATTACAGGGGAAGTAATTAAGGCCTTGGATAGGTTCTGCAAGGATTTAAGACCTGCAGAAGTGTCCCCACAGCTTGTAACATCCTGCTTTTGCGTTATGGCAATGCCCACTGCTGTGTACAGTGAAGGGTCTATCTCTGTCTTTTAAAAAAACCTTCTGTAAATGGTTTGTATTCATTCATTTCAAACAAAAAATAACTCTAGGCTGAATTTACCATGTGGCGTGTCATTCCTGAAAATCTATTTTAGCCATTTAAACTTAACATTATGTGCAAACAAAGGAAGAAAACCTTTCACATGGCTCTTCTCTACTTCTGAAATTACCAGGTGTATTGCAATTCATGTGCTAAAATTCCTACGTAAGCAGTCCCTTTTAAAAAAGTAGCCCATAGTTAGAGTAAGATGCAGCTTTTGAGTGCAATGAAGGCAGAAAGAGGAAAAGGTATTTCAAAATGGCAGCATGGCTAATGGTTGTGTACAGTGACTTCTGTCAGCAAGCTTTCCAAGATTTTTCACTGGGAAGATGTCAGCTGCATATACGTTGCTTGCATTGGTTGAATTATGAGGAAATATCTCCACAACAGCTGTTACAGCATGTCTTATCAACCATGTATGTATTTGTGTAATAGACAACAGATTCCACCTTCTAATAAGTTGTTGACTGTGTATTTGCAGTACAGATTTAATGTCTCTGCAGATCAGATAACGCTACAAAAAGTTTGCCAAATGATACTGGCGTATAGTTTTTGGCAAAAGCCTTCCTTCCTTGGAAGAATAAAAAAGTTAATACACTGAACACAGAGAAGCTATTTATAAATAGGTCTTCTTTATGTTTTTTCAAGCCCAGCAATAATACATTAGCTGATTGAGTCCTTGTGAGATAGTGTAATATAAAGCCACAGCGGTATTTAGACAGTTTGCCAAATAAAAGAATACAAACCGCAGAGTTATTAAAAATGCACTCTTGCAGTTCTTGTGTTGTATTTACTGCCATATTGTCAGTTAACCAGTGGAAACTTTCTTGAAAGATAACTCATTTTCAGAAGGGTGGGATACCCAAGAGGCACCCTGCTTCTTTAGACTGTTACTCCTGGCAAAGGAGTACTTTCTTTCTTCTGCCTGTGGATATTTATATGCCCTTATTGCCTCATATAAGTTACTGTAAGTAAACAATGAGTCAAGATGAACAAGCCACTAATTTTTCCGTATCTAATCCATTGTATAGTGTGAGGGCAATAGTTTCCTAGTGTTTGTTTTTCAGTGCTCTCATTTAATCAGTTTTTAATGATTAAAGCAATAGACTTGATCCTGCTCTATTTGAGGCAGTAAAAATACCCCTAGTAACGCTCATGGTGCAGAGCTGAGTCACAGCAGGAGAAATGTTCATTTAACTTTAGTTTTCCTTTTCTCATTTTCATTCTGTTACCACTAATAATGTTACTTTAGGAGTATTGTGTGTTAGACAGACCAATTTAACTGCTATTTCTTTTTCAGATTCAATCCTCTAAGCAATTACATAAATGTTATTAAAGTGGTTATCTGACATAATGCATATTAATCTGGTAGAAATAAACCAGGTGTGACTTAACAGTCTTTATTGCTCCTTTTGTGTAAGCATTCCAACAAGATCCCTAGCACTCTGTCATCACATGTACTATCTTTGCTTTGGCAAGAGAGACAACAGCTCTCAGACATCCCATCCCGGGAAACACCCCCCCAAAAAAGTCTGTAAACAGTTGGGTTTATACCCCCAAATCATCACATTGACTCTTACATTTCTTGACTATATACATGTATTCTGTAACGTTCAACAAGGGTATCTCGGTTCACTTTGAGACTGACAACATTATGATATCTTTAGAGATCATGGTAAGAATGTGCCAGTATCCTAAAATATTTGGTGTCAAGACATCCTGACTTCACCAGTGGGAGCTTCTGACGCTAAATCATCCTTATTATTTCATCTCTATACACTGCAAGTGAATGTACAAAAGCATTAGAAAGGTTACTGATTCATTGCCCTGTCACTTTTTCTATGTCCAAAGTCCTACAAGTGTTTCTTGTACAAACTAACAAAGCTCTTCACTATCCAGGCTTTTCCAGACATTAATTATTTTTATTTGAAAGCTCTCATACAGGCAGCATAGAAGTGTGAACAGTTGTCTTTCCTCATGCTGTACAGAAGTGAGAGTTATTGCACTCGTAGTGCAAACACTTCGGCGTGTGCGTAATTTTACTGTTCTGAGTCATCCGCTTGACATCTGTAAGATGACTTAAGATAATAAATTTCAGCATGTATGGAAGCATTTGCTGGACAGGAGCTTATAGTTCCCATAGTAATTTTTTATTCATGTTGCATATGTTAGTTTATTTTATTGTTTTTTTCGTAATATTTCATAGATGAGTTAGAAAATAAGCCTAGGAGGGAGGTCACATTATCCATTCCTCTTCTTCAAGGCAAGATAATCTAGAATCACATAATTTCTAAGAGGAGGTTGTCTAAAATGTTCTTAAAACATCCAATGATAGTTCCATGTCTCCTTATGAAATCTAAGTTCAATGTTTGATTAACTACCTTAGTGGTATGCAGTGGTTAAGTATGGGACACCGCTATCCTGTTATGCATTTATCTTGCTTTTTGCTTGATGTCCTCCGATTTCTTACTGACCTTCCAAACATTGGCATGCTTAGAGCTGTACGTGAGGTGCAGATCTCTCCAGTTTCAAGCAAAAGTAATTAGTTTTCCGGTTAGTGTAACATTTCTGCTTCCAAGAGTTGTATTATTGTCTGCCTAACAGTCATAACAATTTTCATGCATATTAAAAGTGGCATGTATTTTAAAATACAGTTAATACAACGTATCAGATAGTCCGTTCCCATTCCTCCATTCCTTCTGTAGTTCTTTGAGAGCACATAGGTAAATTGATGTCTGCTGTTTTCCAGTGCCGTCTCTTTTTATGACTGTTTCCAAGCATCTACATTATCTTTCCAATTAAGGACACTATGAGTGAATATTGATGACTGCTTGGCTACTGGTGCACTGTGGATGATGAGGCTGAAGGAAGTCAACTGAAAGTAGACTTTTTATTTGTAGACTTATTTTTCCTAGTTGCTGAAGTAATTAAAAAAAAAGGATTGAAACTTTGGATCATTGAGACTACTTTATCTTGGGAAAATAAAAGATGCAGTCCCACAGAACTCTGGAAAGTAGATTTTATATTGGCATCATTGGGAAGTTCTTTGTATTGACAATCAGTCTGGTAGTTTTAATGGTATTGAAATAAGTGAAGGGGTTAAAGGGCAGATGGGATGGCCACCCTGCTGCAAGTTAGACCAAAGCTTGGCCATCTCCAGCTATGCATTCTTGCAGTATTAGTCATTGTTCTGCTATTCACCGTATCATTACCTATTTATTCAGATTAAGAAATATATTTTGCAAGTGGTAGAGATGGTTGTAGTATTAGTTTTTCTCCTTCTTACAGATTGAAATGGTCTGCTTTATTTTCTTCAGTTCTTTTTGAGTTTCTGCTTATTTTCCTTCCTGAAAAGACTTCCCATTCAGTAACATATATTATTTCCCCTATAACATGGAATTTGTCATTCTAATAGAATTAGAATGTAGGGTTGAATTAAAGAAATATGCTGTTGAATCAGGTAGAATAAAAGAAGTTTTTATGGAATTTTGCCAAAAACTTGTACTTGCTGTGCAAATGTTAGTGTGAACAATTGAGTCTATTCTTCTCTATGTATCACTGGGAGAATGATTAATTTAACATATAGTCAGAAATAGGCACTGTAATTTTATCTCAGGAATAACATACTGACAAAGATGTCAAAGATGGGAATTTCTTGTCCTGCTTCCCTGGCACTTTTTGATGAAGAAAGATCTAAGTGTAGCATTCACATATCAGGTTCAGCAGGGCTGATCTTTAGAGTAAGGAGCCATTTTTACCTTCATTTTTTTTCCCACAGGAGTTAGCCAAGTCCTGAGACAGCTAGCCATTGCTAAGTGCTTTTACAATAAATACTTAGTTTAGTATATGGATATACGAGATGAGTGTTTTGAGTGATCTTCTGAGATTTGCATTTTGGCAAATGCACTCACTAACAGTAACACTAATTTACCTGCGCTGAGCAGATTTCTATAGGGTTTCCATTCCCTTTGTGTCCTTTCTTTATGTCGTCTGACCATGGCCACACTATTAAATACCCTGGCCAGGACAGATGGAGACAGCCTAAAACTGAGTAGAGCTAGAAATAAATACTGTGGCATGAGGGAGGATTGTAATGCCCTCTTTGCTGAGGGCACATGCCTGCCAGTTTTAGCTGAGCTACCATAACTCACTGGTAAATGTAGGTACCATGTCTCTGTCACATCCTTGGTGGCTTCAGCATTATTACTGCTCCTAACGCAAGAGGAGGGCTCTTAACTGCAAAGTAGCCTTACATTATGGGTAGTCCTTCCTCCATTGCTCGAGTGCTGAGCAAATGATGACTGCTATGGTTTCTGGGTACTATTTTGGGAAAAATGAACTGTGTTGGAGATACAGATAGTGATTTCATGCTCTCAAGCCTGCGCTGTGTCTTGTTCAGTGGAGTTTCCAGCAGTGTGTCATGAAATTGCCCTTGGTTCTTCTTCCTGTGAAACTACTGCTATTAGAATCATGGAATAATTTGGTGGGAAAGGCCCTGCTCACAGCTGGACCAACTTCCTCATTAGGTCAGGTTGCTCAGGGCCTTTTTGAGTCAAATTTTGAAAATCTTCAAGGATGGAGATCATGTAACCCCTCTGGATGACCTGTACCAGTGCTTCACCCCGTCATGATTTTTTCTCCCTTATGTTCAGTTAAAATGCTCCTTATTGCAACTTGTTCTTCTTTTTGCTTCTTCTCTTCTAGCTGGGCACCTATGAGATGAGTCTGGCTCCATCTTCTCTATTATTCCCCTTTTTAGGTAGTTGAGGACAGCTATTAGGTCCCCCCCATGCTCCTCTCTTCCAGACTGAACCAAGCCAGATCCCTCAGCCTTTCTTTGTACATCATGTGCGCCAGATCTGTAACCATCTTGGTGGCCCTCCTCTGGATCCTCTCCAGTGTCAGCGTATGGAGGCCCCGCACCTGGAAGCAGTGCTCCAGATGCCTCATGCATGCCAAGCAGAGGGAAGGATCACTTCCTTGACCTGCTGGCTACTGTTTTGCTAGCACAGCCCAGTACCTGGTTAGCCTTCACTGCTGCAAGGACACACTGCTGACTCACGTTCCACTCGTCCTCCACCAGCGCTTGTCCTCCAACCAGCTCCACCAGCAAAGCTGGAAAGTCTTGAGCAGTCCCTTGGGAGACTACATCCTTCTCCCTTCAGTTTGCAAACATAGTCAAACTGGAGAAAGAAGGAAGGGAACTTGCAGGTGCTTCCTTTGCAATACCCCGTTCTCTGGAGCTAAATGCTGTGTTTTGCCCAAAAGCCCGACTGGTCTTCAGCACGTGCTGAAAAGCCTGAACCTCTTCCCAGCTTCAGAAGGAGGGAAGACAGTTCTATGGTTGGGGTAAGTAGAGAGTGGGACTACTATAAGTTAGGTATGCAACTTGAAAGAAACATCCGTTTCTCCTTGGGCTGAGGGGGTGAGTGCTTGCTAGTTTTCATTCAGTTAATTTGTATCTGATACATACAAAAGATGCCTGATCCACAACTGTGGGTGCTAATTAACAATATAAAAAAAATATGGGGATAAAGCTCTTAAATTCTATCCTTTTATTGTACATAAATTTGTGGTTGAAAAACACAGTAGGGAAAAAAATCCCCAAAGTTCACAATGAAAGTATTTCTTGTTTTATTTATACATGTAAGGAGTGCATGGTGATGGAGTGCATGGAAAACAGAAAGATGCTAGAGCGCTAAAGCTGAATCAAATTTCTGTTAATTTATGAAAATGGGGATGCAATCTTTTGACAGACAAGTTGCTGTAAATGTTTTTGAACAATATATACAAATTTTTTTAAGCAGAACAAATGTAATTGTTTACAGAGCGGTGGTCACTGTGAAGTACTTGTAGTTTGGTTTTGGAATCAGCAGAAGCAGGCAGGTAATGCATTAGTTGCGCTGGACCTTTCTGAATAATAAGATTTTGCATTCTGCCTTTTGTGCTCCTAAATGAGAGCTTTCTTGCCAGTTCGTCCTTGGTAAGCCCTCAGCCACCACAGACGCATGGTGTGCGGCGGGCAGTGTGGCATCTGAACTTTTAGCTTCTCGGTCAGTCAGAGTGGCTTGCATGGAATAATTATGTATGCTCCTTCTGCCTTCCTAACAGCTGGAATTACGCCTGGAAACCTACTTCAGGTAATTTGCAGAGCCTGGTAGGAAAGTACAACTGTGAATAAAAACACACTGAACTTTATGCCCTTCAGTTTGTCATTGTAACTGATGTAACCAGAGTCCTCTCGTCCAGAGCCCAGTCTGGATTTTACCACAGTTTTCATCTAGCCACTGTTTTTTAAAACAAATTGACAGTGTTTTTTTCCTCCCTTATGTCTCAAATCAAAAGGAAAACTATTTTGGAAATGTAAATCAAATTATGGAAGATGGTTTTTACTGGAGTTAAAGCAAATGAGCAGAATTTCTGATAATGATTTAGATTTGCTTTGATTTTTACTGATGGGTAGCCTCTGTGTATCTGCAGTAATGTTTCTGAAAGTATGACTGTGGTGATGTTTTTGAAAGTTTGACAGCTTTACAGAACTGGTCATCATTCAAACTGAAATGTGCAAACCTAGCAATCTAAAATTAGGACCCTGAGTTCATATTTAGGTATTCAGTTAAGAACTGACACATTTACCTGCCGTTGAATTCAGTAGAATTCAGAAAATGATACGGAAAGACAGTTTACCCTTGGCTACACTTGAAGTTAAACTGAGTTCAGCACCAGTTGTAACTGCTTTATCAGCAGTGGGTAAATTTGCTGGAGTAGACAAAGCTTCTGAGTTTCTGGTTTTTGCTCAATAGGAAGTAAATTTATGAACTTTTTCATGTTTGAGTGTTATAACTAAATATATTTTTTTCTGTCTCCCAGATGTTTCTTGGAAGGCAGGAAAGATTTAGCAGTCTTAGCAAAAACAAAACCCCAGTGATCATTTTGGAAACATTTCACAAACCCCTTTCTATGTCAAGATTTTGTGCTGAACAGAAATAAATTAAGCAGTGTTTGGGGGCCCAGCGCATGCACCGTCCAGCTGTTGCAGATTTTGTGATAAACTGCAGCTCATGGTTTTGGGTGAAGGGGGACAGTAAGTTGCTGGCTGGGCTCTGCAGGGTGAAGGTGCTTAGAAAGGATGAGCTGGATCCCTTTGCTGCTCCCTCCCTTCTGACGGAGGAGAACAACAGGAGCTAATGGTGCCTCTCTCACCTTCACTGCTGTCTCCTGTTTACGTTGGTGGCACTGTGCCCAGCAGTGCCAAGTGGTGAAGCTGTCCAGGCATGGTGGCCCCGCTAGGATCCAGGGGCAAAAGGAAGAGTGTGGAAGGTTGTCCCCATGCCTTGTGTTTGGGGTCAGCTCTGGGGTAACGTGTCCATATGTAACAGGTGGGCTGAGCTGTGGCGGCATGGACTTGATGCATCGTTTTTCTTCTGTTTGTTTCCACTTTGGGAGAAAACAGTTTTTGTCTTGACTATACTTGCCTCCAAGAAAACGTCTTTACTGCTTGCTTTCTTGCCGTTTCATTTGCTGTGTGGTGCTTGGGGGTGACCTGTGATAAACTTCTCTCCTTCGGCCCTTTGATTCAAGCTTTTCTTGTACTGCCTGTGTTTTGCTTGTGGCTGTGGCGTTATAGATCTACATGGACCAGAGCTCTGGGCTGAGGTCTTGCCTTGCTTGATTTACCAGCTCTTACTACTTAAACATCCAGGTTGCACTCATCTAATACCGTCTCTCTTTACAGTGGCTTTCCCAGAGGTTCTGCTGTTTGTTTTTCTTTGAAGTCCTGGATTGAATAGCATTGTGCCTTAGAAAGTATGAGCTGTTCCTATACCTTTAACCAGGTGTACTTATCTGGAATTGAAATAAAACCAGACATTTGTTCAAGGTAGTTGCTGTGGTTGTCAAATCAGCTTCCTGGCTGCTGTTGCTAAGATGATCAGAGACTTCTGCCTTATGAGGGGGATCTGATTAATAGGACTGCTTATATCAGAGTATGTTGTCTTATCCAACAGTGAACATTTGAAAGCAAATGGAAATGTTAAAAAAGGTCTTGAAAAAAAACAACTATTGAGGCTTATGCCTTGTGGAGACTTGATTGATGTTAATAATTAAAATAATTTGTCAGTTTTGATAACGAGAATCTTTAATCCCAAATCCCATGCTCCTTTGAAATAGCAGTAAGCAGGATCCTTTCCACATAACGTGCTTTGGGAATTCAGCCCTCACAGGTAATAAATTATTATGGTAGCTCTTCAGATTTGTATTACAAAATACAGTTTTGACCAAAAAAAAGACCCCACCCCCAAACCCACATATTTACAAGTTTCATATGAAAAGGAAATAATTCATATACATTACCTGGGAGGGTCTTTGATCTGTTTGCATTGAAGACTTACTGATTCCCACAGTGTAACTGGAGGTACATTAAGGAGCTGTACAAAGATTTCTGCTCTTTGCAGTGCCATTGCCACTGCCACGGCAGGAAAAGTTGTGCGTCTGTTCCCCGGGGAGACTGAGCAGCCGCAGGTTGCTTTAGCCAACAGCAATTAGATGCGGTTGTGGCTTTTTCCCATCCACAGCAGGGCCTGTGAGATAAAACGCTCCAGTGCTGAAAAGGGGTATTCAGCCAAAGGAAAAACACTGCGATCCCTTTGCTCTCCCTGCTGCGCTGATGTCCTCCAGTTGCCGTACAGAGGCAGTTAAGGGTATATATACAAATGCTTCTAACATGGAGCATCTTTTCTATTTTTTCATTTTATTCAGAAGGGAAAGTTGCACTTGCAAGCCAGTTATACATTGTGATACTGCCAGAAGCTATAGTGATTTCCAGGGCTGGGGTTTCATGCTGGCACCTGATTTTTCAGTCCTGTTGCTTCAGGTCATGGAGAGAGATGCTGCCACCTCCCCTCCCCATGCAAAATCAGGGGACAACCTTGCTTTAGCACCTTTACCTTTGGCTGTGCTTTTGGTAGTGGTGTACGTTGCTGTGATTTCCAGCAAACAGGGAGTTGTGCTGCTTCCCAGGGATGTCTTGGGGGCGTCATATAAGGGAATTATATTACTGCAGGCTTGGCCCAAAAATTCCTGGGGAAAGAGCGCAAAGGGTACAAACACACAGGACCTAGAGGATGAGGCTGTACTGTAATTTGGGCGCTTTCTGCTTGGTTCTGCTGGTAGGCAGGACCTGGGCTGAATCCTTCCCAGCAGTCCTCCTCTGGCTACGCCATCTTGTTTGTCACAGGCTCAGTTTTCAGGAGCTCAGGAGCCTGGTGAGCAGCCATGCAGGTATGTTGCCGTACCCGGCACATTTGGTGTGTGCAATAGCCTTCATCTGACATGGCAACTGGAAGTAAAGGGGAAATACTGACCCAAGGAAAAAGGTGAAAAAGAAACATCTCTTCATAGGCCTAGTGAAAGTAAGAACCAGAGTCCCCCACTGGGCTTGTTATCACCCCATCATTTGGGAAAAGAAAATACTAATTTGTGTAGAGGAAATCAGCTTTCTGTGTCACCTGACTTGCCATTTAAAAAACATTTAAACATGTAGACATGAAGTAAATCTGATCTTGAAATATTATTTGGAACTGTAACGGGAAAAAGTTTCATTTAGCAAATCTTGAAGCTAAATGTGGCAAATGTTTAAAATCTGTTTTGTTCATAATTGTTTTTGATAAAATTAATTTGATAAAACAGTATAAGTCCATTAATAATTGGGATGAACTAAAACCTGTTTTAATGGTGAATAAAAATAAAATATCGCTGAGAAACTTTTTTTTTGGCATATGAAACCTCTCGTTCCTTACCATTAGCTATTCTGTATCCAGGTTTTATATCTATATTTATATACATATAAAATAATCATGTAAATAATGGAAAGATTAAAATTTACTGACTGTAAAGGCATTTAAACCACTAACACTGACATTCTGGAAATGCTACAGAATCAACTCTACAAAAACCTCTAGTATTTTCAGATCATTTCAGTTTTACAAGCGAATAAGAACTGCCTTCCTGTCATTTTCCAGTGTGTAAAAAATCAACATTTGCTCCACCTTTTCTCTTCTCTGCCTATGTCTTAATTGCTCGTCAAGCAGAAAGTTGTCTATCTGAAGTACTGTCCCCTTCATGTTATACAGCAACATTTCCATAGGATCTGCCAATGATGAGATTATGCTGTAACTTCCCCAGACAGCTGGGTCTGCTTCATTATGAATAGAAGCCACTGGGGAGTGTATCCAAATCTTAGTTCTCAGCCTTCCAAATCACATTAACAAAATCATCACGTGGCTGGGTGAACGCTTCTCCACCACTTTTAATTAATTCTGATTGTCTGTTACCCACTCCAAGAGGTTTATTGACTTTTTTTTTTCATGTTCTAGTATCAGATTTCAACTTCCATTGCCATTGCAAGAAGTTCTTCATAATGATTTGGGCTTCTTGAGAAGATATTCCTGCTTCCTTCCCTTCCAGCACTGTATTTGTTTCATCCGTGGGGCTCAGTTCTTGGCAGCATACAGCCCTGGTATTAGCTGAGGTGGTATCTCTTCTCCCAGAGAAGTCCTTAGCTGGGCTGTGGCTGGTTTGCCAGTCCTCCCCAGTGGCATTTCTTGGGACAGCTGTGCATATCAGGAGGCTGCTGTTCATGCCAATTTTCTGTAACAACTGTAAGAACCGCATCTGTTTCAGCCTCATACAAATATGTTCCTCATGTACTTTCGTCCATCCTCCTCCATCACTGCATCAGACAATGGGAGCATCTTCCCTCTGGGCTGAGATTTCTTTCTTGGGGTCTGTTTCCGCCGGAGTTTATCTGTGGGTGCTGTAACACAGCCAAATATGCTCGCCCTGTTCAGATCTGTGCTGCTTGTGCCAAGGGCAGCAGAGTTGGAGCTTTTGCTCAGCTCTTGTCCTGGATGCTGCAGGGATTTGTGAACTTGGACATCATGACCAGGATAGCCTCTGAGAGTAATGACTGGAGGCTTCTCACTTCATGCTTTCAACTGAGTTGTGATCAGGCGGTCGTGGCTGCCTTCTGGGAGGATAAACACCCCATCACACCTCTTGGCCTCCTCTCTGAGTCACGACAAAGTGGGCTTCTGTGCAGGTCCCCATGTGCAGCTGAAAGCATGATCCTTGCTGCCGGGCAGTGCAACCCAGTACCCCACCAGGTTGAGAGCATTTACCTTGCAGGAGAGGGCAGCCAATGGCTGGTCTATGACCATTTGCAGGCTACTGGCTCTGCCCCTTCCATTTACAAACCCATTGGGTTTTTTTCACAGTAGTAGCAAGAGGCATAGGTTCAGTGGCAGATGCTTGTTAAGGTGTGGTGGGTTGACCCTGGATGGACACCAGCTGCCCACCAAGCCGCTCTATCACTCCCTCTCCTCAGCTGGACAGGGGAGAGAAAATATAATGAAGGGCTCATGGGTCGAGATAAGGACAGAGAGAGATCATTCAGCAGTTACCATCAGGGGCAGAACAGACTCAATTTGGGAAAATGAGTTTAATTTTTATTACCAATCAAAATCAGAGGATAATGAGAAATAAAAACTAAATCTTAAAACACCTTCCCCCCACCCCTCCCTTCTTTCCAGGCTCAACTTCATTCCTGATTTCTCTACCTCCTTCCCCAAGTGGTGCAGGGGGATGGGGAATGGGGGATTGTGGTCAGTTCATCACAGATTGTTTCTGCTGCTCCTTCCTCCTCACAGGGAGGACTCCTCACACTCTTCCCCTGCTCCAATGTAGGATCCCTCTCAAGGGAGACAGTCCTCCACGAACTTCTCCAACATGATTCCTTCCCACAGGCTACAGTTCTTCATGAACTGCTCCAGTGTGGGTCCTTTCCACGGGGTCCAGTCCTTCAGGAACAGACTGCTCCAGCGTAGGTCCCCCACAGGGTCACAAGTCCTGCCAGTAAACCTGCTCCAGCATGGACTCATGCCTTTCCACAGGTCCACAGGTCCTGCCAGGATCCTGCTCCACCACAGGCTCCCATGGGGTCATAGCCTCCTTCAGGCATCCACCTGCTCTGGCATGGAGTCCTCCATGGCTGCAGGTGGATATCTGCTCCACCGTTAACCTCCATCGGCTGCAGGGGGACAGCCTGCTTCACCATGATCCTCACCACTGGCTGCAGAAGAATCTGTGCTCTGGTGCCTGGCCCACCTCCTCCCCCTCCTTCTTCACTGACCTTGGTGTCTGCAGAGTCATTTCCCTCAGATATTCTCACTCTTCTCTTTGGCTGCAGTTGCTCAGGTGTTTTTCCCCCTTCTTAAATATGTTATCCCACAGGCACTACCACTGTTGCTGATGGGCTCGGCCTTGGCCAGCATCAAGTCCGTCTTGGAGCCGGCTGGCATTGGGTCTATCAGATATAGGGAAAGCTTCTAGCAGCTTCTCACAGAAGCCACCCCTATAGCACCCCTGCTGCCAAAACCTTGCCACGCAAACCCAGGTGCTTTGCATACACTTTATACTGAAAGAGCCATCAACCTAAGCTGGGCACAGTGTTGGCAGTACAACCGGATGTTTTTAGTGTGTCTTGCTGTAAATATTCTGGTTTTAGACTTTGAGTACCGGAATGGGTAAGCAGCTGTGACAGCCTGCATTTCAGGTTTTATTTCTTTATCTCCACTTTTATTTTTCCATGTGTTTTGATGATTCCTTTGCATATCTCATAATTAGTACTGTTCTATTTTTGTGGCAAATTGAAAACAAAACAGCCAGCTAATAACATGGTAATGCTTTACCATTTTTCTTTTATTCCGTGCCTACTGAGGATAACGATATTTCTACACTGCTTGTTTAACCAAAAAAAAGCTGCCGTTACTATTTAGAAGCAGGCTGCTGCTTTCTTTTTCCAGCCAGCGACGTTTTACAAACTTGAGCTCTGCTGATGCAATCCATGCTGTGTGTCGTAGGGCAGAAATCATCCAGCTCAGCTTCACCTTCTCCCTGGTGTCTCCAGAGGGTGGGGTGGGACCTGATGGCTAAATGCAGCTTAGGATGGAGCAGAGTGGAGGGGAGGAACTGCAGTAGCGGATGGGAAGAGACTCTTGTGGGCTTCTTTCCTAGATCATCATTAAATGGGCTCAGGTTTAGAACAGATACTCTTAAGAGACAGACAACTCAGAAGGAAACGGATACTGCTGAAGTTAAACAAGAAGTGTTTAATTATGTTTCTGGCTCCTTGAACTTTTCTCCTCCCTGTGGAATTCATAGTTAACCATAGTCTGGCGGGTATCGTTTTATTTTGCTGTCTAGCATGTTCACTTCACTTCACTTCACTTTGTGAAGTTTTTTTTCACAAATATATTTATTGTATCCTGCCAAGATGCTGTGACATGGAGAGCTATGACTTCATTTTCCACTCTGCAATTCAGAGGGGACATTTTTACACAATACAGTGTCAAGAAATGTTTACCCATGTCAAGTTTTACATGTGCCATGTCCAGTCTTTAAGACTTGCAGTCATGTTTCTTGTCCAGGGTCCCCTGTGAGATGCTGCTGAATGATGAGGTGGTGTCATTACTGGGATTGGGTCTCCTCTTACCCCTTGCTCCTGCACTAAAGAGGGCATCTGAAGAGTTAGGAGGTTCAGATCTCTGTAATCTCAAAGCCTCTGCACAGCAGGGAGTGACTTTAGGTGTGTGTATGTCAGCCAACATCAGTCTAGAAAGGTGAGCAATAAAAAATAGAGGAAGAGCCAGCAGAACGCAGACACAGCTGAGTCTTTTCATCTCACTGACTCCAAAGAGCATAGTGAAGTTGAGCTCAGACAGTGCCACATAAACTAAGTTAAAACAGAAAATCCAAGCCAAAGCTTCTTAAATAGGAGCCGTAGAAGAACAAATCTTCTAAGGTTCCAAATGTAACACAAAACCATACATCTTACTCTCACATATGCCTATCACAGTATATAAGTCTTTATTACACCAATTGAACCAAACCCAACAGGGTTCCCTTAACAGGGAAAACTGGATTAATAAGGTGTTAATTGACATACATATTTGATTATATTTTTATATTCATTTAACAGGAGTCCTGGGCTGTCAGTATGTTCTATACAAGAATGCCATCTTGTATTACTTTCAAACATAGAATAATTCTTCTGTGTATTCATTGTGATGGCAACCGTAAAAAAATTACAAAGTTAAACAGGCAATGTTTTGCAGAAGAAGAAAATCTTTTTAGGTAATTGTATGGATGCTAATTGTAAGGACGTAATGGGTTCTTCGAGTCTATGACATCCTTAATATGAGACTGGATGTCACCAGAAGAGACAGACTTGGAAGATCAGGTGCATAGCGTCCATCCTGGAAGTGTTAGCACAGGGTGAACCACCTTTCCATGGTGCCTGTCCCACCTTACTGACTCTGGAGGAAGCACAGGAGCAGTGCTAACAATGCCTAAGATTAATCTCTGCCTAGACAGTATTTTATTGTCCCTTCTCTTAAAAGAAGCGTAATTACACATATTTTTTAAGTCTGTGTCTGGCCAGCACTGACTGTGTTGAGAGGGTAATCTCAACTGGCAGCATACTGAGGTTGTGCAGTGCCCTGTATTTGAGAGGGGACAGGTCTTTCCTGACCCTTATATTGATCAATTTGTACCAGCAACATTAAACCAAATTAATTTGGTCTGGTTTCTGAAGCATACCAGCATGGTCTGTCTCATGTGCTGTGTGTGAAGATTCTTTGAATGAATGCAGATATTTCCACAACGTTGTTTTCAAAACTATCTTCATTTGCAGTGCTACTAATCATAATGGGGGCAGTGTAAACAAGAGGAACCAATGACCTTTTACCACCATGTTCATAATCTTAAATGCCTTAAATTAACTTTGTTCTAAACCCATTTAAGATACTTAGAGAAGACAATAAGTGGCAAATTAATGTATTGGTCTATTTGTACATTTGAAATGCGTGCAGCCTAATATGGTACTTAGGGTTTAATGTACATCATCATTTACCAATTTATTTATATATACTCCCATAGCACCCGAAGGTTCAGTGTCTCTGGGAGCACAAGGCAGGGAAGGAGCAATCGGTGGGACAGAGGAGCTGTGAATGAAGGAGTGAAATTGAGCCTGGGAAAAAAAGGGGGTGGGTGAGGGAAGGTACTGTAGGTTTTTTGTCTTTGTTCCTCACCATCGAAGTCTGTTTTAACTGAGAATAATTTAAATTCATTTTCTCCAAGTCAAATCTGTTTTGCCTGTGATGGTACTTGGTAAGTGATCTTCCTGTCTTTATCTCGACCCCTGAGCTTTTAATCTTGTTTTCTCCCCCTGTGCTGCTGAGAAGGGAGAGTGAGAGAGCAGCCAGGTGGGCGTCTGGCAGCCAGCCATGGTCAACCCACCACAGTCTGTTAAAGTTTTGGGCCATTGGGTGACACTTTTGGTGAGAGAGTACAAGGTTGTACAAGAAAGATGTGGATGGATGCATTTCCCCCATCTTTTTCTCATTTCCCCAAAGCTTTCCTCACTGCACTTTCTATTAAATTTGCCTTTCCTCATAGGATAGTTGTTCCAGCCACTTTTGGTACCACAGAGTGTTGCCATTTGCCAGCTGAGGGAGAAACATGAGTGGAGTGGCCTCAGCTCCCTCTGGCGCCCATCAATGCCCCTTCCTAACTAACTAACCAGATAGCAGCAGATATGCTTTGCCCAGTGAAGAGCATTTAGAGTTCAGCTTTCAGGTTGAATATGTAAATCCTGGTATTGTCATTTTTGGGTGAAAAAAAAGAACAATGAGAAATTAATGAAAAAACTCCATAATGCATATATTTAATGTAATAAGTATTCAATTCTTTTTCTCTGGGAATAAGGAAAGAATACAGATGTAGTTTAAAAGTCTTGTTTTACAATGCTGTGAGAAGGAGATCTATAATAACACAATTCTGTGGTGTTGAAGTGAAATTCTTAATACTCCGTTCTGTTTCATGAATTAATTTAATTAGTTATTGTTTGCTGAAGAGCTGGAAATACGCCAGGAGCCTGAATCCAAACTCAACCAACATGTGTGTGCACTGTATAAAGAAGCTGCATCTGAGCTCAGAGCCACATGCTGTGAGCAGAGCTGAACTGAACTGAACGCAAAGGCTGGGAGCACCTACTCATAGCGGTGTTAGAAACACAAACCCCAACTTGCACCCAAATGGTGTAGACTGAGGAGTGGACTTAATCAGCACTTCTAATCAGTGCTCTTGTCAGCCCCTGATTAGAAACCCAACACAGCTGGGAGCATTGTAGGTGTTTTGAATTCTGCCTTCTGGGAACTGTGGAGTGTGTTCCAATTTCCAGTGTCCATATTTCTTTATTATGAAGGGTATGAACATATCAGGGTACAAGAAATATCTGAGAGAGTGAATTCAGGCATGGCACAGACAGAAATTCCCCCTTCATCTTGTTGGAGGTGACAGAGAACAAAATCTGGTCTCCCAAAGCCACAGGTGAGACTGAGACAAAAGGAGCTGCCCTGTATTAGGACTGGTGTATAATCCTCTATATTTGAACATACAGCTGTCTCAGAAAAACATAGGTTTTCTTTGCAGGCCTCCAGCCATAGTTTCTGCTTTCTTGGCGTCTATAGATCTGGCTAAGAAATGCCAAAGGGTGTCAGCGCAAGTACGGCAGTGATTTGTACAAGGCAAGGAGAGAAACCCATAAACGTCCCCTAATGGAGCTGGAATTTTATTACTTACAGCTTGTCTATACAGTGGGGCTTTAAATGCGTCAGTAGCCATTCTTGGTGTAATAAAGATATTGTTATAGCAAAATGAAAGTGCTTAGACCCTCGATGTGGGGTCCCATCTTCACCTAGCTATTTATGCCTATTTCCAGTTGTAAATCTATGTGGCTTAAAAACAGTAGCAACCACTTTTCTAACCAGGACAGTTTTAACTTTGCAACTTCTCAGGTCAGAGGTGTGTGCTACACTACGAATCTTTGCTGGGAACAAATCTGCGATCGAAAACAGCATGAACAGTTTGAAAGTGCTCTAATGTGGGGATGTACCTGGGAGGCCTGCGATTTTAACTTTGGTTTAGTTAGCATGATTCCTGACATCAGTGTAACATTGTGTTGGTTTTGTTTTGTTTTTTTTTTTCCATAGGTTGGCTGGATTAACTGGCTCTCATTCAGAGGGAACTTGACAGATCTATTTTGCTTTCGTTGAACCTCTCTACTGCATGTCATAAAGATTTCCTAGATCCAGAGGCTGCACGAAAGACAACTGAGCAGCACAAAAATGTGACTCTGACAAGAGACTCCAAGCTTTCTGACAAGGAATTTTCTGCTGATCAGTTTATCATTTAAATGTATAACCGAAGCATGCGTAATAGTTAACCTGACAGGGGGGAAAAAAAAAGCTTTCTTATTAATTAGGACTGCCAAAAAAGCAGTCACCTGAAGCTTCAAAATGAGTGCTCCGTTAATCCCAAACAAGTCGTGTTATGCCCACCTTCAGGACAACCGCAGTGAAATAAAAAATAATAATGAAAGCATTGTGAGTGTGGGGGATACCAATGCCAACCAAATTGTGACGAAAGTTAGAACCACTGAAAGAGATGTTAAGAAACATGATTTGATAGATGGGAATGTACACTCTGGAGGATCAGAGAAAGTTACTCATCTGAATACAGAGCAGAATAAACTGCCCTTCAAAGACTCTCGGACCTGTCACACCAGTGTACAGGAAAGTAAGCTGCTCTCCACCACAAGCAGGGAAATGGGGAAAGATTGTAGGACTAGCGAAGCTAAGGATATATCGAGGCATATCAGGATTAGCCGAGGACAAAGTCTGTCCAATTTAAAAAGCAGCACAAATGATGCCAACCTGGAGGTTATTTCCAAAGGTGATATTGACTTCACCCAGAACTTTTCTAAGGGTAAAGTGCCCAGGACTGTGGAGATGGAGAGAATAAAAAGGCTTTCTTTGGGAAGACCAAGCAAATTCTCTCCTCAGTCTGAAACATTTGCAAAAGATGGCATTGGCCGTGTGTCGTGTAAACGTCTGCTTTCTGCATCATTGGACTCCATCGACAGGTCTCACCATTTGATAGGAAATACAGAGAAAT
Organism: Ibidorhyncha struthersii; assembly: GCA_013398815.1. Taxonomy (NCBI): domain Eukaryota; kingdom Metazoa; phylum Chordata; class Aves; order Charadriiformes; family Charadriidae; genus Ibidorhyncha; species Ibidorhyncha struthersii. The sequence continues at coordinate 585,751 of VZSZ01007063.1, read as the reverse complement.
CACAAAAAACATCCACGGATCATTTTCTTGGGATGGTGTTTCATCCACTTGATAATACCTCAGAGGAAAATACTGTATTTTATTCCAAACCATCTACCTCAGGGAACAAGAAAATAAGTAAACCAGAAAATGTACCAAATGTTACCATTGAAAGCACACTGCATGCTTCTCAGTCTCAACATTCAACTGTTAAGCCCAATGAGATTGCTAGTAAATCAGAAGCACAATTAGGTCAGGGTGATAAAAGTAAAAAACTGGAGCTTAAGACTGCACCATCTCTACAATCTAAAAATACATGTCAACAAAAGATTGAGAGAATTATGCTGGTAGAGTTCCTGGGATCTCAAAAAGATGAAAATACAGCAATACAGGAACAGAAAGGCTCTGGGTCTGATGCATCAAAATTTCAAGCATTTGACATCTGTAATAAAGTAGAGGATCCCTTGTCAAGTCAGGTGGTAACCTGTCCTGATGACAAATTGCTAAGTGATAACACCACCGTGCATGGGGAAGGGAGAGGAAGCAATGACAATGACAACAGGGCAACTAGCCAGGTTGGTGAGGAATATTTTACAGATGAAGAAGTGGAAACAATATTCCCACTCACCTGCAATAGTAAATCCAGTGGTAGAGTGACACCTAGAAAAAATGAGAATTTACATGAAGTTGACGCAGGTTGTGCTGAAACAGTTGGTGAACAGATCTCTCTTATACATAACATTGATCTACCTGACAGCAAACCCTTGAAATTTAATGAGAATAAACCGACGCCAGTCAAAGGAAACACTGAGGATGCTGCTGTGCCTGCTTCTGATCTCTCAGATCAGCATGGGGCGTGCGGTGCACAGACAGCGTCAAACCAACAACCTGACAACCATGACAGTGATTCGGAAACCTCGAGCTTTTCAGTTCCAAGTAAGAAGACAACTAACGCACAGAAACATCCTCCAGTCGAAGCACCAGAGAGCTGTAAAGTTTCAGCAAAGGCTGATGCCTTTTTATGTGTCCCAACTCCCGTGCGCCCGGTGGCAACGCTGGATGTTAATAGTCAGCCTGCGCTATCGAACAGTAATTTGAAGGACCTTTATGCACTTCATGTTGACAAACTGTCACCCTCCTCAGTCCTACCTCCCATTGACAGTACACAGTTGTTAAACGTATCCCCTAAAGTGCCTATCAAGACTGCTTGCAGCAGCGCCATCCCAAAACCTATCCTGGTCCACTCCAAGGGCTCCCTTGCAGATAAGGCGGATGTGGACAGTGACTACAGTGAAAAGCTGGAAGAAGGCATTGAGATGAAACCTGCCATACCCAGGCCCAAACCCGTGAGACCTAAAATCATTACATACATTAGGAGAAACCCTCGTTCCATTGAGCAGCTCGAGCCTTCATTTGCACCGGCAGGGCTGCCCTTCGGTACCCCTGCGTGTGGCGTGCCCATCTCTACAGAGCAGAAGGTGTCCAACGGAGGGGAGGCAAAGCCCCCCAGCATCCTGTACGACAAATTTAAACCCGACCTCCAGAAGCCGAGACTCTTCAGTTCTGGTCTGGTGGTGTCAGGAATTAGACCCCCAGGCCATCACTTTGGTCCGATGAGCGAGAAGTTTCTGCAGGAGGTAAGTAGGCATCTTTGACAGCCTCTTTTGTATGGCAGGTGGTGATGATTTGCTTACTTGGTGCTGCCAGAAGTTAGTTCTCAAACCTCAGGTAAGAAATAAATCCTAAATCAAGGCAATGTGTGATCACTAGAAGTAAACTTACTTAACTGTTTCTGGCACTAACCCTCTTGCAGTGTCTAATCTGTGACTGGAAGTCGGCTCTGCGTTCCTCCAGTTTTTCCCAGCAAACCAGTCACCTGCTAGTAGTATAAATAGGGATGTTTAGAAAGGAAAAGACATGCTGTTTGAATTTGTCTATACATGGATTTTTTTTTTCCCCCAAATAATAGCTTTGGGAAATGAATGTAATTTGCCCACAGAGACTCTTCCTCCTTAATGGGAAAGTTGGCGGGTTTTTGCAGACTGAGCACTAGAGATCTAAACTAATTCCCTTCTGTTTAGCTGTACTGAAACCCAGGGACTATCAGAGCTCTTGTTAGATTATATATATTATGCAGGAAGAGATTTATTTTTGACTAATTTTAAAGCCAGGTGTTATATTGGCCTACATCTTAAGTAAGAAATTTCCTTTCCCTGGAAGTTCCTCTGGCCAATTCTGGCTCCTGATATCTCATTGTGTTTCTGCCTTGATAAGTTGGGCAGGAGTCTTGGTTCTCTGAAATCCCTGCTGGGAGGTGAACACAGTGGAGGAAGGTTAACCTTTTTTGGAAGGTTGAGAAAGGACAGGGAAAGGGGAGCTGCATTTGGATCTGAAATGTGCCCTTGCGTCTGCTGCTTTGGACCTGTGGTGGTTCAACAACCAAACTTTTTATATAAATACTGAAGATCACACAAGTTTATTTCATTTGAACCAGCCTTTGAAAAAAAAAATATCTTTTTTACTGTGTGTCTCATGGTGTTATTGAGGGTATTTTAGTGCCTGCCTCATTCTATATACAGTATTTATCCAAGGAACAGCACTGAAACAACAAATTTGGTGACAGTGTTGACAATCAAAAGCCAGCAAATACCCAATTTAAGGTATTGTGTGTGAGTGTAGATTGGCCCCTATGGCATGCTAACAGGCAACCTACTGAAGTGATCATGATTATATGTTGTATATTTTATGCTCTGTTCATAGAACACCATCTCGTCCCAAACACATCCCAACAGTGCTCACTGCCCTTTCTCCTCTAACTTCAGTTTCCAGCTCTGTTGCTTGTATTTTGTGTGCAGAGGAGGAATTATTAAAGTCATTGTGAGCTTGTCTATGCCAGCCATTATTAGTATATCTTCACAATCGTATTGTAAGATGAGGGGAAAATTGCTAGGTTACTACCATTTAATGTATCACTATGGAAATTAAAGCCAAAATAACCCAGACTGTGCAACTATTTGGCTGTTTGTAGGGTGACATGACCCTGTGAAGACCATAGGTGTCTGTGGCCCATACAGTTGGTGTTCAAATAATCAGGTAGGATCAGCAGACACATCTGGGAGCAAAGGACTGATTTCTGTGCACCATTGAGGACTGTTCTTAACATGAGAAGGCCTTAAGTTGTTGTAGCAGATCTGCAGCGTGATTTACTCTAGACTAGGGTTAGAAGGAGAACACTTTAGGGGCTGGAGAGGATCCAGAGCATCTTCCCCCACTCCTCCAAGAAATATGACTTTGGGTGGGTATTTCAACAAGGGAAGGTTTGAGCCCAAGCACGCTGCTTCCTCAGAGAAGCTGGATTGCCTGGAGGAGAGGCTGGGAAGGAAAAGTCACTCAAACAGCAGTTTGTGTTATGAGTTTGCATTAGCCCAGGGGTCAGGAACTGGTATCAGGGGATGGTATTTGCTCTCTTGGGCAACCACCCTAAAAGCAAGTACCTTAGTCCCCTGCTAGTTGGGAGAGTGCAAAGGGTGTTAGCTCCAGTATGGATCAAGAGAAAGGATAATGATTGATCCATGGAAGTGGACAGATGCTTAGAAGAGCAACTGTGCACAGTACGGATTCATAGCAGATGACTGATGTGTAGTCTGAAATAAAGCGGTTTGGATGGGTTGAGATAGATCAAAATCACCCTGGTGAAGGGACAGCGTTGAAGACAGAGATTTTGGAGACAAGGAGACGCTAGGGCAGGATATGTACTCTGCATTATCTTTGTGAGGGAAAAAATCCCAATCTGCCCTATTTCACACATCCAATTTGGGCTTTGGAGGGCATTGATTAGCATTTTATAGCAATTTACATAGCTATGATAGGGAGTGTTAATAGCTGCTATCAATCAGACCTGTAATCTCTAAGCACCCTTCAGATCGCTAAGTGGTAGAAACAATTAAATACCCCTCTAGGTACCATGAGCTGGAAAAGTTGGAAGGTGCCATCTCAGACAGGAGACTCCAAGGCAAGGCCTGGAGAGCTGTCCGAGGAAGACTCAAAGTAAGCCCCCATGACTGGAAGCACAATCTCTAGCTCAGTGTCCACCTCTGTCAGTGTGTGCTCACCCAGAAGCTGTTCCCAAGGACCAGCACGGATGAGACCAGCCTGGTCTGCAGAGTGAGAGTTTACCCATATGGATATGGTCTGTGCCTCACCAGAGAGTGGTCCTTGGCTCACTTTATTCACTACTTTATGGCTGTTGCTGAGAGTCCTGGTTCTGGTGGAGTCTGTAAGGAGGTCTGCTGATGACCAGCTCTCCTGCCTGCCTCCTCAAGGCTGCGCCTGCCCCGTTCAACCACCTTTGTGGGTCCATTTCCAGCACAGACACCTTTCTGCTCCAGAGAGCATGGACTAAAGCCAGTTGAAATGAAGGGCAGGTAGGGGAAAAAGGGTTAGGGAGAGTTTTTTTATACATAGTCGAACCAGCATTTTTTCCCCCCTAATCTCATTGTCAGAACTGCCTAAACTGCCTGAACCAATGTCACCAACTCTTTTCCCAAATAGTTTCCTGAAGCAGGCACTTGACAAGAAAATTCTTGCTTAAGGCATTCATGTTTTATGGTGTTATAAACAAAGTAACACAAAGGAAAGTGTTGGGCATCCTTACCTGCTGGCCGTGCTGCCAGCTCTCCTCAGAATTACCTGGCCTGTGGAAATTCCTGTACGCTCCAAGTATTTGCTGCAGACTTTCCAGCTCTTTCTAACAAGTTCATTAAATGAGGTGAGTGGCAAATGAGCTGACAGCTATACACAACCAAACTCTGAGCTGAGCTTCTTTTTAGTTGGCAGGCTACAACTGATCTTTTCTTTAAAAGTCCCTGGTACAAAAATCTAGTACAGCATGCTAACAGGTCTCATATTAATCCAAATCTTTCTGAAGATCTTTAAAGTTGCCCTATAATCAATAATTGCACATGATTCTATTGAGATGAGTTGAATTATACACTTCATGTGTTCACCATTAAATAGAAAAGAAAAAGGAGTGTCTTCACAGCAAGTTTACGTCCCCAAAAATTGCAGTTTTCAAGAGATAGTTGGATAAATCCTCACTTCTCTCAGCTTGAGAAGATGTTTTATGCTTGTGATTGATTGTTTTTGTGTGCATGTTTGTTGCTCCTCTGTGTTATTCGTAGCATAGTGTTAATGAAGAAAAAAATGAGGTGACTGAAGGTTTGGCTAAGCTGACCCAGTTTATAAATAAGGCATGGTTTCTATATTTTTCTGTATTTTCTCTATTCCTTATACTGAAGTACTTGGCATTGCTATGTTTACTGCCAGCTAAATATGAAATGATAGGAAGTGTATAGTGAAATCTGATTGAAATAAATTCATCAGAGAGAGAAAAGATAACTGAATCTTATCCAGGAAAATAATCTCATATCCAGAAGTTGAAAATAAGAAGCTAAACATCTCCTGCAGTCCAAGCCTAGAGAATCATCTATACAGTAAAAATCTGCATCCTGATTTGTATAAATAGGTCATAGGAGAATAATAAAAAGGGAAACGGGAATATCTAATGGCAGGAAATAGGACTGCAAACAAAGGAAAAAATATAGAGCAAAAATATAATGCTCAGTGTTTGTTACATCTGCCCTCCTCCTCCTGTGCAAAGGCCTCAGAGATTCTATATTTAATAGTTTAAGGCCAATCTTGTCTCTTTTAGCATATTAAAGATTTGCTAAATTGGGATTAAAGCTCTTGAAGCAGCTAGGATCAAAGCTTTTGTAGCCAATGTTGAGGTGCATATTCTAAATGCTTATAATTGCTAAATAGAAATTGATTTGGCATATTATATGCATCATAACTTACAGCAGAGTTAATTAATTGGCAGTTACATCTCTTCCTAGGTAGCCTATGGCACTTTTTTGATTAATTTTTAAACAAATTTAGTTCAGATTTCCTATTTCCTAAGCTATTTCTTTCTCTAACCTAAATGGGATGCACTGTAAAAATATTCATGAGTCCCTTCTAGATTATGATGATTCTACGTTTTATAAGAAAACGCTAAAGAAGTTGGACTCTACCTCGAAGAGCAAATGATTCTTTGCAAATAAAGAGAGATGAAAGCTACTGACATTGCTCTGCGCCCTCATCCTGAGTCACAAAGCAGCACGGCGAGGTGGGAGTCAGAGCCCAGCTCGAGTGTAGAAAAATGCAAGGGCTGAGTCGGGGAACCAGGTCATTCCCTGACTGCAAGTTCCCCAGTAACAAGCGGTTTGCTGGAAATACTTCCAGCTTGGGACTTCCTGTGCTGTCCTCACAGGATACACCCATTAAAATACTGAGAGATTTGTCACTGATTTTAGCAAAGCATCTTCTGTTTTGTGGTAAAAATAAATGTTTCACATCTACAAATTTGCTTTTTTTTCTCCAGTTCAAATGGGCAGCTGAGTTTTATAGCTATTTGTAGTATTAGCTATTTTGTAGCTATTTTATAGTATTTGGAATATTCAACAGCCCCTTGAAAATGTAATGTGCAGAAATGTGCCTACCTCTATAATTGGGTCTCTTTTCAGGAACTTCGGGGGCACAGATTACAATGAACATTTTGCAGTAAGAAAATGTAGGGATTTTTTTCTCACACAAACGATTTGACAATACCGTTTATCTGATAAAATTAACTTAAAATACCTTCAGCTTTATTTTTAACAGTCTAAGTTAGAACCAACTTCCCCCCAAATTGTATCTGAGTAAGAATATTTTAAATAACTTCTAATAAAGATTCCACTTGCACACTCTCTTGGTGTATCTACCTCTGTAAATAATATCACCTTTCAGGACTTTAAAGGAACTTCATTTTCACTAATTAAAGGTATCCTGTTTGCTTCTTTTTGTTTTGGGAAGAGATTGGTTCTTTATTTGGGTTTGGTTGGATTTTGAGACTGTAATGTATGTATTTGTGGAGAGTAATTCATATGGTAAGACCATCACTTTTTGCAAGTGGTGATCAGTTTGCAGTGCTGTGAAGCCCAAATTCACAAGGTGGGAAAATTAACCTGTATAGGCAATTTAGAGCTCCATATTTTCTGGTTTTATTGATTTATTGCATAATATCCCTGTTAATGATTTTTCTGTAGGTTGGGGAAAGGCCTGCGAAAGATGAATTTTGCCCTCCACCATATGCTCACTATGAGGTCCCACCAAGCTTTTATCGATCTGCCATGATACTCAAGCCACAGTTAGGACTGGGTGCAGTGTCCAGGTTACCATCTGCAAAAAGCAGGATTCTCATCGCAAGTCAAAGATCCTCAGGTAGCTGTCTCCATCAGCAAGGAGAAATAACGAGTGCTCCAAGCCTCTATCATACTGATGCTTCAGGTAGAGTATAACCTTTCTTTCCTTTCCTTTAAGTGTACTCGCCAGTAAGATTTCTTTTTTTTTCAGACAGAAATATCACAAAATGAGCAACATCTTGACCTGATACTACAAAGCTCCAACAGCACTCTTTGAGATGTGTCTTTTTATCCCGAGGCAAGGCTGACTAGGGAGTCTGGGACTTGCACAAAGGTTGTTTAACAGGTCATTGCCAAAAAAGGAGAATCAATTTCAGCAATAATTCTCATTGTGCTCTTTTTTATCTTCCTCCTCCTTGCACATGCCTGAAAAATCCTTGCTTTTGTCCTGCAGAAGATAATGGGACATTTTCTTCTATCATGAAGACCCCGTTGTTCAATCTGAATGTGGCATTCCCCACCATGTTGTGCTCTGAAAGCCTGGGCAGTGTTCAGATGTGCCAGCAGAGATCTTGATACTCTGAAGCCCTGGTATACACCTCTTTGGAGACAACATTTCTAATGCCTTTTCCTTCCCAGCTGCCGCCCAGCTCAGCATGACCCTGGGCAAAATTACAGGGGAGGGAAAAGCAAGAGAATAGTTGGAAGGAGAAGTGTATGATGCCACAAGACAGAGATAATAATTGCTTCTACAGGACTCTCCTTGGTAGCCTGGAAAAGCTTAAACAGCAGCAAGTTCAGAGACAACTGAAAATCAGTCATTGCCAGAGTGAAACGTAGCAGCTGTATAACAGCCTACAAGTCTGCAGAGATTTTTAAAACATACTCATAAGGGATAAAGTTAACTAATGACTCGGGGTCATATGGTCCCTACTCTTGCCCCAGGACAGGATTCCTTCTAATAGATGTTTATTTAACCTGTTCATGAAAAACTTTTTATAAAAACCTTCAATATGAGATCCTGCAGCCTCTGAAAGCAGGCTGTTCCGATGCATTACCTGCTTTCAAGTTAAGTTTTCCCTAGTGTTTCACCTAATCCCCTTTGCTGCAATTTACTTCCTCTTCTATCTGTAGTGGATGTGGGGTCTTCTCTTTGCTGTTATTTGAAAACTGTTATTCTCTCTCCCCAGTATCCATTTCTCCATACTAAGCTGCAGAAGAAATTTAGAGGTGGAATGGAAATGGGTTAGAGTGTCTTGACTTCCCCTGAGAGAACAGTACCAGCCGGTAATACAGGTTGCCAGGATTTGGGGCTTATCAGAAAATCAAGGTTCTTTGTAACACAGTGCCTCTTGCCACTGTCCTTTACTATTTGACCCTGCATCAGGAGTTTATGCCATTATCAGAAGCTGACCAAGCTCAGCTCTGTGTGACTTCTGAGACACTCTGAGTTTGCATGCCAGGCAGTAAATACCAGTTCAAACCTGTAAGTTGACTTCAGTCATCACTGGACATGGGAGTACGGGTGCAGAGAGTGATTGGATGATATTTTCTATTTAAATGGAACTGCAAGAGGCTGCAAGTTCAGGTTATCTTCCCCCTCTACTCTGCCCTAGTGAGGCCGCATCTGGAGTATTGTGTCCAGTTCTGGGCTCCCCAGGTCAAGAAGGACAAGGAACTGCTGGAGAGGGTCCAGCAAAGGGCTACAAAGATGATTTGGGGACTGGAACATCTTTCTTATGAGGAAAGGCTGAGGGACTTGGGTCTTTTCAGTCTGCAGAAAAGATGACTGAGGTGGGATCTTATCAATGCTTATAAATCCCAGGAGGGTGGGAACAGTCTTTTTTGAGTGGTGCCCAGTGAGAGAACAAGAGGTAACAGGCCCAAACTTGAACATAGGAAGTTCCATCTAAACATGAGGAGGAACTTCTTTACTTTGAGGGTGGCATAGTACTGGCACAGGCTGCCCAGAGAGGTGGGGGAGTCTTGCACTCTGGAGATATTCAAAACCCGCCTGGATGCCGTCCCGTGCAACCTGCTGTAGGTGACCCTCCTCTGGCAGGGGGGTTGGACTAGATGATGTCCAGAGGTCCCTTTCCAACCCTGACCATTCTGTGATTCTGTGGTATGAGTAGGGTAGGCTGTTGTGTAACAGGAGCCAGTCTGGGACATAGATATGAGAGAAGTATACAAAGAGGACCTATTAACAAATCCACAGTCTTTTCTGATCCTCAGAAATGAACGTTGACTTGATTTTTATTAATCCATCTTAATTATCCTGCATCATTGATGACTGCAGACATGACTTTTCCTTAGCCATTTTTTATCCATGTAGGAACTTGTCTTGTATGTATTAATTTACTGTCTTCCTATGTTATGTGACATTCTAAATCTAAACAGTATCAGCCTATCAGTCCTATTTATTGCCTATAAACCTGACTTTAAAAATGCCAGTGAAAGAGAAGTATACATGAGGAAATTGCACTAGCTGTTGCAATGCTTATTCCACTAAAGTCCATATTTCCTAAAGTTTTTGTATTTCTCAAAAGCTGTTTTTTTTTTATTTTGTCACTGATTATTTCTTGGACCTTCTCTGCTTTGAAGGTTGAATTTAATTCATTGCTCTCCATAATTTCCTTCCTGTGACTGTTATTTTGTTTGTTTCTTTCTAGTCTATTGATACCTTGCTGTTTCGAAGATGCTATTAAAGATAACTCATGGTAGCCCAATAATTTGTCTACCATCTCTTTCAGGATCCTGAAGTGTGTCTCATCTGGTCTTTGGGCTCTGACTGTTTTTATTGATTTTATATTACCCAAGACTTGTTCTGAAGAGGTTGCTAATGTCTCTGGTTTTTCACTGTCCACCCCAGGACACATTGTTTTAACTTCTGGCGTCTCACCTTCCGTTTTCCTTGTGAAATGAAGAATATGTTTAATTTTTCTGCAACATCTTACTCTGTTGCAAAGTATTTCCCATTGCTCTCTGTTGATCCAGTGCCTCCCCGTATTGATCTGTAATGTAGTTCTGATACTTTATATTAGTTACTTTACATTCTTTTATTTTTGACACTTTATTTCCCAACTATCCATTCAAGATTCGCTTATAATCACCTTTTCCTTGTACAAAGCCTTTTTCCTTATATACCTCAAATGACTTAATCTTTCTCTCAGCAGTGTATAACTTTGTAAGTCAGCATACCAGTCTTTTAGTCTCTAATAATTTCTTTTAAGGAGAATGAATCGCTCATGAAAGAGGCTCAGGTGACAGCAGACAGGACAAGACTGGTGTAGGAGTGGAAGGGCAGCAGACGACTGGTTGCTGTGGCTGTGTCCATGCCCGTGCACCAGCGCAGACCAGAGATGGGTCCCTGGTTGCCACGGAGGGGCTGGATGGGACAGCAACCCCTGGCATGCCAGACCTGGTATGGGCTGACTGGAGGGGCTCCGAGCAGGGCCATGCAGCATCTAGCCAATTGTTTTAAGGTACACAACACCATTTTCAGCTTTCTGCCAATCTCTTTCCCTTAATTTGGCAGTTAGTTGTGGTATTAAACTTTAATCTGCATTATTGGTTTTGATGTGATATTTGAGAAACGGGATTAAACATAGCTTCGATAGAGTCCTATTTACAAATGTAAGCAAACAAAATGCGTGAGCATATGGTCAGCGTACTGGAAGCGGTGCTGGTAAGCCTGTTGCTCACGCGTGTTGTGGCGTGTGAGGGCTTGGCTGACCACAGCAAAAGCAGCTGGGGACTAGGAGGTGTTTTTCTCTCAAGGATACTAGTCCTGCCTTCAAGACTGCTAATCAGCATCTCTTGCAGCTCGATCCTGAGCTTTTAATCCAGTTTCTAATCCTAGTGATTTCAGTCCTGCCCTGGGGTAGTGGAAGCAGAAGGATCTAGCCAGTTGCCATCCCGTGACGAAGTGTGAGGTACCACGGAGGCTTTTAAATTGAAACCGCCATGGCACGGTATCGAGGACAGCAGCAGTGCCTCATAATGAGGATTTTATTCCCCTTTGCCATGCTGTTCATAATGTAGCAGTCTGCTTAAGCAGCACTGATAAGCTGAGTGGTTTGGCCCATGTATAATACTAATACTCATAAAACTGACTCTAAAGTAATTGATAATTAAATCCCTGAACTGCTGTGATGGATTGCAAGTACATTAAGTATATTAAGGGCTTTGTTAGTTTTAAGACACACCAAGTAGAAAGTAAAATAATAACGAATGATCGCACAAGTGTGATCTCCAAGTGTGATGCCTAAAATGTGATTGAAGCATTGATCCTTCTTCGTCTGTAGGACGTTGCACACGTTGGCACTGGCTGCGAGTTCCTTATTAAGCAGTGCTGCTCCTTAGGTGATGCTTTGCCTCGGATGTGTCAGGCAAGCAGCCTGACTGTAAGAAAAAGCATTCTGCGCTGTAGGTAAGAGAGGAAGTCATTGAATCATGATGTAGTTAAAGGTTCAGTAGTGTCTCCGAAAGCTTAACATTTGTTTATTTTATGTAAATTGACTCTGCTCTTTCTATGGGAAACTTGTAATTCAAAACAAGCATTGAAGGGTATTGTGTCTGTAACATATAAACTATAAATATGTTTTCCTTGGTTATAAAGACTTCTTGGAGCAAGCATGTTAGGATTTGCATTAATTAGCTGGTTATTTTGATGGGATTAAAGTCTGATTTTAAAATGTATAACAGAGATCTCATCATTAAAACTTCACTTAATCCTACTCATTAACTTCACTTAATTCTACATTTTTCAGTAGTTTTTATAGTATTTTTTTCTCAAAGAGTAAGTTAATGAAATGTTGTTTCCTTATCACCTCTCTGTGTATTAAATTTGCCTGTCCTGAGGGTCTAGCAGTTCCTCTCATTTCTAAGCAAGTCAACTCTTGTTAAAGGTACAATTTATATTTAAATCAGTACAGCAGTGTTTCTGATTACTCAGACATACACAGATATATGCATTTATTTGTGGTTTTGCATATGTATAATCTATTTCATCATGAATGCTACAATATGTCTATGGCTTTCTCCTGGTAGGAAAGCTTTGCTTTCATGTTTATTCTCAGAAATACCTAATACTTGAACAAGTAAATGAGATTTGATGATTGAAAAGGGGTTTTGAGGTTACTTCCTGATATGTTGCGTTACTGCCATTCCAGCTGTGTGCTTATTTTATAGGTTTGCAGTCTGAGGTACTTGGATTTGAGCTGGCAAACTTAATTGTTTACAGAAAAAGGTAACAAGGGGAGAATTCAGAGAGGAAAATATTCTCTATACTCCACTAATCTGCATTGTTTTCAGTTGGCACTGTCTGCTTTCTTTGGGAGAGCAATCTGACTGTATTTCATAAAGAAAAACTAAGTGTTTCAAAGGGAGACACACAATTCTTCATCAGAGTTTTCCTAAGGACATTGTAACCATACTTGAGACTTGGTGATATGCCACCTCTCTTCTCCCAACAATTATTGTGTCTTCAAAGAACCAAAATGCGTCATATGAGAAGAGTTGTATAGATGACTATTGTACCAAATTGTCAGTTGTAAAAACGGTGTCAGTAACAATCTGGGTGCAGCAGCTGGCAAATGCTTCATACCCTACTTCCTCCCTAGCGAGAGCCAAGCATCGTCGCTGGCTGGGCACCGTCGCTTCTGAGCAGCCGATCCAATGAGCAGCAGCGGTGGATGAGATGTGGCTTCGGTGCACAGAGAAGTGTTCTTGCTGCTCAGGGCTTTCAGCGGAAACCACAGTGAGTGTGGCTCAGGCAGTGACAACTCCTCTGCTGGATGTTTCTGTGGGATGCTGCTGCTTTGCACATCAGCTACAAAGCAAACATGAACATTTGCAGTTTGGATGAAGTGTGAGCTGACAAATTCTTGGGGTGGTGAGAACGTGCTGACCAGCCTTGGGTTGCCTGGGAGCTGGGGTGGCTCAGAGCAGCTTTTTTGTGCTTTTAAAGCAGGAGGAGGTGAGCATTTCCTACCATATGATGGTGCACTGGCTGAATAGAAATTACTTGATGTTCAGCAGTGACAACTGTTTTGCCTTTGGAACTCAATTGTCCTGGGCTTGATGGTATTTGGATGAGAGACCATCAAGGGAGCTGGGCACAACGTGCTCACTGCTGTTCAGGTATAAATCATTAAAGCCTCTGTTTTGAAGCCCCTTTCCTCAGTTTTTGTCCAAAGAGAAGTCATTATGTCTATAACAGGAAAACCACAGAGGTAGTGGCAACAGAATAGGTTTCTTATTTGTGTGATTTGTTTTTAATCTCCAAAAATATCACTTTGGGCTAACTCTGAGGTGGGTTAACTCTGTATTATCTCTGACTAATTCCATAACCTTGCAGGTAACTTATTTGCCCCGGATTCCCCAATATGAAATGAGAATAATGATGTTCAGAGCACCCTATAAAAGAAAATGAGCTCTCTGAGAGAAAATGACACCCAATGATTACATTTTTAAGGGAAATGCTTGTCAAAAAAGCCCCAAACCCACCACAAGTAAACAAAGGCTTGCCAAGGATCCCTGAATTGCAGGCAGAGCTGAAGTCTTGAACTACCACTCTTTTTCAGAAGAACATATCTGTGTAACTTGTTTCTTTAACTTTTCATTCTTTTTAGCTAAAACCTATTTCAGATTTCACAGAGAAGTCACGTGAAAGTTGCTCTTTAGTTATACATGTGCGATTTACGTGCCGTGGGGATGCAGTTCTAGACTTCTTATAGTTTAGCTCAGACTTTTTCTTAATGCTCCCCAGGCACACCCGGTTTGTCTCAATCAGTCTCTACCTCAAAATGTTTTCATGTTTCTAGATGAGAACAGCTTGAAGTGTCACAGAAAATCGCTTGTGTGCCATAGAGACAACAGTACTTAATTCTATAATTAGCTCCAGGCAGTGAGACAGCTGGCAAGACTTTTTGCCATTTTTTTAGGTTTATTTTGGCAGATTTTTATTAAAATGAAAGCTTCTCGTTAAAATAACTTTTGTTTTGAACTCCCAGACCTTGTTTGCAGGAGTGCTTCTATACTTCTAAGAAACAAAGAAAGAACATCCACCGTAAAACTTGATGATATTTAGAACAGAAAATACATACAATAGTCTGATGTCTCATGTATTTTAATGAGAAGGAAGACACAAAATGACTTAGCTTTAAGGATTTGAATGCATCCCTAATGAGGCTAATGTCCTGCCCCCGGGTCCTCATGGTACCGAAAAGCTGCATTACAAAGAAGAGAAGTGAAAAATAATTTAAGGATGATGATGAGTTCAAGATACAAAATATTGTTAGTTCAAGGAGAATTTGAATTGAAATCATAAACTGAAACACACAAAGAAGTATGAGAAAAACCACTGACTCCTCTGCCCGGGTCTGGGAGAATGATTTTGAAGAAAAGGTAGAGGTGACTGGGCAATTTGTCACCAAAAACCTTCCGGTTTTAAGGAAATTCTTCTTCAGTGACACCTGTGGTGTGCCACAGACTGCAGGTGCGTGGTCGCGTGGCAGTGCAAGGAACAGACAGTCTGGGGACTTGATGTGGGCATCCCTGTGGTTGAGCTGGGGACGTGGGAGTCCCAGGTGAACCTCACTGTTTTAGGGCAAGTGCATTTCAAATGCTTTTTAAATAAAAACATTTCTAACCACTTTCTCTCCCCTGCCCCAGTGGAATATCCCCTGTTCTGCTGCAGGAAATCTGTGATATTTATAGCTTTTTGCTGTAAAATTGAAAGATTTCTCCCACCCTTCCACCTCAATTTTCAGATGTTCTCAGGAAAAGGGAATCTCGACTCTCAGCTTTTGTCACACAGGCCTGCTGGTGCATTTTTCAGAAACCTGTAAAAGCCACAAGTGACAGTCCCATACCCTCTCCGTGCTGCCACTGACCCGAGCAAGTTCTTTGCTCTTGCGGCCACTAGCCACAGGTACTTGCCTCTGCTTCAGATCTGGAGGCTACTTGGGCTTGGCCTCACCACCAGTGCAACACAGGGATTGTTTTGCACACTGTGACTGAGTTGTGTGCCGTTTATCACACGCAGTTGCCCCTGTGTAATTAGTCCTTTAGATAGCTGGCGAAGCTGATGTTTGGCCATGCCCAGGCACTAGCAAGCACGTGACTGTGCAGCCAGCTGGGTAAGGGAGGTGGTCTGGCCCATCCAAAAATCTGCTGAGGTCTTTATGTCAGCATTGGTGGGGGCATGACAAGTCTGACTGTGAAAGGGAGAGAGCACAGGATCATCCTTCCATAGCAAAAGTGCAGTCTTGCACTGGCATAAGCCAATCTGAGTCCTGCCTTGCGGCAGTTGTTAATGCAGGAAGATATTAGTCCTCTCAACTAGAGAGATTCTGTCCGAAAGATGATTAGCAAATGTTGCTAGCATTTGGGACTCCTAAAGCCTATCACTGGACACTTTTTCTTGTTCCCACATAAAAATCAGTTACCGTGATTCACACTAATTGTAAGCTGTATTGATAGCATTGAAGGAAACATTGAGGTCAGGTTCTGTAGCACTTTGCCGCGGACTCATTTAGATGTGGCCTGAATGTTCCCAGCAGTGGGGAGGGACTAAGTCGGACTTGATAGTGCTTTGCAGATAACCAACTGTAATAGACTACTATCAAAGCAATGCTGCACAAGCTTAGCAGTAAACAGTGGTGGAAAACATCACTGCTTATCTGTTCTCCATGCTAATGTGCCTGCACTGCTCTTCACCTGCACCTGGAGCCCACAGCTACCTCTGAGCCTATCTTCGCATAGTTCAAATGAAGGCTCAGAGTCCAAAGTTGTCCCTGTTGGTGGCAAAAAAGGGAACGGGGATTTTAATAGTCCTTTATTACACACTGCAGATATTTGTTATTTTCATTTGGGTTACTCTCCACAGCATGTTCTCCTCTGGGCTGATAAACGTGCTCCTTGTGTCTTAATCTCCTTGTGTCTTAATAAAGGCTTCAACATGTGAAAAGTGGGTACAAAAAATGCATTTTTAAGAGTCCATAGTATATAAATTATTTTATTCATTGAGCAAGGAGCATTTTTTAACATCTGTTTTAGGAATGCGTTTTATAGGATAACAAAACTCCTTTTAGCTTGGTGTAACACATATTTCTATTTAAAAAAAAAAGGCTTAGTTTTGTTAAACAAAGCTTAGTATTGTTATTGTGATGAGGTACAAAACTGTCTTTCAAAATCCCCATAACATTTTTCTGCTCAAAGGAGTTAGTCTTATTTTCTATAAAGTCTCCTCAAAGTGTAATGTTTCATTAAAATTAATAAGGCTGTGACCTACATAGTTTACAAAAGAATTAAATACTGTAATAATATGAAGACCATATTCTTATTGTGCAGTTAATTTCTATTTTTCCTTTATATTATGAATGTTCACTTCTTCCTTTGAAGTATGTGTCAGGCCAACGCACAAATAGCATTCACCAAATGAGAATGGAAAAAGGGCGACTTTGTGGCTTTTTCTCACAGAATATGTTGATAGTTTTAATGTTGCCTTGTCTCCTAACCCACCGGTCCTATGGCTGATTAAACACTGTAGTATCAGCTTTTGAAGAACTTTGGGTTTTAGGAGCTTGGGAGGATGTTTTTATTTTTCCTGCTCAGGACCCCACAAGGATCAGGAATCTGATATTGTCAAAAACACAAAGAAAAACTGTCCAAATTTTATTTACAGTTGAGCTTCAGATCCACTTGGTATCCAGACCTTCCAAGCAAAAGCAAACTCTAAGCTTTGGGCCTTCCGTGAAGACAGCTTGGGGTATTTATGGGACCTGTGTTCTGGATTTGCCTAGAAAAGTTTGCCTAAGCAAGAACAGCAGAATATGGATTAGGACATAAGCTGGAGACAGATGACCAGACAGTAGTTGGCACAGCTGGATGTGGTAGCTGAACTACTGTTGTTGCCTAACTTCATCCAGTATAAACCCAGTACTGGTAGTTGTCTGAGACTTGACTGATGTCATTCACGTAGGTTTATGGCTTATAGTGAGGTGAAGTCCACCAATGGAAATGGCTGGTAGGATGTTAAAAGAGTACGTACAACTTTATAGGCACGTCCTTGTTCGCAGGCTTGGTGCAAGAAAAGGGCATTTTCTTCTAGCAAAATTTGAAAGAGAGACTTCTAAGAAGTGTTTTCTTTGATGGAATATGAAGAAGTCCCGTGTCCTTGAGGAGGATAGTTGGTGTTCTACAATAGCATGTTTGTCTCTGAGTTTCTTTTAATTGGCACATAACAAATGTAAAATTAGAAGGTGATACAGCATAAAAGAAGATAGCATTAAAGAAAATCTTAGAAGACTTGAGCTACATTACTTTGCTGGAAATTTGAGTTATGCCTCGTGGGTCCTTGCTGCATTTCACATTTTAAAAAATATTGTGACCTGTAATTGTGGCACAGAACTTCTTTTTAGTGGAGCAAAGAATAAGACATCACTGCAGTTTGAGCAGCAGTTAAAATTTGTATTTAGTCTTTATAGTGTCTTTATGTAGCTGAGTGGTACAGGTAATGTTCAGCATGTCCCAGTTCAGCTTGTTTAATAAAAATTTCTTTCTTTTTCCTTCTTTCAGTTGATCTTAAGAAAGGCTCATGTCCAAGTGCTGCAAAGTCAAATCTCCCCAAGCCGTGCCAGTCTGGACTTCGTCCTCCAGGTTATTCACGGTTGCCAGCAGCTAAGCTGGCCGCATTTGGTTTTGTCAGAAGCTCAAGCGTATCCTCTGTCTCCAGCAACCAGTCAAATGACAGTGCTCAGAGTGATCAAAGCAGAACAACCAACCGTAAGTCCGAACTGTGGCCTTCTTTCTGGGGGCATACTAAATAGATGTATTCCAGGGTTGTCCAGACTGGAGTTTGTGTCTACTTTAGGACTAATGTAATCTGTGCAGCGCTCACTAATCTCTTCTGTGCAGTTCACTGAGTTGCAGGTTTGGTGTCTTGATTTCCTAGTGTAATTTTTAAAACTATTATTAATAATAGATGAATGGGTGCTGAATGTGCATGGCATGTAAAAGGGGATGGTTTCCCTGCTGCAAAGGGTTAAGAGTGAACCTGAGGCATTTTTGTATTTTGTTTTTTACTTACAAGATGAAGTCAGTAAATAATCACAGTAAACTGTGTATGGTAAGTACATTGCAGCCATGCAGAACAGTTTAAAATAAAGATTTTCTAAAATGAGCAACACAGTTTTTCTCATCTGCTTTTCTTCTGCCTTTTAATATGCAGTGTAATAAACTTAGTTTGGAAAATAATACCAGTGATATGAAAGCGATCAGAAATGATACTATAGCTATTGTCTCATCTACCAGACTCGAAAGGATCCTGTGGCTGAAATGTCATTTCAAATCCTGTTTTCTGTAGCAACTGTTAATTTTATTAAGTACAAAATAATACCCACTGGATCACGCAGTCCTTGGGAAGTGTGCGCGTGCCCTGGGCTCAAAGCGGAAAGAGGGATTGAGGGATTTTCATGCCCATTTTTTCTTTGAAGACTGGATTGAGCCTGAACTGTGTCAATATCAAAGCAATTGGTATCAGCCTGGGAGGGGTGCAGATGGGGGGGGACACCAGGTGATATGAAGCACCAGAGGAGACAAGATGCTGCAGGCTCCTAAACCTTTCAGTGTTTGTATTAATTTGAAATGAATTAAAATAAATAAAATGAAAATAGTTAAAAACCATAAGGATTTTCCATTTCCCCTTTTATATGGGGTAATTGAAATGCCGAAGACTGATTTGTCCAGTGAGTTTTAATGTTTCCAATGTCCCGAAACATGCACCTCGTTTACCGTTGGACTGATTACTCCTTTCTGTTTATTTCCCAATGAACTTTGAGGGTAGTCACCCTCTTTTGCTTTGCATTTTTACCCTACATTTATGCCTCTGGAAAGCTTTTCTTTTTATCTGGTGTTGTAACTTTTTTGTCTTTGGTTATTCTTAGGCACAAAATTACCTGATATCTAATTAGATCTAAGATACATCAAAATGTTTTTTAGCAATTTCAGGTGTAAATCTGTAAAAAGTAACATCCATAGGTATAGCACTCTCCTTGAACGCAGTGGATGCATACAGGTTCACACAATTGAGAATTCTCTAAAAGGTATATACTCCCAACTGTGGAATCTGAGTCAATTGATTTCTGATCAAAAACTGTGGAAGAAGCATTAGTAAACTCAGACCCAGAAAGCTACATGTGACTCTTAATTAATCTTTAAAAAGTTGATTTCATTTGCATATTCTGTTGTATTTTTATATTATATTTGTACGTTATGCACATAAAGACTCAAAGCCTACTTCATTTACCAGAAGGGTGTGGAAGTATTTGGCGCGTACACTTTATTCCAGCCCACTTAGTTGAAGGTGGTAATCCTCTTTAACGTTAGGATTAGAATGTTGTGACCATCTTGTGCATATCGCAAGAATGTTTCTGATGGGTATGAAAATTACCCAGGGGAAGTGTTCTGCTTGTACAAATTGGTGTAGAGACGAGCTCAGCTTGTTACCTGATGAAAAACAGGACCTATCATTTCTGTTCTTGCCAACAAGTTAGATAGCTCATCTAAGCAGTTGTCTGATTTCCCTCCATCTCCATGGGAGAGCAAGAGAATGAGCACCTCCCAATGGTCATCTCTCTAACGTGGTTCCTGTGACATGCACAGCTGTCCAGTCCAGAATTCACAACTGGTTTGGTTTGTCTTTAACTCCAAATGGATAATGCTTCCTCCTGGACTGGGGTGAGCAAGGGAGAAGAGGTGATGCCAAGGTGGCGAGCACACATTGTGTTTAGGGTGTCAGCCCTTGGGTAAGTCATCACACGAGAAGACACCTAACATCACCCTTTTTCTTTGGATTAAAGGCAAAACAACTCCTGTTCATCACTCCTGATAGGACAGATAGGTAGGAAAAAAAAATTGTTTCCTTACTGTTGAATTATTAACTTTCATAGAAGTGTTATCAGCGTGAAACTGTGTCATCTTTTTCTATTTGTAGTCCATGTACCAGCAAGAGTTAAATTAGTTGCCCAACGCCCAGGGAGCACAAATTAGTTGCTTTCTGTTCTACTGCAGCTTATTTAACATGGATCAGCCATGCACTTCCAACACGCACAGAAAGTAACCCAGGAGTGGATGTAGGGGAGAAGTATTGGCTCAGGAATCTTAGCGTGGCATATTATTTCTTCCTTTCACTGTCCACTGGAAGAATGGTTTTATTTAAATTAAATAAATGGCTGGTTCTCTAGTTACTACCTGAGATCCTGTCTTTGGCTAAATCAGGCTTCCTAGAGGGCAGGGTAAAGTTTTACTGTTAATTTCCTAGCTCAGTAGGGTAGAAAATGCAAAATGATCTAGCCTTAGAAATCTTCAAAGATACATGATAACACAATTTCCTACTTAAGCAGCATCTCTGCGTGTCAGGGAGACAGAAGTACTTGAAAACATCTTACAATTGTGCATATGTTATAAATAGCAGGGCTGCCACTGTTGTAAGTGGAGGGGCTCACCTCAGGATCTTATATCTGCTGTAAAAAAAAATCATGATGTATCGTAAATTGCTAAAAAGAAGATGGCTATGTCTGGGTGAGAGGAAAACATGTTTGTTTTAGGGGCAGAGTGTTTTAGGGGAAATGGTGATTCTTGAAGGGGTCCTAGTGTGATCCTGTGCTTGCTTTTCTCTCCTTTGCCAGACGTCTCGTGCTGTTAGCTCTTCCCAGACCTGTGATGGTTACATTTCTTTTCAGAAGTCCCAACTAGCATCTTGTTTTGTCATACTAATACAGATTAAATGTTGTCTAGAGAGTAAAATCCAACTTGTTTAGAGTAAGGAGATGTGGTGTTCGTGTTGTGGGGAAGTTTGTTAATGGAGCTGCAGTGCGGAAGCTTTGTTCTTCACCAGATTTCTCCCCTTCCCTTGACCCCTCTGAAAGCAGTAAACCTGGATGTGCACAGAGCCTGTGCTACGCTCCTCGACTGGCTTTCTGGCAATAGCTCACATATTTTGATTGGCTCAATTAAATGGATTTGAGGCGGTGGGACTGCGCTCTTTTCCCATAGTAGGGACAGAGCAGGCTGTGCAGCACTCGCCTGCTTGCCTTCTGGTCTTTCGTGGAGTCCCGTCCCTGGGGTGCGGGTGTAAGCCAGGATGCTGTTCATCGATAGCATGCCAACTTCGACACCCATACCATCAGCTGCTAATTGGGATCAGTCATAACAGCGCTCTGCTGCTATGGGGTCCTGCCCAATTGTGTGCTGGGGCTGTAGGGACAGCTCTGACAGCCAAACCACCCAGCATCTTGCCAGCTTCTGGGGCAGGGAACTGACCTGCAAGCCGGGGTCACCGGTCCATTTTGACCACTTAAAATCCACTTTCTGGTACTTACATGTAACTTGTGCTTTGCACACAGGGGAGCCAGGGTCTATGAAGCTCATCGTAATGATGGGTGAGGCAGCTTCTCTCCCTGCTGAAGGAGGTGCCTCACTTCTTGCCTTGCTGAGGGATGCAATGACAGAAGCCAAATACCGCTCCTTTTCGAAGCTGGGTCCTAGGATGTATCAGGGAAGCCCACCACAGCTCACCGCTGGCTGTCCTGCCATGTTCAAAACAAAATGGTTAAAGCAGTTCAAGGTGAGCTCTTTGTTCCAAATGGTGAACAAGGGCAGTTGCGTTTGAACAAAACAACTCAGAGAAGCGGCAGCAGTGAGAACTCACCATACTGATGGAGGGGGTCCATCCTTTGTTGCTGCTAATGTTCCTCTCTGCTGCGTACAGAGTGTGCAGCTCTCCCTGACACTTTTACACCTCTCATCCCATGGCTTTCCACGTGGTAAGCTCTGTAGCGAGCTGCAGAAAGGCACAGGTGAGGTTGTCTGCTGGGGCAAAGCCATGTGGCCTGGCACCACAATACGGAGGACAGCTGGGAAACCATGGGTTGAGGCTCAGCTCCAGGTCTAGTAGCTTATTAGTACCCCCCAAAATTTGTTCCGTGCTATGGATAGGTTTTCCAGTAACATTTCTGTTCAAGATTACCTGAAAAGTTCATGTTTATACTCGGCTCTGGCCTGCTACTTTTGAGGTTTAAAAATCTGTAATCTTCTAAACCATTTTTCTTTATTTAGGCAGAAGTTTTTTGTATGTCAAAAACCTTGTTGAGTTTGTTTACGCTCCAGATTGGCTAGAATTGAAAAATTCAGATATTTCAGTCTGTCTAAAAGGGGCGTGAGTGTTCTCTGCTAAATATGAGAAAAAGTGAATGACTAGCAAAGTCACGTTAAGGTTGAAACCAGTATGATTTGGAGTGGAGTGAAACAGTTGTGGCACATAAAGAAAAAAAAAACTAAATACCTAACTTATAACAAAATAACTAACTTTGCATATTTTGCCTTGGAATTTTAAATACATTATAGTGAAGCTTCTCCTGTGTCTGCCCCAGTAAAATTTGCCTAAGAGGTTTCGAATTTGCATTTCACATTGCACACCAGAGGCCTGCAGTTGTGAAACGTGGTTCCCAATATTATCTTGTGATTCTGCAATACAGTAACACGATGCCCAGGCTGTAGTTTCTGTTTTACTAGTTTAAGGGGCATAGAGTTCTCTCACTTGCTTGTATCTGCATTTCTAGTGATTGGCTGAATATCCTGCTCATGTAATTAGTTTTATGTACTTCATCGGAATAGACTCTAACGTGCTGTAAGTACCACTTGGGAAACAGTTCATTAGGCACCGTGAAACAGTTTGATGTGTGGAGAATTGGAAGAAAGGTGGATTGTTTAGAATGAGTTGAGGTATGATAACTGCTAGGAGTTTAGGAAATGGAAGAATGTAGGTATAATATCAGGAAATACTTTGCAGTCGTAAGGTCTACTAGTCTGTTAAATAATCTTCCAACTCAAGTGATGAAATCCCCCTTGCTTAAGATTCTTAAAATAGAATAATAGTGTGGTGTTAGAGGCAATTCTTCTCCGGCAAGATGCTAGGCTAAAAGACATAATGCTATTCGGTATCTCCCCACAACTCTGAGTGCTGAAGCAATTTCTTTTCAGACCGAGCAAAGAAATGGTGATGAATATTTCAAAACTTCCATTAGTATCTCATGACAGCTATTGTTTTGTTTAAAATTATAGAAATCTGAAACTGCTTGTTTTGTGTAAACTTCCACGATCCCTTCTTCAATGTATGGATTTCGTGGTGGTTTTTGACCTTGCATTGCTTGGCCTTTCTAAATGTTGAATTTCCATTCTAATAAGCAAAGATGTCAATGTGTCAGATTCAGGTGGGTGGAGAAATGGGGAAATTAAAGTAAGCACAGAAGCCTTGAATAGATGGCTAATTGCCTTCAAAAAAGGTAGAACGTTCAAAACTGTGGTGTGGTGGACAGATATACCAATTGTTTTTAAAGACATAAGTACATACAAAGATTTTCCTATATAAAAATACATTCCAATCATATTTCTATCACTGATTTTCTGTTTATTTTTCTGCATGACAAATTCATTTTTCCCCCTTCTGATCTTGTTCTGATATCAATATTTTGATGAAAGAATCACTTTGTGCCATCACTTCACTCTGAATAGGGCTAAAATAGAGCAGTATCAAATTAGGATTTTTAGCTTTGTGAGGCAAATCATCTGGAAAAGTGCAGTATGTCAGCAAGGGCTGAAAAGACATTTTAGCTGCCTTCCAGACTCTCAACATTTACTTTTCATACTCTAGTTGTTACTGCTGGGAAAAAAAGCCCTTCAAAGAATGACTTGGAGGTGTAGGCGCAGCAGTTTCTCTCTGTTTGCAGAGATTGAAACAACAGTGCTGAAGTGTAAGTTGTCCATTAATTTTGGTGGGGTTTAGATATGGTGCCTGTGATAGTATTTTAGATGTGATAATATTTTAAAAGCTTAGATAATGTTTTTACTGTCTACACTGTTACCTCTTCCCCTGCCCATTGGAGCACACAGAAGAGGGAAGCTGTACCACACTGGGGTGCTCTGTACCACTCCCTGCAATGAAAAGCAGAGGCAGGAAGATCAACCTGGTTTGGAAATGCAGAACTACTTTTATATAAAGATGCCGACCTAAAACATTTGGAGGGGTTGCAAATTTACTGAGCTGAAGTTTGTCAAAACTGAAAAATCCATGAAACTCTCAGTTCTGCAAAGCCCGCTTTTTATGAGCAAAGAACAGTTGCAAGGATTTTGCCAAGCTCTCGTGCCAGCTCAACTTCAACAGGGTGCTTAATCATCCTGTTTGTTATTGTTGTAAAATGCCATATAAAATCTGCATTTTTAGGTGTAAGAAAGCCGGTCTGGGAGATTCTGTGTCTGTATGCTAAAATTGTCCTGGCTCAGACCTGGCAGATCGAGTTCCAGATTTTGGCACTTACCTCTGTCTGGCTTTTTAAAAGTGACTTAAATTATCCACCTCATTTTCCCATCCATAAGATGGGTTGGAAGAGTACAAATGTTTGCACAGGTATTGGGTAATGGGACAACAAGGAAGAAATGGATAGTGACAAATCCTCTTTCCTGGCCCATTTCCACACAGGATTATTTCACTGATTACGAGCGCCTAATTTAGTCACTGTGACTCTTAGTGTTTAATCTGCAGAGGGTAAAAAGCAGTTCAAACCACTCGCACACCAGGCTGCGAGACACCAGTTTCAACAGAGAAGGTAGTGCATTGCCCCACGATTAGATTATTCCCATCACAGGCACCCCAACTATCTCTCCCTGTGACTCTGTGGGGAGATGTTGATTCAGTGATCGGTCTCATGAATGTAGCTACTGTGGCAGCCTGCTTACGTACCCCTATACTGGGCTGTTTCATCAGCCCCTTCTTTATTTTAAAGATGTCCTGCGGCTGTTTTTATTCTGCCCTGCTCAACAGGAGATCATGACTCTTTTTTTGATTGCAGTGTAACAGGCTTCATTCATTTCTTAGAGGAGTACAAAGAAATCGGTGAAGCCATTTCTAAAATAACTATTTTTTTCAGTCTTTAAATCACATTTTCTATAGCTTCTAGTCTTCAGGGAGCCTGAAGGGAATCCCCTCTGACAGGGATTTGTGGGGGACAGGAGACTGGTCCCCTCTGCAGCCAGGGTTGGAAGAGGGCTTCTGGTGGAGCATGACTTTCAAAGTCTGGTAAAGCTGTGGTCAATCCAGAGCCTGTGACGGGGACAAGCACAGCACAATGACTTTCTGGGGATGCACAGCACTCGGAACAGTAGCACTTAAAGTGTCCTTTTTAAAATATGAAGGCAAGCAGCAGCTGAAACATATCTGTTACATCCAAATTAAAATCCCTCTGAAGACCAGAAAACTCACTATAAACTGTCTCCTTTTCGTACTCTCCTTTTCATACTCTAATCTTCCTATTCTATCTGATGAGGGGAGAAATACTCATTTAGAAGTGAACCCTGTGGGCATTCATCAGAATGGATTAATCTCTTAATTTAGCCCAAAGAAAAATGAAAAAATAAAGCTTTGAAGAAGTGAGAGCACTTCTACTTCTCTTTTTCTTTTTTTTTTTCTTTTTAATTTTTTTTTCTTTCTCTCCCTCCTGCCCCCGCCGCTTTCTGGACTAATCTGCCTTCCAATGGAATCACAGTTAAAATCTTCATAGTCTCCCGCTAATGAAGTATGACCCTGCAGGACTTTTGAGAAACTTTCCTCTTCAGTATGCCCCTCTCAAACATTTCATTGCAGTTTATAAATCAATATTTAGAAAAGGTTAATTCTAGATGTCTAACTGTGGGGCTCATCACTGGAGACAGCTCTCACCTGGGTATTTCATTGACTTCATCCACAGTTTCTGTGCTCTCTGAAATTCAAGCTTGTGGAAATCTAGACGCATTCAAATCTGTAAACATCTACCTCCAAAAAGCAATGCATACTGTGTCTGGTTCAGTTGTGCATTTTGTATTGTCCGTGAGGTCGGAGCTGGTGAGCACAGTGAGGGACTCCAGCTTTAAAATCCATGAGTCAAATGGGTGCCCAGTTGAACCAATTACTGTCAATGCCAAAAATCATTACAAAACTCTATGACAATATGCTTTTTCACAAAGACAGTTTTTTTTTTCCAAAAATAAGTATTAATTTAAAGATACAAAAAGTCTGATATGGCAGTTATGAACCAATTCTGAGTCACAGTGAGAATTATGGAAATTTTCTAAGGATTTTTGAAATTATATTTTCCCTTGTGTAATTTCTGCTTAGGGACAATGAGGCTGTTAGCTTTTTTCCTAAGCAAGAGGCAAATAACCTTGAGGTTCAGTGTTTCTTTGATCTCTTTTAAGAAGGACCAAATTAAAAAAGTGTGTCTGAGATGATCTCATTGCAATCATATCATTAATAGCTGTTGTCAAAGGTGAAATATTATGAATTTGTTATGCACACAGTTCAATCCACTGTGTGCCTTACTAGCAATAAACAGGACCAAAGTTATAAGTACTGTAAATATTACCAGAAAATCGCAGTTAGACTGAAAGGTTTCAGAAAATAGAGTTGGCCTCTTTACAGTACATGAAAAATCAATTAACAGAGTGTTATGCCCTTGCAAAATGAAGTGTGGATAATGAACACAAATAAATGGAGATTTGAAGAAAGGCTGTGTACTTGTCCCTTTTGGGGAGGGAGAGCGACTGATTAGTTTAGGAGAACCGTGGTGGATTAGTGCAGGTATGTATTAACAGTGGAGCAAAGGAAGACAAACTTCAAAGAAGTTTCTAATCTTTGATCCCATTATGAATCCTGCAGAAGACTTGTGAATTCTAATTTAGTAGCGAGAGAAGTGTTACAGCCAAAAGAGAGTGGTGCTATTTATAGAGGAAAAACTTTTCCCATCTAGAGGTTGGGCTGGAATCTCACCCATGACATTTTTTCCATCACACTAATCTAGTCCAAACAGGTTAAAATTGAGGTCATTTATGTAAGTCTTCCAGGTGCTCTTGAGAATATCTGCAATAGAAGGAAGAAACAGCATCTTTTGCAGCTTTTGGTCTGTGAGTTGTGATCCAAGAACTTAAAAATTACAGCTCAAACAGCCTTTCCTTCTGAGTTGCTGCTTGACAGTCTCTAGAGGCCTGGGCAAGATTACATGAGGCTGTAAACAGCTCAAAATGTTGTGGTTCTTTGTCTTGTGACAGGTGTGAGACCACAGGCTTTCAATTTGGGATTTCCAAAGTTAGTTTAAATGCTAGAAGAAAGCTGACTGAGGTCTGAAATCAGTAAAACCAGCACGGGCAGAAAAAAAGGGAAACTGGGACCTTCCAACCAAGGCCGCTAAGCTGAATAAAATGTAAACAATTGCACGAAATTTTCCTCCCAGGTGGGAGTTATCACAAACTGTAGGCTGTTGACACACTAGACATCAGCAATACCACCATGAGCAGCTAGCAAGCATTCAAGCCCCTGGACATGAGCCTGAGAAATGGTAGCAGGCCTCCCATGGGGCAGCTTTAAGGGTACACCTGTGGCGTTGCTGTGGTTGGAGTAGAAAGCTGCTGCTGTTCAGGTTGAACTGTGATTTGCAAAGAAGCCCCAACTCTCTGTTCCTTGTGGCAAGGAGTCAGTTAAGCTGGGCTACACAGTGTAAGTCTTTGTGTTCTTACCAACTTCGTGGTCTCCGATATGGTTTCACACACTTTTAGCTACCATTTCTATGCCTGTAGAAGGCTACACAGTCAGAAACGCAGAAATATGAACATTTAGGATGAGAGAATAAAGTGCTGTGATTCACCGATGTGAACTGGACCTTGCCAGAATAGCCAGCAGCATTCCCATACAAACCTTGACATCTTATCGTGCATTGGTGGAGTCTATATCAGAACGGGGCACATCTCTTGCTGTGTGTAGATTCACCAAGTGGTCATAAGGCTACTGTGTTATTTTAGCACACACTGTTTGAATTGGGCTGTTAGGCGCTGCATGATGTGTGTTTGTATGTAAAAAGGTAGATGTTGCCATCCAGAACGCAATGGAGATGATGCATACGCTGGCTGGCTGGTGGCACGATGACAGCAGCAACCACCAGCAACACTAACTGTGAGCAGCAGACCTTGGTGACACAGAGCGAGCCCAGATCAGTTAGTTCTTGCATGTCATGAATGTTTCTCCAGCTGAACGTGGTGTTGGTCTTCTTTTTGTGTTTTCTTTTTTTAAGCAACCTTCTCAAAAAAGACAAATTCCATGATATTCCTTTACTGAACCGCCACAAGGAAAGAAAATAGCTTCTAATTGACAAAGAAGAATTGGGAGACGCCCTTCTATCTCACTACTAAAACTAGAGAAGGAATACAGTAAACAAAGAAATGAGTTGTTTCCTACCACTGCTTTGCATCTCAAAAATAGTGTATATTTCAGGTGCGGTGAAAGTGTAATATTTATATTTAGTCAGTGGTTAACTTCCTTTCTGTCATATATTACAGTGATACTGTCTTTCTGCCAGCCATTGCTGGAAAGGTATGTGCAACCCCCAGAGAAACTAAGCAGAACTGAGTGAGGAATGATATGTTTTGAGTAAAATGGAGTGTCTTGATCAAAACGTCTTATGACCAAGCCTGGACTACTTATGGGAAACCCTTGTATTCTCTTCTTCTGCTGCTAGGGATGGATTAGGGTGGGCCAGAGCTCAACCCATGCCCTGTAGTGTGTCGTATGACTTTCTTGGGTTAGATTGAAGAATTAAAAATGCATCACTTTTTTTAACCAGTATTTTTCTCCTAAAAAAAGGATATATAATTTATTTGGCACTTTTCATAAACTCTTTTGCTCATTTCTTACTGCACAGCATGAGATGATCTTGGAATTAATATTACTTTGGTAATCTGAGGAAAGGGGATTTCCCAACGAACATTATTACAATACTTTTATTTAAACTGAAGGCCTATTTTTAGATACTTGGATGTGTCCTGGGATAAAACGTTCCTTCTCTGACATGTTCTAATGTTGACTAAAAGTATTATGTACTGCATCTAGGTATCTAAGGAATTTTAATTGTCTCAGAGGTACACAATAGCTTTTTAGAATTAGGATATTTATCACTTGTCACAGCTTGTAAATTTAGATACAGAACAGGCCTGTACACTGTCAAGCTGTGTGGGAAAGTAAGAAGAATAAGAGGTAGCGTCATGGTCTCTGTATGCCTTCCAAACACATTAATAGTTAGTATGTTCTAAAAATGTCTAAGATGTAGTTTTAAAAAGCTTAAACCTGAAAGTAAGATGCACGAAAATGTAAAAGAAAAAAGCTGATGCTAAGAAACTCTCTCTTATGTGCACAAGTCAGTCCCCCTCCTTTTGCAAAGGGATAGTTGCTCTAAGAAATATTCTGAATTATGCATGGCTTACCAACGACCCTGCACTGGAGCGCAGTTGTGATGGTGGGAAGCTTTGGGGAATATGCACTCCTGAACTGACATCTACCTGTTGTGCAAATCAAAAGTATCTGCAGATAAGAAATTCAGATTAATTGAACAAAGCCCCCGAGCAGTGCGCTAAGTGATCGAAGCTTACTCTCAGTCACAGTCAGAAGATTAAACTATGGACTGTCAGGATAAACAATTTGCAGCTAGGATTAATTTGGTATTCCCCACTTGGGCATGCCAGCTATTACATTAAAAAAGATATTAAAACTAGTTAAAACATCAAAGATTGGCACATTGTAAAACAGACTGGCTTTTTCATGGGGCCCACAGTTTTGTAACCACGTAATTTTTTTTCTTTTTTTTCAATTGGTTTAGATAGGTGGCAAACCTTTCGGTAACTGGTGTCTCACCAGGTGTTGTAAGCTGGTTTCTGCCCTTAGCTGGAGGCTGTGGGAAGTTCTTCTCCACTGCTGTCTGGGCAGAGGTGAAGCAAAGCAGCAGGGTCATGCCCAGGCCTGGCAAGGGTGAGGACGGACAGTCGCAGGTCCTTGGCCCATGAAAAGGCAGTGTCCTCTAATGGCTTGATGTGACAGAAGCCATGTGGTAATAGAGGGTAAATGCCTCTGGTTTGTAATTACACACTTCTGATTTGGGCAATAGAGATTTAATGGCTATTAATGGAAATGCTGGTTTCTTAACTACTATTACTGTTTCCACATGAGAAGTATTTCTGTATCAGAAGAATGGTTAGGAACTAGCTTCACTTCTTAATGCTTCTCAAATGATACCTGTCTGCACAGAGCCTCTCTTCATCCTCTTTTTCTCTGTGTTCATCAACACTGATCCTCTGATCTCTGCAGTCATCCATTTATGACTTCTCCCCTTCCCATATGGCCATATATTTGGAGTAATCATCCTGCTAAAATATGCTGTGTTCCCTATTTTAACAGTTTTTTAAAAAGTGGTCATTCAATTAGTGTTTCATTCCAAAATGCCTGCGCACTATCTCTGTTTTGCTGGTTTGTCTCATGCCTTTAGACAAGGGAGTCCCTGCCTTATTGGTACTGTCCATCACTTTCATGGCACCGTGCACACTCCCAGTGATGCGTGTGATTTGGAACACTGGCACTAAATAAGAACTGTGATAACATTTCCCTCCACTATAGCAGACACAAAGCTTCACCCTGCTCATTTGCAGTTTGTAATTAACTGATGAAATGTATATGTAATTAGCTTTGGTAATGCTTCCAGGAAACTACTGCATGCTCGCTTGAAACTTTACCTCATTGTAAAGGTATTTTAGAGGGAAGGTTTTTTTGGGAAGTTAGCTCCAATTAAGTTTTTAAATGTTTTCCTCTGGGTGGATTGTAAGAATATCAGGGTTTTCTCCATACTCAGCCTTCCGGACTTGTTGCAGCTTCCATCTCCATCGCAAGGTACTCCCACTGCTTGAAATGACGCCCTGGTTCACCTTGGAGTGAACTTGCTGGCGTCTCACACTGGCAGCTAGGGCTGAACGAACCGATTGCGGTGGATAACTTACTTGCTCAATCAAATTAGCCCCGCAGTCTCTGAGCATGCATAAATTCTGCCCATGGCTAACAAGCCGGTGATGCCACCAATGTGCTTCCTCTGCCTGTGACGGCACAGAGCGAGGAGCCGTGCTCACCAGCTGCTGGTATCTTCTGACGTTTCATCCGAAGCAGCGCTCTGAAGTTGGGAGTCCCACTGCGAGCAGGAGCACAGCTGCGAACTGAACACTCTCAACTTTCTTGATCCCTGTCCTTGGTTTGGTATTGGACCTGGTATAATATTAATACAAACGTACCTCGAGAGTGAGAGCTGAGATGTAGAAGCACAGTGCAGTGAAATAAACCCCTGAAAGCTAGGCTGGTACAGCAGTTAGTGTGGTTTATGTCCTGTGGTATGTACTGGGTATTCTGGCCTATCAAGTTACATGTTATTTACAGCATTTTGATTATGCTTGGAATAAATTTATTTAAATTCCATTTCTCTTTGGCATTAGCTTGCAGACCTGGAGATAAATAAGCCACAGTTGACACTGGACTTTTGTTGCTCAGCAATCTAAATTCTGCTTAGCAGATTTCAAATTACACAAGTCTGGCAACATTTTAGCAAAGATATGGTAACAAATCACCTTATATAAATTACTGTTCATCTGATGAGTGCTGAGGGCTTTAGATTTTACACTTTCCTTCTGTCTTTGCAGTATTGTGCTGGAGATTAAACAGTTTTTCTGGTGATGATTCAAAGGAAATGGATAAAAGGGTATAAAAAGTTTCAGAGCAATCTGTGGATGCTGAGTGAAGGGAAAGGATTGGTTTTGTTCTATCTCAAACCAGGACACTGCGGGGTGGGGGCTCTGGCACCCACCCTGCATCAGGAGTCCTAAGCTCTTCATGAGCCATGGCGGTTTGCAGCACAGGGTTTCAAGGCAAACTCTCCAAGATCTGTGAGTGGTGCAGAGGAATTAAACAGTAAAAATACAGAGAGTAATTAAGGGCTTAAGGATCACTTGCACTCATATTAACATGAATAATTTCTTTAATTGGCTTCATGGGGACTATGTGGTGCCATATACCTTAGAAGGAGAGGTCTCCTGCAGACCGTGCTGCAGCACCAGCTGGGAATCCGTGTCATTCAGAGGACTTGGGAACAAGGTGTTTCCACTGTGACTGCAATAGCAGGTAGTAAAAAACCTGAATTTGCAAATATCGCACTTTTGTTAAAAACAAAACCCACAATGGGTTAGTAGGCACTTGAAGAGTAACTGTTTTTACAGCTGCGTAAAGAACTCCAGTTATCTGAAATATGGAGAGCTTCTCTGCACGGTGGTGTTAGTGCCAGCTCCACTGACTCTGTAGAAATTGCCCTGCACTTTATTGCTGGCTGAAGTGATGGAGTGTGGTGACAGATTCCATCCTTGCTGTGTCGCATGATATGGCTAGACACAGAAACCTTTATTTTCAGTGGACAAACCCGTTCAGTCAATTTATTGGCTCTAAGTGCAGATTCATATATTGATACTTCTAAAGCAGTTTCTGTTGAAAGGTGTTGGTGAATATTGAGTATATCAATTGGTTTTCTTTCAGAAAACTGTTGGGAGGCAGGCAAGTATTGTTATCACTGCCTTGGGGAAAGGAGAAGTGAGGAACATGTGAATATGCAACATTTCTCACATGTCATCTTGGAGCATATTGGAAGGTTTATATGGGATATTTGAAGCCCAGGTGTCTCCAGCCCTCTGGACCTGCTCTGTTCCAGGGTGGTCGGTCTGAGAGACCCAGAGATGAGCTTCCTGGGAGCACAACAAGGAAAACGGCCACCAGCTGTGGGAATGATGCGCTGGAAGAGATGGTTTCCCTAAACCACAGCCAGGGGAGCATGATAATGCTTCAGGATCATGTTTGGAGTGTCTTGACGCAAATGTCACATTTAGCCACTTGCTTTCATCTCCAGTGGAACAAAGCTCTGCTTCCTTGGTGAAAGTTTTAGGAACATTTGTGCTTTTATGTGACACAACTATGTCCCCTCCGAACTTCCTGAGCTGAGGGAGAACTTGCATGGAAGCATCTCAGCAGTGAAGTACATATAATCCTTCATCTTTGTAAAGCTGTCTTTGGCATTTATCATATCAAAGTATTCAAATTTATGAAGCAGTTTCTTGGAGCTCAGTTAATCCCCTGGGTGACTTTTTTTACAAAACCAGCAGCCAAGCTGCCTCCCTGTTAACACTGGGTAGGGAAAAGAGAGAACTGTGTCATGTGAACTGCAGGGAAATTAGAACAAGCTAATAAAAAATAGCAAAGAGGGAAGTTATACGTGAAAGGCTCTTTCATATGGACCACAAAACATGGAACTGGAGACGTGGTCCTAATGTGTATTATATTCTGGTGCATAAGTAAAAGTCTATATAGCCAGAATGCAGCCAGAAAAGATTGTATTTGATAACAGATACTTTTTCGATTAAGAAATTATAATGAATATATGTAAGACATTTCACAAAGCTTTGTCAGGGGGATCAGAGATGTAGGATCATTGAAAACAGGGCAGCATGGTGACATGTCCTTGTCCTGAAGCATGATCAGCTATACTTGCATGATTTGGGGCAGATTTTTCTCTACTGTTGTTTATAACATGTTTAAAAGATGGACCTTGCCTAGGAAGCTTATTCCTTTTCTACTTTTTGAAAATAATTCATGACGTCTAACCTATATTTCTCTCGCAGAAGTTTATACCCGTTTCTCTTGTTCTGTCTGCAAAGGATGCAGAGAATTGTTTCTGCCCAATACACATGCAGAGAAATGTTTCTGCCTAATACATATTTGAAGACTGTTGTCATGTCTCATCTCATTTCCCTTCTGTAGAAACGAATCAATCCAAGTGCTTCAGCTTTTTCCCAGGCCATACTTTCAAAGACCTCTGATAATTTTCTATTCCTCATCTTTGGACTTCTTCTACTTTGTCTGAGTGTAGTTCCCAGTCCCGGACAAGTTATGGAGAGCTAACATAAACCCCACTTTGTAGAGCTTTTCATAATAGAAGTCAGTCAGCAGTCTTCTACAGGGACAGGGGAATTAAACCTTTCAGAGCTGACATGACTTGTCTGGGCTACACATCAGGGAAACAGCAGAACCAGGAAGAGGACCCAAGACCACAGCCCCCTGGCTGGTCCTTTTGTTCCTGTGAAGAATGGTCTCCCTTTGCAAATGCACTACTTGCCAGCCTTTCATTAATGAAATGTACAATGTAGCATCACTAAAAAGTCTGGACTGTGCCCAGGAAGTGATCCTTTTTCATGCAAAGGGTGAGATGTAGTGATGCTTCCTGTATTTATGTGCTGGCTGCTCTTGGTATGGCTTTAACCCATTTGAACTCCTACGAGCTCCGATCTCTCACGGGTAGAGGGCATGACACTTTTAAATGTGCTTTAGCCCCCTCCCTGTCACCTTCAAAACTTTCCATAAATGGAGGTGAGCATCCATGTTCTCTTTAAGCTGTATTCAGAGTAAGTTTGTTTGTGCCTCTTAGTGATGGATTAGTGAAGAAAACCAGAGCGTTTTAAAAAAGAAGAGCTGGCATATTCTGCTTGCTCCAACCAAGCTCACTTTACCAACCCAATAAAGTAAAAATACAAGTAGCATTAAAATGAGGTTGTAGGAGAGTTGCCCAGCATGAACTGCAATTGCAGAAAATGTATTTCTCCTTAATTCTTGTGCAGTAGTGAGTGCATTAAATGTTCAGCCTTCTCCTTAGCTATATGCTGTTTGCTGAAACACAGTTAGCCCAGCTCAGCTACGCTGAGTAAACGTGTACTTATCTATCTGGTTTAAAAATATTCTAATCATTATTCAGCCGATCTATACATCATATCTTTGCAATTGCTCAGATGTGTTTACTTTTTTGTTGTTGGGTGGTTTTTTTTTTTCCTAAGAGTACATGTATTCATTTTCTCCTTGGCTCTATTGGAACAGTTTATCTGGAATTTAAGATGCAGGAACTTTCTTACCAGTGGAAATCAATGTGCTAATTTAATACTAGCAATTGCTTAACCTATCCAATGCCAGAGGGACCCCAGTGCAAGAAAGGGCGTACTAATATAGCTTTATGAACATGCAGCACTCCTACCAGCACACTGCTGATTAAAAAACACAGGAGGCATTTCTTCAAAGGATTTTGAATAAAGCCTTTGGTCCCATTTCCACACATGGATTTTTTTTTTCTTTGTCCTAAATACACTTGTTAGACTACCTCATTTTGAACAGTAGCTGAAGCTACATTAGGGAAAGATTTTGCATGTGTTTAATCCATCGCTGAAAACAATTGAGAGAGATATATATATCTTTGACCTGATAAATAGCTCAGCATTTAAAATACTTCTGAATCCTTAGATAGTACTACTTAATCTCTTAAACATACACTTAGAATGACTTAAGAATCCAGACACTGGAGATCTAGTGACCCAGTTGTGCTCTGCACTACTGTGTGTGGGAGTTGATTTGGATTTTATTAGTCCAAATGAGTTTTGAACCCTGTAAGCATACTCAGGATTTTGCAAGTGCTAATGAGCATTACTTGTGACCTAAGCAAATCGTGTTCTCCGGCCAGAAGCTCTGCGGTGGGTGCACAGCCCCACATTATGCACTGCAGCGGTGAGCTCTACCTTTAAAAGATCTTCTGAATGTATCATAGTTACTGGGAAACGTGTGCACTGAAACTTTCAGTGCTATCAGATACTGTGACAAAGAAACAGACTGCAGATTGCCTGAAAGTTTTGAACTCAAACAATAGTTTATTTAAATGTAAGTCTTCTCTATAGTACAGAAGAAAGCAAATGCTTTTCCTTCCTTCGAGGTACAATGGTGGTCTTAACATGATTTAAACTGCATTTCAGGGTAGTTACAGTCTCTGAATGCTTTATCATGTAACACTAGCTAGTACCCCCTGGTATGACCCAGTAATACTTTTACCTATGAATTATTTCTGTTTCAGGGAGTGAGGAAGAAATTATTATATATGAAATGATATAATGCCTAGCAATTATGTCTCCTGAAGCAATAGAGGCGTATTTACTGGTACAAATGCACCAATCTTAGTCATCATAAAAAACACTGTATTAAGCTGTTAAAAATTACCTGTTACTGGCAAAAATATGTATGTATTTATCAGCAGCTGTCAATATTTTAATATCTTGCCTCTAAACTAGATGTCTTTAGAGAGAGACCGTCATGTTAAAAGTTCTTTATGTTTCAAATGGTACCTTTGGTAGTTAAAATGAAAGAATGCAATAAAAAAGTCTAAATTACTGTTTGGTTTTACCTATGATAGTCCAGCCACTTGGATTGATTAGTCCTTGTCTAAGCAATTTCATTTCAAACATACTATCAGACTGTTTCTGAGGGGTGCACCGCACAGCAGCACTACATGCCAGCAGCAGCACTGTAAGGGTTTCTGTCCCTCCTCAAACCTGTTGCTGTTTGCTTAAAAAGCTGTTCCAGTATTTACATCACTACCCCGTTTACCTGCTCCATGCACACTTTGGGACCCAATGTGTCGCTCACCCCTGTCCCTTGGTCCTCTTAGCACTGATGCTTTTGTGCCAAGCCAGCGTCCCAAGCTGCTGCTGGGGGAGATTAAAGAGGGAGCGTCACCCCAGGAGCAGCCTTGGCAGTATTGTGGTACTGGTTGCCTAAACAGCTGAAGGAGCACTAGCTTTACGAGCTGCTACGAATTTTGGGCTCACTTCATCAGCAGATGGAAGATGATCCTTTCTAAAAGCAGCATAACCAGTGATGGCTGCTACTTATCGTATACTGAAGACTTTGCATGGTGAACAACAGTGGCCTGGACAGGTGTACTCTTTGCTGGGTAAAAAACTGGCTGGATGGCTGTGCCCAGAGAGTGGTGGTGAATGGAGTTCAATCCAGTTGGCGTCCAGTCATAAGTGGTGTTCCCCAGGACTCGGTGCTGGGGCCGGTTCTCTTTAACATCTTTATCAATGACCTGGACAAGGGGATCGAGTGCACCCTCAGTAAGTTCGCAGATGACACTAAGCTAGGCGGGCATGTTGATCTGCTTGAGGGTAGGATGGCTTTCCAGAGGGATCTGGACAGGCTGGACCAATGGGCTGAGGCCAATGGTATGAGGTTCAACAAGGCCAAGTGCCGGGTGCTGCACTTGGGTCACAACAACCCCATGCAGCGCTACAGGCTTGGGGCGGAGTGGCTTGAAAGCCGCCCGGCGGGGAAGGACCTGGGGGTNTACTCGGCACTGGTGAGACCCCACCTCGAGTACTGTGTTCAGTTCTGGGCCCCTCACTACAAGAAAGACGTTGAGGTACTGGAGCATGTCCAGAGAGGGCAACAAAACTGGTGAGGGGTCTGGGGGACAAGTCTTATAAGGAACGACTGAGGGAACTGGGGCTGTTTAGCCTGGAGAAGAGGAGGCTGAGGGGAGACCTTATCACTCTCCACAAGTACCTGAAAGGAGGTTGTAGAGAGATGGGGACTGACCTCTTCTCCCTAGTGACAAGTGATAGGATGAGAGAAAATGGGTTCAAGTTAAGCCAGGGGAGGTTTAGGTTGGATATTAGGAAAAAAATTTTCACTGAAAGGGTTATCCAGCATTGGAATAGGCTGCCCAGGGAGGTGGTGGATTCGCCATCCCTGGAGGTGTTTAAAAAAAGGGTGGACGTGGTACTCGGGGGTATGGTTTAGAAGTGTTTTTTGTCAGGTTAGGTTAATGGTTAGACTTGATGTTCTTAAAGGTCCCTTCCAACCTTAACAATTTGATGATTCTATGATTTCCAGAGAAGCAAAATGCTCTTTTCCAGGTCCCCACTGCAGCTGGCCATGCTGGTCATGGCACTGCAGGTGGACCTTGGAAAGCCCACCATGATCTGTGTGTGCCTATTGCGAGCTGCTATAGGGTGAAGCTGTAATAAGGGTACACCTGCCCCAAATATTGCAGCCACATACTTCCTCCTCTGAAGACACATCCTGTGATCCTCCTCCCATCCCACCGCGGGTATGTCACTTGAGGTTCTCCTTTGACTACAAGCCAGTCCAGCAGTCCTCGCCATCATGTAACACTCGCACCCTCTGGAGCTGAAAGGCTTATCAGAGGGCACCGAATCACCTTGCTTAGCACAAAAATCGTGCATTTTCATCCAGTATTATATATATTTTTTTTTATCAAGAGAAGAGAAACCTGTTTTCTTCTCATACAAGTAGGCTTTGGCAGTGAATGAGCCTTTTAAGCTAGTTTGCAAATAACTGTGCTGTAGGATGGAGAATTCTTACAGAGAAAAAAGTGGAGTGAAACTGTAAGCATATTTGCATACAGATAAACTATCACTTTTTCCTAGGGTCTAACTCAGAAACCACCAGTAAAGCAGGGTACTCTTGATTAATTAGACCAGAAGAGTTTACTCACAGGTTTTTCTTTACTCAGAGACAGTCATCTCCTCCATGCACTCTGTGAAGTTAGTCATAGTGTGGTCAGAACAAATGCAAGTGCAGGCCCTCCCCTTGCAAGAGCCTTCGGCAGCTTGCTCCAGCGCACGGGGCATTAAAAAACTCTGTGTTACATCTTGCCCTCCAAACTAGCTGAAATATAAACAAGACCTCTGTAGCACCAAGCTCTGTCCTTAAAAGTACTGTAAACAAAACATGAACCTACGGTGCCTTGGAGCTCTGCCTCTAAGTGCAAGGGATAGGATGCTGCTCATGCACTTGAAGAAGCATGGCGTTGTCAGAAGAATTAAAATGACTTCTTTATCCCATAAAATGAGGTTGGAAGGTTCAGCTATTGCAGCCACCTAGCCAGGTCTGTTTAAGTATTGTCTGAGAAGGTGCAAAGAATCCCAGAATCACAGAATCACAGAATAGTCAGGGTTGGAAGGGACCTCTGGAGATCATCTAGTCCAACCCCCCCACCAGAGCAGGGTCACCTACAACAGGTTGCACAGGACAGCGTCCAGGAGGGTTTTGAATGTCTCCAGAGTGGGAGACTCCACAACCTCTCTGGGCAGCCTGTTCCAGTGCTCCACCACCCTCAAAGTAAAGAAGTTCCTCCTCATGTTAAGATGGAACTTCCTATGTTCAAGCTTGTGCCCATTACCCCTCGTCCTATCAATGGGCACCACTGAAAAAAGACTGCTCCCATCCCCCTGGCATCCTCCCTTCAAGTATTTGAAAGCATTAACAAGATCCCCCCTCAATCTTCTTTTCTCCAGACTAAAGAGACCCAAATCCCTCAGCCTCTCCTCATATGGAAGATGTTCCAATCCCCTAATCATCTTTGTAGCCCTTTGCTGGACCCTCTCCAGCAGATCCCTGTCCTTCTTGAACTGGGGAGCCCAGAACTGGACGCAGTATTCCAGATGCGGCCTCACCAGGGCAGAGTAGAGGGGGAGGATGACCTCCCTCGACCTGCTGGCCACACTCCTTTTGATGCACCCCAGGATGCCATTGGCCCTCTTGGCCGCCAGGGCACATTGCTGGCTCATGGTCATCCTGTTGTCCACCAGGACTCCCAGGTCCCTTTCCACAGAGCTGCTCTCCAGGAGGTCGGCCCCCAACCTGTACTGATGCATGGGGTTATTCCTCCCCAGATGCAGTACCCTACATTTACCCTTGTTGAATTTCATTAAGTTCCTCTCTGCCCAACTCTCCAGCCTATCCAGGTCACGCTGTAAGGCAGCACAGCCTTCTGGCGTATCAGCCACTCCTCCCAGTTTAGTGTCATCAGCAAACTTGCTGATGGTACACTCTATCCCTTCGTCCAGATCATCGATGAATATATTGAACAGGACTGGACCCAGTACTGACCCTTGAGGGACACCACTTGTTACTGACCTCCAACTAGACTCTGCACCACTAACCACAACCCTCTGAGCTCTATCTGCTAGCCAGTTCTCAATCCACCCCACTGTCCATCCATCTAACCCACACTTCCTAAGCTTGCCAGTGAGGATGATGTGGGAGACAGTGTCGAAAGCCTTGCCAAAGTCAAGGTAGACAACATCCACTGCCCTCCCCTCATCCACCCATCTAGTGACCTCATCATAGAATGCTATCAGATCAGTCAGACACAACTTCCCCTTAGTGAATCCATGTTGACTACTTCTGATAACCTTCTTTTGATCCAGGTGCTTTGAGATGATACCCGGCACAAGCTGCTCCATCATCTTTGCAGGGATGGAGGTGAGGCTGACCAGCCTGAGACTTGTTTGAGTACGATGGCCTTGACTGAGGGACAATTTATTCCCATCTAGGAATAAACATAACTTTTTGTTGTGTCACTTGAAATTTTGGAGAGTTTTTTGGTCAAAAGAAAGATTCCTATCACAAATGGGATGCACTGTATTGAATATGTAGTGAAGGATAATGACTGGGTGAATGCACAAGGAAGATGCTGGGGAGGGGTGATTCAGTTGTGTGACAGGTTTCTGGTGCTGCCTTTGAGAGGCCATGCAGTGCCACGCAGATGTCGCAGATGCATTTAGATGGTTAAAAATGGCATTTGGACACCTATGATTGCACCAATGAATTTCATCTCAGGGATTCAGGAATTCAGATATGCAGACTGGTACTTGCAGTGCTCCCTATGTGTAAGCTACATGTGGCATTAGCTACCTGAGAGCTGGCTCAGTATGGTCAGAGAAGCCTGCAGAGCTACATGCCCCATCCTGAAGTAGCTGCTGATTTGAGGTCTCCCAGACTGCCTCACCTCCCAGAGTGCTGGCAGTGTGGCAGCCTACAGGGCCATGGATCTACGCACACCAAACCCAAGGGAGCCATATGAATCTGCCCCACTTCTGTCTTCCAGCTCTATGATACAACAAGTAGGATTTACCGTTACCTCATGCCCAGGGTTTCATGTCTGTTTCAAGCAATGATTGTGAAATCTTTGCGAGGATCATTTGAAAAATTAAGCGCATCCAAAATAACTTCTGTGTCTGCTTCCTAGTGGGAGGTTGTGAAAGGCTTGATTTCCTGGCCGTGGTCTCTGGCTGGCTCGGAACAGGAAAAACTAATTTTTGCCCAGTAAGTTATCTCTATAATTCGAGGGGTTTCATTCCTTTTTTTCTTTTATCTTGTACCAAGAAAGCAAGTGACTAGTGCAGGTATATTTACTGAACTGTTACTCTGTATTAAGTCAGCTATGATCCATTCATACCTTAAATTCTGATGCCACCTCTTATCTTTAAAGAGCTGTGGACATTGGTAGCTTTTGATCTGGCTGCTTTCCACTCTGTCACTGTTACCTTTCTGTTTGTCGTCATGGATGATGTATAGTTCTCTCCAAAATTTGTCCTCCGTCTTTAGCTGGGTGTGCTTTAAGGCTGAATCTTTTATTTTTTGTGCTACGTGTCACATCAGAGATGCATCTGTTCTTGTTATGAAAACAGTCACTGCAATCAAGTGCAAATTAATGGAAAGATTATTTCTGTGAATCTGAAGAGTTCCTGGAGTACAACATTTTCTATTTTAGTATATTCAGAAACCGGATCACAATTCTGCCACCCCCAACTCTGCTATTTTTTTTCCCCTTTTTTATCCCATGTACAGGTGATGATACTGGGCTGTGATCTGTCCCCAGACAGTTTCTTGTAGTAGCAGCTTCCTGCACTTCTGTACCTGCACACGATGTATCCCGCTTAACCAATTCTTCATGAGTCATTTGCCCTTTAAAGCATATGTTTTTATTCTAGCAGGGCATATGGTCTGCCTTACATGCTATTGATCCATTTGGAGTCTATCTCAGTGACTTCGTAGCTGTTTCTACCTCGTTAGAGTCATTACTGTCTTGATCTTTTGTCAGAATGGAAGCCAAAAGATTTTTTTTTTTTATTCTGTGTATGCTGCATCATTGCCAATTATTTTGGAATCAGAGGTATGCCAGCCTTTTTTAAGTTTTCAGCTATATTTTGTAGAGTGAGTGTGGATCTCACCCGTTCTCAGGAGAGTTTTAATGAATTGGTGTCCCCAAGTGATGCCATACAAGCTCTTGGTCCTTCCTGACATGGTGTGGATAAAATCCCTTGTGTATGTTGTCGGTGACTAGCCTAAAGAGGAGGACACCCTCTCAGCCCTCCCTGCTGCAAGTGGAGGTTCCCTACATGTTTTCTTCTTCTGCCTCCTGCCCTAGAAGACTGGCAGCAAAAAAATGGTCAAGTCCTCACTGGTCCTGGGCATGCATTCAGTGGGAAAACATGCACAGGGCCATGATTTCTTGCTGAGCTCAACAACGTGCTCTGGTGGGCTAAAGGGATGTGCTTGGCTAGAGCAGCTGCTTGCTGGGAGATAGTTTTTGCCTATTTCATAACGTTCGCCCT
The DNA here is from genome assembly GCA_013398815.1 of Ibidorhyncha struthersii. Lineage (NCBI taxonomy): Eukaryota > Metazoa > Chordata > Aves > Charadriiformes > Charadriidae > Ibidorhyncha > Ibidorhyncha struthersii. Next base: position 543,329 of record VZSZ01007063.1, on the reverse strand, counting down.
GTCTGCAGGCTGCAAGCAAAGTGTGAGAGCTACGCTGAGGTAGCACATGGATGGCTTTGGAAGAATTTGAGCCACATCCTCAAAGACTGAGTGTCTTTGTGGGTTCAAAGGAAGCAAGAAGCTCCCTCAGTACCACCAGTGCCTTCTCCTTTTGCTCTGTCTGGCTCTGTAAAAAATGCCTAAATCTGGTCCTTCACTTCTGTTGCACTGCATTTATTCAGAATGCCCCAAATGCAATGGCATTCTATTGCTCACACAGCCATGGGAATGTTTCTTAAAGCCATAAATTATTCATCTGGTTTAGCATGTGCCACGTGCATCTGGCCATGCCGGGGCAACCTGGTACCTTCTTGGTGAGGGTGCTCGGCACCCGCTCCTGCTGCTGCTGGGACAGTTGTGCGGTGGCTTGGGGGAGCCAGGAGGCCAAATTATTCGTTTCAGCTACATAGATTATCCAGTGGAGAATTTGCATGAGGAGCCAACTGTTTCTCATTTATTCTTTCTATATGCCTTAATAACAGCCTCCACGGACAATGGCTCACCTGCAGGGGTATGCCCCGAAATCACTGTTGACTTGGTCTCTCCCGGCTGTTCCTCTTATTAATTTATAGTTTATTCAGAAAACACAGCCTTTTGACTGAGGTGCCTTTGGGTCTCTTAGTTGGCTTCTAGCCAAGTTTGCTTGTCAAGTAACCTTTCTTTCTTCTGGTGCAATATGTTTGTGCTGGTTGCTAAGCAGATTACTTCCTAGCTGCGTGTTTAACAAGAATGAAAACGGTAACACAGAGTTCGGAGGTGCTGGATATGCAGCATGGTATTTTTGAGTTAGGAAACAGTAAATAAGGGACTAAAATAATGATAGCTGCTGCTTCCTGGGATGGATTTTTTCTGCATGAAATGCTTGAGATTCTGATATTTGCCGTACTTCATGTGGTGTCTTTACTTCCATTAATGGCTGAAAATGTTTGCACAGGCAGCAAGAAATTTCAGCTAAGGAAATGTAAGTAATGCAATACTTACTATGTTTGAAAGCCTTACTATTTCTCTCCAGTATATTTTTGTCAAAATCCTATTGACTCTAGTGCAGTTGTATTTACCCTTTTTGTGTAACCCTTTCTTTATGAATGTCTTCAGGTATAGATTGTCCTACTGAGGAGTTACCATGTTCTCTAAGCAAAGTGAATCCTGATCATGTCATTTCCCATTCATACCATTTCAGTATAAAAAACATGATTACACTGATTACAACTTTCTAGTCCACAGAGCCTCTATAAGATGTACATCCTGGGACAAGAGGAAATCAGGCAAAGAGTATTCTCAGGTTAATCTCACTGTTGAAGTTGGTTTGAGGCTCTAGCTGAGAAAGAACTGCAGGATTTTACATTAAGACCCCATGGTTTGGGTATTGAGTTGGGGTTTTATTTTTTTTTCCTTCCTTTTTAATGTCCCCAAACTCTGGTTGATGCAAATAGTTAATAGTGGATAATACATTTTTTCTCCTACTCTTTTTCTTACTTTATTTGTTCCTGGATCTTGTCTTTTATGCTACAAGATCTCCAGGGCAGGAACATTTTTCAGCACACTGTGAGCTCCAGCCTACCTAATACCCACAGAGCCATGTAAAATCACCAGAGAAGTTTGGAGTAAATGCACGTTTTTCAGTTGTACTTCTAAAAATTAGGAGCTTCTCACTGAACATGCTGGACCCCAGCAAGGCCCCTTGTTGATAGGGGCTGATAATAAGTTGGTCATCCTTGGAGGGGAATCTGCAGGGAAGGGTGTTGAATTCAGATCTGCACCTCTCATCCCGCTCTGTGAATTTCACTCCAGCGAAAGGGCACTTGTGGGGCAGGCAGAGCCACAGCTCCTTACTTCCTTTAGGGTGATGATACCGCTTGGGATGTCCCCAGTGGGCAGCTTTCTTCCACTTCTCCTTAGAGTAACTGGTGGCCTTACCATATACCCTGTGCTTTCCTCTGCACAAAGTGCAGACACGTTCAGGCGTTGTCACTTGCTATAGCTGCTGTTCTCTGCAGCGTGGAAGCAGCAGAGCGCGGCTTCTGCCGCATCATCTGTGGTACGGTCAATGATGCACATCCAAAGGCCACTTCCAATTTCCTGAAGGGGAGGTTTCTCATCCGTACCTGAACTGCAGTGTATCCAGCTGAAGCAGGAGCATGGGATTTGTACAGCTGAAATCAATATACCAGTGACTAATTTGTTGGGTTTGGAGAGCAAAAGCAGGCTGAGCCCTAGTGGGTTTTAAGATATCTCTTACCTCTGCCAGCAGGACTATCCATAGGACTACCTACTCTGTGGCTGTCCCGCATGCCCTGGCATACAGCAGCCGATGTCTGGTCCCAGCAAGGGTGACATGCTTGCTTATTGTTGTTGAGGTAAATCTAGTCAATCTTGGCACTACAAGCAGTCCTGGGGAGACACTTCTGGCCAGTTTCCCCATAGAAAGGGGCTGTAGCTTGCTGACACGTCTGACCAGCATTTTGGTGGGTAACTTATTCTGGACCAGTCTTGAGAAACCAGCATTGCTCAGGTCTGGGAAGGGTCTGCTCTGACCATGCAACCTGTCTCATCTTGCCCCTGCGTGTCCTATTGCCAAAACTGGTGGCAGTGTTGTTGGCCAGATCCAACGAAATTTATCAGAGCCACAGAAATGTCAGACATAAACTGCTACAAGCTTTGAGGAATTTACCCCATCTGGGAGGCAAGATCTTACTGATGCTCTTACTGAGCGAAAGCCTGCAAAATAAGCTGATCATCTTTGACAGCAGAAAATCCTAAGGGGAGAATGGCAATGGAAGTTTCCCAGTCAGCAGAGGCTTTCATTAAAAACACTAGCCCTCTTGGGCACCAGAGGGTCCAGCCAGAAGACACAACACACCAGGCTGCATTAGCTCCATTGCTGACAAAACTTTTTTCTTTCACGTGAGTTTGGAATTGCCTAATTGCCGCCAGCTAATGCTAAGTGCTCCACAATCTTGTTCCTTCCACACATTTGAGGAAGCTGAAGAAAAAGGGATGTCTCTTCAACTTTTTACATTGTCAGGACTTTTATTCTTCCCTGCTCTCCTCTGGAAAAGCTGAACTGCACTGTTTCACACAAATAACAGACACTGAACAAATTGACAGCAGACACTGAGGGGAGAGAAAAATAAACAATACTCACACAGAGAAACTGTTTCTTCAATGACCTTTTCTTATCACACTGAGAAAAAGGTAGACAATATTATCATCATTGCTAGTGTATTTTCCCCAAATGTGCTGGCTAATCAGTAAGTACAAAGTTGAAGTGAACAGTTTTACCTTCTAAGCATTGCCTCGTGCCTACCTTCATTAAAATTTATCTACCATCATGTTGCCCAATCACCCACTTTGATTAGATCCTCCTGGAATTCCTCTCCATTCTCAGTCATTTTGTGTAACTTAAATAATTCTGTGTCTTCAGCAAATTCATCGCCTTGCACACTGCTTCCTCCTTGAGATTGTAACTAAAGTTGTTGAGTTGCAGAGATATTGAGGGCACCTACAGTCAGCTTGGCAATAAAACTATTTACTCTTCCTTAGCACTTCTTTTCTCTTTTTAAAAACTCTTGCCTTTCCCCATACGATCAGAAACTTCATTAATATTCTCCCATGGGTGACTTTCCCAATAGACTTGGGTAAAACTAAGTAAATATGTGGCTTAGTAACTTTGTGCCTTCATAGAGCTCTGCCAGATTTATTGCAGATAGTGTATTCTGACAGAAATTTTGCTATTTCTCTGTTTATGTTTAACCATCTGTGTTATTTATGCCTTCAATGATCTCTTTTATGTTTAGATGAGTGTGTGTATTTTATAGTGCAGAGTGACAAAAAGTCTGTTGCAAAACAGAGAACAGATTTCTATATGTACCTTGCAATAGAAATATTAAAAAGACAAAGCCACAGTGTTGGTGTTGCTCACCATTATTTCTGTAAATGAATGGGACATATCCATGCATTGTTGAAAATCCAATTAGTATAAGTCCCAGATACTCTCACTTACAGTACTGTCTTTGTCTCTTTGCTCTTTTCGAAGAGTACTTGCAGTTTGTCACCTAGCATTTATTTAGTTGTTTCCTTTGTGTCATGATTAATGAGTATTAGGAGAGTGCATATTTAGCTTACAAGCTGTTAAAGGAAACTGGACCAAAGCTGTCTGAGGATACCCAACAATGGCTATATACAATTTTCTCTCCACATATGTGATTATTTTAGAAGCTGTGCAAGTACTTTAGTATTAGAAAGTTGAACTATTTTCCTGCTTCCATAGTGATTATATTCATTTTAGGTGGAAAAGCTGTAGAAGCACGGATGGGCTAATTGCCAGTTACATGAAAGGCAGTTTAATACAGGTGGTTTTATCCTTTGCTGACTTTCAAAGTTGTTGGTGTGACCCGTTCTGCTGTGGGTGCATTTGCATTGTCTCATGAAGGGCATCAAAGGCACGTTTTGGGTCTCCGAAATGAAAAAGAAAATAATCATAGAATCATAGAATCATAGAATCGTTAAGGTTGGAAGGGACCTTTAAGATCATCGAGTCCAACCATTAACCTAACCTGACAAAACCACTTCTAAACCATATCCCCAAGTAATCTTGGCATCCTAAAGATGGAGCTGTCAGAGCAGCAGTTTACCAGCTGTTCTACAGCAGAAAGATGTCTTCAAATGCAAATTTGAGAGAATTCAAAAAGCCACTTTAGGATAAGTTTCTGTATTTTCTTAATTCTGTGGATCTCAACTGCTAGAAATAAACGGCTAGTGAACTGAGCCACCCTGCTACCTAGAGTCTATGGTGTTTGTGAGTGAAGTGTTCAGCCAGAAGAACGCATCCTGCCCCTGGCGATCTTTTAAAACTCAGAAAGACTAATGTGGAGAAAGCATTGCCTCCCATCCCCTGATTGGTCTTCCTCAAAAGCTGTAAGAGTACCAATACTGAAGGTAGTTCCAACTACTTCTTCAGTAGGGTTTGGGGTTTTTTTTGCTGTTACATGTGCAAGTGAGCACTGTAATATAATGTTTTCATCTGTATGTTCATCTCTGAGGAAATGACAACTTGAAATCTGTTTACTGGACTATTTCTGAGATCTCGCCACAAATGATTCCGTGCTGGCTTGGGAATATGCCACTTCAGAGTGGTTTGTACTCATAGCAGCTCAAATAGCTACCATTTAAAAGTAATGGCAAATAATCTCTTAACAGTCATGAAAAAAGAATCACAATCTGAAATACTGTTTCTTGCTTTGCTTGTAGACTAAGCATTTTACACCTGCAAAAGAAAGAGTGCCCAGCAAATTTATCTGTAAAAGCCTGTTTGTGATAGCAAATAAAGGGAGAGTTGTGTTTATTGATCAATGCCTGTTCATAATATTTGAATGTGGAAGGCCTCACTTTTTTTTTTTTATTTAAAAAAGCTATAAAGTTGGTTTGGGTTGGTACTGGTGTCGCAGTGTTCTCTGTGCAGTGTTTTGTGGGGCAGATTGCAACAGGGTGTTAATGTTGCCCTGATGTCTTAATAGATTAAAAGTAATTTTGCATTTTTGAGTGGAACAAGTTCTAATTGACTAACTGATTATGATAAATTATGGCATCCTTTGGAATGGTTTATTAGTCCCGTCAGGATTTGTTTAAATTAAATCTGCAATATTTCTACCTGTTCCCATACCAGGAACTGAATGCATCTTAGAAATCACAGTAACTGAACAAACAAATTTAAACACTTAACCAAGCCATGATTGTAATGCAAATAAAATCAAGCTGTTGAAAAATGAATGGGAGACATGTAGGGACCTCCATGCTAGAATTTCACAGTACTTGAGAAAGCTGGGCAATGAAAGTGCTGCTTTATGTTAGGAATTCTGATCCTAAGGCTGAGGCACATCTTGGTTTCGAATTGCTCAGCTGTTAATCTAAGAGGAACCCTAGTGTTGCTTGCCACTCAGCAGCTCTCAGCAAAGCATCTCTCAGCTTCCAAGCAATTATTAGGATAAAAAAGCTCCTCCGGTATACTGGCAAATAGAAACAATAGAAGCATAATGTTGTCCCATGAGTTTGTTCTACAACATACGCTGAGGAACAGCAGTGTCTGGGTCTGCTTGTATGTTAGGGTCTGAAAACTGATGATCTTCAGATCTTTTTGACTTCTGCACTCCTGATCCTTCACTGTTGTCTTTGGTACATGTCCCATTAGTACCTAGAGCCTTGGCCCTTCTGGGGCATCTGGTGATTTATTTGGATATATTCTTGGATTCTCCTTCCTCCTGACATGTTCACACTTCTCAGTCCTCAATCTTACTCTATTTTATTGATTTTATAGTCACTGTGATTCTGTGATCTGTAGACTTTTGCTTGGGAGCTACACTCACAATTGCTTTTTTTAAAACTGAGTGGTACTTGTTTATTCATAGCAGTAGGGAAGTTGCAGAGAAAAGAGTTAAAATAACAAAAGGCCTGTCAGCCTTACAAGACAAATCCAGCTTAAGACAGGTTTTCCCACCAGCTGACCCACCACAGTCTCTTTACTTGTCACATCCCCAAAAAGAAGACCCTGTCTTTTGGAAGCCAGGCAGGTGTGAGCACCTTCTGCAGCCAGAAGATGCAACCAAGCACATTTGGTAAGCAGTGTGGAAGGTGTAGGTGGAACAATGCGACTCCCATCCTCTGGGCATAGACCTCTCCCTGCAGTTCCAGCACATCACACTAACCAGACAAGTGCAGGTACCTGTGTTACATATATATATATATACGAAAGAAAGAAACAGATATCCCTGAGGTCTCTCTGCTTGGGAGCTGTAAATCTTAGAAATCTTATTTTAAATGTCAGCAGGCTCATGTTCTAGCTTTAATAATCTGAAGGTAAGAATTACTTCAATTTCCTTAACGTCTTGTGAGGCAAGCAACTAATTACAATCCTGTCTTTATTTTTTTTTTAAATCTCTTGATGAATAGAAGTAAGGAAATTCTGCAAGGTATTTTCCACTGCTTTTTCTCTCTTTATCTGAATATCTCCTTTGCCCATCCATGCCGCCTTTGTGCATTCACTTGCAGGAGCTGCTCTGCCATAATACTTTTAATTATTCTTGGTGTTGTAGAACTCTATCTGATTATTCTGTATCTTGCATGCTCTCAGTTATAAATCAACATTATTATTATGAGAATCACCTGGTACACTCTGTATGTTCAACTGCAAACATTAATATGAAAGTATAATCAGACTCTCTTCAAAAGTGGTTGTAGATAAATTCTCAATAAAGTAAGATATGGCAAAAAGAATTCTTTCCTTCCTGGCATTAGCTATTGAAAGAAAACTAGAAGAGGTTTAATTTCCTTGTAGTTGTTCAAGTGGGAAACCGTCAAACACTGTGTAATCTTAAATTGAACAATTTGTATGTCCTGGTTTATTTAAGCTGTATTACACCCACTATTGGAACCGGAGTAACTTTTATATTAAGAGAAAGAGGAAAAAGATGCTATAGGTTGTACACATAATGGTCTAGCTAGAGTATTTAGACCTGGATACAACTGTCTTCATAAAGATAGAGCAGCTCGAGGTCCCAGAAGCTCTAATGCCTGGACCATTATTTTTAAAGACCAGAAGCTGAAGAGTTCTCAAATCTGCCAAGCAATCAAAGATTGTTTTTTGCAAAACTTTCAGTAGCTCAAGATGCATAAAACAGATACAGAGAAACAAAGTTAAGTCCAAGCTGGACCCTTTTCTCCCACCTCCTCCTAGATACAGTTTGTACTTTTAAAGAACTTTGCATGTTGTATTTCACTTGATCAATAACTAATGCATTGTTTTTGAAAGGCTGCCATGTCCACTGCAATTATTTTCATTTATATTCTTTTTCTGAAAGAAATAATTTTAAAAAAAATGTTACAATTCTTTTGGGCTTCTGTTGCAATTGTGGGAAACCACAGGAGTGCTATAACCATTAGCTTAATTTTAGAGCTGAAAAAGTTGAGCAGCTCATAGTTATGCAGAGACTATGCTGATAGTTTGCCTTTAAAGTGTACTCAGTCTACATATAGGTCAAAATATTAAGTGGAACTTCATAAAATTTTGACAGATAATGCTCATCCATCTTTCCAACCATCCCTTGTTAATGTGCAGTGTATGTAATTAGGGAAGTCCAAAGAAAAGTCGGTGGTGATGAGGCAGGTCTGAGCTCAAGGCAGGAACACAGACATCAGTGAGTCAGGGTCAGGATCAGGTTTGGAAACCATAACCAGGGCTAGGCCCAGGTCAGTGATCACCGGGCAAGCCTGTAGTGATGGTCTGGGTCAAGCCGTGTTAGCCTGTTGGCCAGGGTCCTGGTCTGAACCAGCTGGGTCTGTGACCAGGGATGGGCACGACTGTGATGCCACTCCGATGTAGCTCAGGTGGGGACCGAGGGTGACAGTCTCAGCCTGAAGACAGCTCCCAGGAGGAGGACAGCCCTTGGGCAGGCTTCCTCCAGCCCTTTCTTCACAGCAACCCTCACCAGCTGTAAATCGAGAGGAACAGACAGAAAAAATTAGGACCAGGAAGATGAGTTTGCAGTGTATCAGGGGATTAAACTAAATGTTTGTAGTTGGATGACATGAGAACAAAATCAAGGGACATGAGACAGTAATCATTGTCCACAAGTATGAGAAAAGAGAATGAAGTATTGTGTCAGGAAAGTACAAAGCCATATGTAACTTCTCTAAGGGATGTAAGCAACATTACAGAAAGAAAAATAAAGGTGGCAGTCAGAGGAGATACAATATCCAAGAGTGACATATGTACAGCCACTTAGTTGTTTATGAAGGGGGTGGTGAAAGTCTGTGGCTCGGAACATTTTTTAAATGGCCTCACTGAAGCTTTCTACGTCCTCTTCTAAGGAGTCGTCCTTGACTGACTGTAGCCTCTCACTATTTGCTCCTTTGTTAGAGCTCTGGACAATGATCTCTGATTTCCTGTCAGACAACTCAAAACTCGGTTTTAGCATTGAAGCACTGGGAGAAGGATCCTTATGAAATATTGCTGGGGCTTGAAAAATGTTTCCGCTGTGTACAGCCTCCTATTAGTTTCCAGAGTCAGTAGCTAATGGAAGCTAACTGAAAGCAAGAATCATTCTTATGTCTGCTATTTGAGAACATCTGCGAATAGATATTTTTGTCTCTTCTTCTTCCAGTTACGTTAAATTTAGTAACATAATTTCTTGTATTTTGTTATATGTACAGCCATAAATTCCAAAGATAAGACAGTGACAATAGGAAGTCCTATTTAGTTAAATGAGCCTACAGGCGTATAGATGAGTGCTCTTCATAAGTTTCAGATTGGCATAAAGAGGTCCTGCAAGTGAGTCCAACTTGAAACTTGTGTTGAAGAGTCACTAAGTGAAGCTAATTAACACCAATTATTATTATAATATTTAGCCTCAAGTCTCAAAGGCAAGTATTGATGCATGATGAAGCAGTACCATAGTCCTATATAACTCTGTCTTGATAAAAGATGTCGTCTGGTGGCAATGTGCTGGTAGGACAAATATTATGTTTTCAGTTCAACCCTTCCATTTTTTCCATTATTCATTGTCAACATCAGTATTAGCTAATTTTAAACTTGCCCTTTGCATCTGACCAGCAATCAAATAGATCCTATGACCTTCCTCTGGCTGGTACAGAAGGACTCTTTATTGTCTGGTGACACTTTTTGTGATAAGGTAGGAGCACTGCGGTGCACTGGGTAGCAAATACGCTGGGAACCAAGGCACCTGGTGGCTTATTTTGTAAGGAGATAAAAATAAACTTTCTGTGCTCCCGTTTCTCATGTATGAAGTGAATTTAGTAGTGTATCCTTGCTTTATCAAGAATGCTTTCAATGAGAAAACGTGAGTGTTTTGATGAGAAGGTCTTGAACTGTGACTGCAGAGAAAGAAGAGGAAGGATTCTTCACTTATTCTCACAGTATTGTCCTGGGAGGCTGTTTCACTGTGAATAATTGGTGGGCTCCTTTGGGGATAAAAATCTCTTGCATCTGACTGATCTTTCTGCTGTGGTGGAGACAAACACTATCTTAAATACTGAGTTTTCCCATCCTGATCTCCGGCTTCCATGTAAAGCAAAAAAACAAGCACTGGAGTGATGTAGTTCAAACTCAGATCAAAGAAATAAAACTGCTGATTGCGTTGCTGATGATGCCTTGCTTGCGAAAAATGAAGTTCAGGTGTCTGTGATGGCCATTTTACGTCTGCGTGACACAGGTGATGCTGTTGATCTAGGATATTTTTATTGACACAACTGTAAACTCCAGTGGAAATCTGCAGAGATTGTTGTAAGAGGTTCTTCTCTTCCCTTTCAGAGACACTACCGGAGGTAACATTAGGCAACTATGCACTCATACTTGCAGAGCTTTTCTATGAATTACGTCAGGCATCTGTCTTGTCTCTTTGCCCCTACTGTGTATTTTGCCTCTGCACCTATTATTTTCTGTGCAAGTGAATAAGCTGAGTAGCAGGCATTCCTAATAAAATCAGAATTAGGAAAATTTCCATCTCCCTCCTAGCTGAAACTCTAAGGCTGTGTGCTCATAAGATATAGTGAGATATAAAAATTGTAACCCTGAAAGCTTTATATGTTTATTCAGCCTTAATCATTCTCCATGTCCTTGATGATTTAACTCAGAATGTCATTGACAGATACATCGTTCTTACTTTGTCCTAGCAATTCTTTAAAACTGCCCTGTAAGTGAGAAAGACAAGCAGGCTGGGTGATATATCACAGTATATGTAATGCAGTTCTTTCCCTTTTTATGGGAGAATTTACAATTCAGAGTGACACTCCATGAGTTTTTTCAGTGGAGAAAGAAAATGCAGATGATATACTACAGTGAATGAAGGGATGATGCAGCTCTGAACATGCTTAAGCAACAATTATTTTATCTTCAAAGAAAACTCTTTCATAGACTCAGGAACACCATGTAGACCATGACTTACAACTAGCTCTTAAATGCATGTGGCTAATGAGCTGTTCAGGTGCGAGCCTTGTGGCCGAGACCCTGGTGTTTTGGTCACTGGGCAATCAGCACCTCTGGCCGTAGATTTAGTGAGCTCCAGAGGTCTGGGAGTTTGACACAATTGTAAGTAAAACGGAGGCAGGGACTGATTCCTGTCAAGGAGTGTGAACTGGCGATGTACTACTGGGGACTAGCTCCCTCCGTAGCAGGTCTGTATTGGAGACAACTTATTGGAATAGCCAAAAAATAGAGTTAGTAAATTGAGCTAATCATTAAGCACAATCAGGGACCCAGTGCTTGAGTTTGGTCCTTGGTACTCTTTTATTTTACTGTGTAAAGACACTGCCAAGAACCTTGGTATAGCCTCTAGGCCAGGTCTATCTCATGGTGAAGTGAAAGGACCTTTAGGAAAACACCTCTGCCTCCTGTATCTGGTCTACTCCTGGAGCTCTCCTTCTTCTTGCGTCATTGATCGACCCGGAGATTTTGGGATGCCTCTCACATGGTCAGGAGGGTGATTCAGTTCAGATTTATGGCCTCTCTACGTAGCAGCTCAGGGCAACATCCCCCCATCCTTGGGGGAAATCCATCTCCAGATACTGCTCTCCCAAATCCTGGTGCAAGGCAACAACATTCAGAGGATCACAGCAAAAGTAAACGCTTTCTATATCAGGATGCACTGTCATCAGAAAATGTCTCTCTAACCAGTTAAAATAGATGGTACAGACCACAAGCTGGGGATAGTCCAGAAAGCTGTTCAGCTGACCATATGTAGGTGTCTCTGAGAGTGAGATGGATAGCCCACTAAATGCATCCATCTCTGTCGTCTAGGTTGTCAGTGATATACTGGGAGCATACTCAGCTCACACAGAGACACCTGCATTGCCATACCTATGTGTAAGTGTCTCACCTGAAGCTGAATCCCACCCTTCTCTACCTTGCGGAGTAAATCTTTGACATCAGGTCATGTCTGCTTCTGGGTTCACTTCCAATTAATGGTCAAGGACACTGGCATTTTCCTAAAGAAGGTCATATTACTTGATTGTGATTCCAGCTTTACTATGATCAGATGTGTGGTTGCCACACAGATTGATATGCTCAAGCTAGCTGGATAATAGTCACCTCGGCACGGCTATTAGATTTAATCTCTCTTGGACTTGCAGATCAGCCGCATCTCCCAGCTGCAGCACAGACATATATCTGTCCACGAGAGCCTGGAGGTAGAATGTGGGGGCTTAACTGGAGTATTAATTGAAATGAACTCTCTTCCATCAAGACACTTTCATGCTTAGCGTTACGGCTTTTGTTCTCAGGCGCTGGTCTGCTGGTGCAGGTCTGTGCTGGGGAGTTGGCAGACACTGCCGCTGTCACTGCATTTGCTGTCATTGTAATGTTCGTTAATTTTGAGGGAAATCTAGGCACACCCGTCTTTCTTTTCTTCGTTTTGTTCCCCGGTAGTCACTTCATTGTCTCCGTTTTTGGAAGATGAGCTTCACTGAGTCCAGATGTTTTCCTGTATCCTTTTAATCACTCGAGAGGCATGCACCATTTACTTTGCATAACATGTTTTGGTTTTCCCATAAAGCACGTTGGGGTACATGCTTCTCTTGCATTTTCTTTACCTCTGAGATTATTGGAAACCAATTTACTGACAACAAAAGGAGAAGGCCCCAGTCGTAGTTTGCATATTTCTTTCCTTGAGAAGTCCTTCACACGCTTTAAGCAGTAGTGTTCAAAAAAATCAGTGAGCTATCAAAAATATAGCAGCAAGTAGTGCACTCCATTTATTTTTGTCTCCCAGCTCTCCATGTTGGATTAGGAAACATTAAATATTTTAAAATGAGGAGGCAAAGGATGAATTCTGGGCTTGATGCTAAATCCTGACTGTACCAACAAAAGACAAATCAAACTTATATACTATTTGGTGATGCATAAATACTCGGTGTTGTTTAAAAATGCATAATTTGACATTGTTTCGGACTCCCTTGACATTAAATTAACTCAGCCTTGAGGAAATAATTTAATACCTGCTTCAAGCAGAGAATCCAAAATACTCTAAAATTTCCAGTGCATGATCCAAGTCACTCACAAACCTATTCCTGTTCTCTCTTTCTCCCTCTCTCACATCAGTAAAATGTTACATGTATTTGAGAGTGTTTTCTATTTTCTTTTCAAGTAAATGAACTATTGAACGTTTTGTGAAACTAAGTTTACATCTTAAAAGCTATTATTTAAAAAATAAAATGTCTTGGGCACTACACAGTATCTTTGTGGCCCTCAAAAATATCCATTAAAGTTGATTCTTGTTGATATTTATCATCATCTCTGTTTTTCTCAGCCCATACTCTGGTTATTAGCTATCACAGTGCAAACTGTTTATGCCTTTGTGCCGTTCTTCTGGCACACATTGCAGTCGCTGTACAGTGTCGTCAGGGTTGGAGTCTGCCCACATCTTTCACGTGGAAAGAAGTAAAATGTCAATAAATGGTATTAATGAGCTGCTCTACAGAATGCAGGCTTAATTCATTTAATTGCTTGTATGGACTAACTGCAGTTGTTATCCCTCACAGATTAAATGAAAACATTTATTTCTGCTCCAAAATATTGTCAGCTCCAACACAGCAAAATACTGACAATAACAATAAGCACAGCAATAACTTGTAGCCAATGTGTAATCTGTGCTTGATGTGTGTGTAATTGATAAAAATTGCTTTCAGTTGGTAACAATAAAAGAATACACCATGCTCCATATATCTGTCATGATGGCTTTGTACTGGCTTTTGATGATCTTTGGGAGCATTGCAATAAGACAGAAGGTCAGCACACTTCATTCCTTTTAAATGAGTTTCCATATGGTCTTTAGTGTGTAATGTAAGAGGTGAAGGCACTCCAGGCTTTCTGAGGAAGCGTCATTTAGGTTAAGCTAATGCTAGCATGTAAGGACTCTTTGAGCATCCAGTCTGGCTCCTTGTATAAAGAAGGCTATCAGCCAGTACTCAAATGATTCTTGTTTGAATAAATCTTCTCTGTCAAAAAAAAAAAAAAATCATGAATTAAAGATGAAAGAGCCAGGATGAGTGAGCGTGCATGTGGTGGCAGAATGCTCTGTCTTACTGGCAAGAAGACAAAAAGAGGAATCAAGGGATCAGAGTTTTTTACAAGGGCGGGCAGAGAAACATCCCTGAGAGAGTCATTTTGGAACAGCAAGCGAGGGGTAGGAGTTATATTCCCATCTCCTGTTCAAGGCCCTATTTCCCAAGCAAACAGCAGCTCTGACCTCCCTTCCTGCACACATCTTTGTGATGGGAGCAGGATGAGGTGTAGCCATCTGCTAGGGGCACTGTGCTGATTGCTTTCTTTGACATCTGGGGAAAGTTACTCCTCTTGCTTCCACATTGACTAAGACGGGGTGATATTTTTCCATGTGTTCCACGGGAGAGAAGCACAGTTGGATGTCCAGAAGAGTCAAGTTCTGGTTCCTGACTCTTCCTTTCAAAGGGGTCCGCTGGCTCTTTGGTAAGGCAACAGGGTCTATGGGTGCAGGAGGTGCCAGCTCCCTGAACTGCAGTAAATTGCTGAGGAAAGTGGTGCTTTACCTGGAGAAAGTGGATTGTTACAGGAATTACATTATGAGTGAGGAACTGGCCAGAGGAAAGACAAGATCAGGTGCTACTGAAAAGGTAAGTGTTAGGCTGAGGTGAAGATATTAATAGAGTCCCTCCAAAACTGATTTAGGCTAATCTTATTTAGTATTTTAATTTCTGACCTTGGTAGGAGTGTGCTAATGAAATTTGCTGACAATCTCAAGTGTGAAAGCTGCATCAATAAAGAAGAGATTTGGTTATCATACAAAGAGAGTCAGATGACCTTGAAGTCTCTAGTAACAGAAGTGGGGTGAAATCCAATTGTACAAAAATACAAGTTCATGCACTCAGAAACTAATAAGAGGAATTTTTACTACAAGCTAAGAGGTCGTCAGCTGAAAAAAAAAATCAATGGGAAGATCTTGAAGGGAGGATGCCAGGGGGATGGGAGCAGTCTTTTTTCAGTGGTGCCCACTGATAGGACGAGGGGTAATGGGCACAAACTTGAACATAGGAAGTTCCATCTTAACATGAGGAGGAACTTCTTTACTTTGAGGGTGGTGGAGCACTGGAACAGGCTGCCCAGAGAGGTTGTGGAGTCTCCCACTCTGGAGACATTCAAACCCCGCCTGGACGCTGTCCTGTGCAACCTGTTGTAGGTGACCCTGCTCTGGCGGGGGGGTTGGACTAAATGATCTCCAGAGGTCCCTTCCAACCCTGACTATTCTGTGATTCTGTGATCTGGTTGTATTGGATGCCCTATGACTATTAATACAATCAAAGGCACGTAGCCCTGAAAATATCAGAAGCAATCCCAGGAAGTACTCAAAGAGACTGTTTCAGTAGAGGGATATGAACACCATCTTGTAAGACTTTGGTGAGACCTCTTCTGGAACAGCATCTTAATCAAAAGAGATTAACTCCAGCTGGAACACAGGCAGAAAGTGCTGCCAGTGCGGTTATGGGAGGAAACAGCCCACTACAGCAAGTGAAGTGAAATTCCCATGTCTCATCTAGTTTGGCAAAGTGAAAGCCCAGAGGAGATGTAGCCTATAAATACATACAGGTTGCCATTCAGTGATCAGTGGTGGTTTATTCATTATAATGCATTTATTTCATTTCACCATCATTTATGTGAGAACTGTTAGCAAATAGTGCCAGGGAACATTGCAGTTACAGCTGAGCATGTGAGTTGGTGGCTGGAGAGAAGTGACAGCCAGTCCTCTATGGGCGTGCTTTTCTTTCCCCTGGCTTCCAGCATGAATGTGTGCTTCACCCCAAAGATGCAGAAAAAGGGCTGCTGAAGTGATCGGGGGATGAAAAGCCTGATACGTAAAATGCGACCTGTTGAGCATTGCACAGGGCTGCATGTAAATATTGGGGTGTGAAGAAAAAGAATATTTTAAAGGAAAGGACAGTGTTGGCACGAAAACATCTAGTACAAATGGCTATGAAGACATTTAGACCTAACATTTTAATAAATTTAGAAATCCAGTTATTAAGATAGGAGGAGAGAGGTTCAGGAAGAGCTTTTATGTAGAATAAGGAGCTAAAAAAGCCTCACAACTTTTAAGATGGGGGTTGTTCAGCCTGTGAATGGGATTATGTGATACAGTTGCTCATCATATCAGGACAGTGAATTTCAATACACAGATTCTCCAGTCAGTCCCTATATTATGCTGTATGTTCCTACTAAGCTACGAGAAGCATAGTCAGGCCAGAATATTTTTAAGCATCATAGGAACAACTCAGCAGCAGTGAGTGAACAGAGATTCTCCTGCTTTGATTTTTACACATATAGTATAGCCAAGATTATTTCATCAGTGCTTTCATTCATCTCAGCTTGCTCAAGTATAATGGAAGCTGCCTACACTTACACAATTTTCTTTTCAGAATTACAACTGTGTCATCATAATTGTAGCTGTATTCCCTTTTTTTTCACTGAGTAGAAATAGTAGCACATTCATAACAATTTTTTAAGATGCTGCTGCATATGTCCAACTTGGGTGTTAAGATGGCAGAAAACTACTGCTGTGTTTTTACAGAAAATATGAAAATAATTGTTGTTTCACATTTTCAATGTAAAAAAAAATGAATTATTTTTGACAGAAGTTTTCAGCCTTTTCCTTTTAGGCTTTTGACTTTTGAATTCCCTTTTTTTGTTCTTCGTCACTATTATTTTCACTGAAGGAGAAGGTAAAAGGAAAAAAGGAGATAGGCAGAAGGAGGAAAAAAACAAAAAGTTGGTGCAATAGCTGGATTAACAAAAGTTGTGTTGTGCAGAAAAATGGGGAGGAGAAAGGCAGAAAAAAGCCATTCCTTATAGTGAAATATTGCTGTGAGTTTGACAGGAACTGGGTTCTTCAGCCCAAGGAGGAAAAGTCTGGTCAGATAGAGTAACTCTTCAAACCATAAAAAGGTGTTGCAAAAAAGTAATAATCTGTTCTCAATGCCCAGAGTAGATAAAACAAGTAGTAATGGGTGAAAATTGCAGAATCACTCAAGTGAGACATTAGAAAATCTCTTTTTAAATAATGGAAGTTATAAGCCGGGAGGTCGTGTGGGAGGTTGTGGAAGCGTTGTCATCCGAGGGAGGTCCTGAGGAGTTATGTGCCTGCAGCTGATTCCGCCTTTCTGTGGGGAGATGGACCAGGTGACCTCGCCGGGTCCTTCCTGTTTCCTTTTTTCAATTATTCTATTTGCAAATATAAAGGTATTTTTATAAAGGATTTTAGCTTGTCTTTGAATTTATTAATGTCGTGTACCTAACTGCAGGGAATCAAGGTGTTTAAGATCAGATTTGATCCTTCTGACAATAATCTACGTGTTTAACTTTGCTACCAGCAGGCTACTCCTAATAGCAAAATTAAGCACATAGCTGAGTTTTCCCAGACTTGCAAAGACATCTTGCATGGCAAGTAAAGGCGTGGGGATTCTCCTGTGTAAACACTGACCTTGCCACTAGAGCCATGGAATGCTTAACACAAGTACTGAGTTTCACATCCCTGTTATTAAATGGTTCCTAGAGACATTGCAGAGGGAAAAGATACAAGAGCTATCAAAATATTTTGTTTGCTTATAATGATATATTTAGATTCAGGCATATTGTAGGGGTTTATGCATAATACCTCTGCGTGACAGTGATTAACACCACTCAGTCATGTAGAACCTTTAAAGACAGGGAAAAGGTCTGAGCATCTAAAGCCTTTGTGGACTGAAAAGATTTGGGGAGTGTTAACACGATGCTTCTGAGACATTTAATTGAGAACTCAGAAATAGTAACGCGTAGGTATTTCATTCATCCTGTGGAGTGGTTGGTCCTGTGCCACAGGTGAATTTCATGTTATTTGAATGGTTTTTGCTTCCCAGAGCATTCAGTTCTGACACCATTGCTCCTTAGTCCTTTAATCATTCCAGTAAAGTCAATGGGTAAAGTACTTCATCGACTGAGCAAAGATAAAAGTATCTGGTCCATAAGGAAAAGTGATCTCAGTCTGATGCAATTGACAATCCAGTATTTTTCTTCCCTTGCTCATTTTCTGATATATTACAATTTTTCAGCAGTGAGCTATTCCTTGTGTAATTGCATTGGAATACCTCGGGCTCATTTTTCTAATAACACTGCGTTTTGTGGGGAGATTAAATTTCATGGATAGTTACAGCATATAATCTTTTCAGTGCTGAGAGAATAGACAGTTAGAAATTAAGCTGGAATACTGATGGCTGCTATGAATTTAGTATGTCATATTTTTAATTACTACCTTATTCTCAAGTAAAATTTTGCCCTGGCCAAACATTTAAAGTCACACTAAGAGCTCTTCAAGAATTGCTGATGGTTGTAATGCTGTCAACGGGAGATACTAGTTTAGAAGTACACTGTGATTATTTTTGGTGCCAGGCAAATAGAAACTGAACACATCTTCAAAATCAGTTGATGTTTTTCACTTCTTCCCTGTTTGGTATTACCTGCAGCAGCAACAGCGTGCACACCACTTTTAATAGTTGCTGCATTAGACATAGCTGTAGAGGTACCTGACAAAGGCTGAGACTCACGCTTGGACAAACACATCTACCTTTTGTTACAGTCCAGACCGAGCATCAGATGGAGAGAAAGGGGATATTGTTTCAGAGATTTACACCTCTTTATAGATTTACACCTCACAGTGAGACCCAACCCCATTCCCGCCCTCAGCGCCCTCGCAGTCACCATGTCTCATGCCTTCCCCTGGCCCCAGCAGGATTTCCCTGCACCTTCCTGCTGTCATGCACACACAGGGGCCCGCTCTCGTCTCCAGCCCTAGCTTGGCTGTCACCTTGGGCAGACCTGGCTGCAGAGCATGCCATCTACCTGCTTTAAGAAAAGCAGTGATCACTTCAGTTCTTGTTGATCCACTTGTGGGAAATGGAGCCTGCCTGGCACTGCCTTCTGTCTCCTTTTTTTGCGTCCTTCTCTTAAACCCTAATTTAAGTTAATAGTGTGGCTGTATTGTACTTGTTTATTCTCCAGAAAATAATTGGATCAGCAAATCTGTTTCAAGTATAGTGGGACTGCTAAGAAAGAATGCAAAATCTACAAAAAAAAAATTGAAAAGTTGAAGTAGCCAAGATGTGTGGTTTCTCATCACCTGTCTGTTTCTGGGAGTCACCCTCTTTGTGTGGATTTGAGTTGATTTAGGGAAGAGCAGAGATGGCCTGGGCTGGTGTTACGGGTTGCCCTCCACAGATGTGACCACCTTGGGAGGGGGTCACCTGGCTGTCCCCATTGACTCTGAAGACAACTGCTGTGTTCTGTCAGGGTAAGCACCTAAACCAGAAGAGCAACCCTGCCTGAGACAGGGGCTTAGGATAGTCACACTGGGTACAGACCATGGATATTCACTGAAACTCAGCTTCATGGTCCTGATGATAGTCTTGATGTACGTTAATCAATGACCTAGGTGCCAACTCCCTGAGCGTGCCTTGGCGGGACCTCAACCCAAGACATGTCCAGGGGAATGTACTCGCCCTTGGGTTCAAATCAGGCTGGTTTTGATGAGCAATATGTATCTTGCTTGTCTCTGTATGTCAAAAGAGATGCAGACTGCCCAGCGCAGCCTTGCCCCATAGTCTGCTCAGCAGTTATAGGCTATGGGTTTGAACCCCTCCTGGCTGGGAAGGTGTTTGGAGCCCACCCTGACATCCCAGGGCACGATAATGTTCTACCACAGGCGTGAGGAGGTACAAGAGAGGAAGGACAGATGTTATCCATCATATTGCCATGGCATCCCCTCCACTATGTGCAACGGTCCAGAAGTATGGCTCTGATATTCAGATCTTCATAGAATCATAGAATACCAGGTTGGAAGGGACTTCAAGGATCATCTGGTCCAACCTTTCTTGCCAAAAGCACAGTCTAGACAAGATGGCCCAGCACCCTGTCCAGCTGAATCTTAACAATGTCCACTGTTGAGGAATCCACCCTGGGGAGCTTATTCCAATGACCGATTGATCTCATTGTGAAAAATTTTCCTCTTGTGTCCAATCGGAATCTCTCCAGGAGTAACTTGTCCTTTTCAGCAATCTGCCAGAGATTTCAAAACAGACTAAACATGGAAAAGTGTCCTCAGAAAGCATGGAGCAGCAAAGTCAGGAGCATGCTTGCTTTTAGTGATGAGANGACCTGCACTGTGAGCCTCGAAGTGCAGGTCACAGCAGCAAGAAGAGAGCGGGCTGAGAGGGTTAGTTACCAGGCTGGAGAAATACATATCTCTGCTGGATGACACTGACAAAACAAAGCAACTCTATGTGACTGAAAGCCAAGAGGTTGACTTGAAGATAAAAAGTGAAAGGTTATAAGGAGAGTGAAATAACTTAACACTGAGATTTCTCAAGGGATAAAAAAAGGAAGCTCAAGTAAGGATATAGAAACTCGGCTTGGGTCATTCTTCTGGCAGAGGGGGGAAATGTCTTCCTCTGGGCAGTGCAGTTTTTCAGTCTTCTCACCTTGCAATCCAGGTTCATTCCATGGTACATAAACCACCTGCACCACCAGGCTGCGCAGGGGCACTGAGCATTTCTTGGGAGCTCCTGCTGACTCCCAGGGCAGCTGGAGGAAGGGATCAACACTGTCCACTGTGGAAACATCTGTCCTCAGGTGTCCACTGACTCAGCATACTCAGACTAGAGACCTGCCCTCTGAACCGATTCTGGCCTGTTCTTACCAGTTTCCCCAATGAGGGCAGGCCTGGGTGACCCCTAATGAAGCTAAATACTGCCATGCCTTCCCTCTTTCCAAGAAGGGTGGGACAGAAAGACTGACCTGTGGAAAGCCACATGGTTGTGGGAGACAACACATGGAGACAAGAGAAGAGAGCGAGGGTCAAAGTTGTCAAAAATGTAAAAATATCGAGCTATAGGGGAACACTGAGATCTTGCAGTGCCCATCAGTCCCTGAAGGCACCCACGGATGCCCATGGCGGGCATTGCCCCGTGGCACTCTGCCCAGAGGCATGACAGAGTCATGCCATCAGGAGGACTGAATGTGGGATTAAGTGAGGTGATGGCACCACCTCCTCTTAATCATAGAATCATAAAATTGTTAAGGTTGGAAGGGACCTTTAAGATCATC
>VZSZ01007063.1:425699-490611 GCA_013398815.1 Ibidorhyncha struthersii | reverse complement strand
GAAAAAAAAAAAAGAGGGCGCCAAAGTGTGGCACTGCTGTGGTGGGTGCTAAAAGATGAGGGAAGGCCATAGAGGAGAAAGCCACTGAAGGCTACCATGCACACAGAAAGCATTTTGGGCTCAGAAGCCCCTAAACCATCGTGCTTTTGAGGCTGGAAAAGCCATGAGAGGAGAGGAGGTTTCACTCTGGTTTGCTCTATTTCTGTGCTTTTTCCTCAGCCTCTGCTGCTGATCGCTTGTGAAAACAGAAAACTGGGTTAGCTGGATGTGTTGTGTGACAATAGGGCTGATGTTTTGTTCTTAAGTGAACTCCCCAAAGCCGGGGCTTGATGTTTAAGAAGATTCAATTAGCTATTATTGCCCTGCACCCATACTGCAGCGGTGAAAAAGGGGCACAACCAGGGTTAGCCTCATTGTGCTGAGGGCTGTAGAAACTCAAGAGCTCTCACAGTTCAGCTTTGTTTCTTACTGAGGTGTTGCTACCTTTGAGCGCTCCCACTTAAGCTATGACGTAGATACACCTACACACACTATTTGCAAAGAATTGCCATTCTTGCTAGATATGAGATATCTTTGTAATTGTGACTATTTTCTATAACTGTTTCATACTGTGACTGTGAATTGTTTCAAGGCATCCTATAAGCCCTGCTAGAGGAGACCTTTTCTAAATACTTAGAAGACCTTATATAGGCCACTGTATTTTCAGAATTGCTTGATGTGCAAGCAATTAAATGTTTACAGAAAGGGAAGCCACAAAAAAAAAAAAGAGACCTTTTCTTTTGAAGGCTAGTAGCTGTTGTCAGGTGCTGTGTTTGTGTTAAATATAGTCTGACAGTACTTGTTCGTATAGTTAATGGGTGACATACTGTCCTATCTGATCTGGACCACGGGAAGGATAGCGTTGTGAACCGGCAAGCCTCTGCCGTTGTGACTGCTTGGCACCATGGCCGTGGTGCACTCCACAGTAGCCAACTTGTGGCTCTAGCCCTTGCTGGTTGGCAAGGGTCCTCATGGGGTTATCTACCCCCTGGGGCAGCCCAGTAAGACTTTGTGCTGTAGATGCCCACCTACTGCCATCCAGGCTGCGGACAGCTGGGATATTAGCTTGCTATGCTGTAAACCCAGTGGTGATTTCCCCAGTACCAGGGGACCCAAATGCTCCCCATCCACTTGGCACTTTGGAAGAGCCCAGGAAAGAGGACTTGTCAGCAGATCTTCCCCATTTCTTAATCGACTGTTTTCTGCTTCTGGGTAGCAAATGGAAAACATGACTCTGTACGAGTTCTTTGTATGCAAGTATGTTTGTTTATGTGTAATGTGGGACGCTGGGTGGTCCTGGTTTTGTGAAGTGAGTCCCTGGGGAGTCCAGGCCTCAAGGCTCAAGTAATCTGAGTAAGAGACTCGTGTGTTTACCTTCTGAAAAACAGTCAGGCTTTCAGAAGTAATTGTTCCACCACATAAAGTCTAACAACAACTTTGACAAACACAATGGAGGTTGATTTCGGGTCATAATCACATTGAAGGCAATCATGAGGCTTTAAATTAATAAGACATGTATTAAGCATAGCCTGAAAGCACTCCCACTTCAGTAATCTACTCAGAGTCTTAGCTTTTGAAGGATTCATGTAGCGTTTAAGTTAATAATATATTTCTTAAAAATAGTTCTTCTTTAGGTAGCAACTGTATGACAGCTGAATTTATTGTCAAACCTCCTAATTTAGGACTGTACTCCTGCTTAAATTGGATTGTCCGCGTAGCATTAGAGAGGCTTCCCACAGCTCACCAGTTGGAAACCCCAGACCCAGGCTTCCTTTCAAGTATCACTGCAGTCATTTTGACAGAGACGGCAAAGAGCTTTTCTTCCTTCCCTTGGGTCCCAAAAGCCATCCTTGTTGTTCCAGGAGATGTTCCAGTTTTAAATGTTAATATAATGCATTAGGGTTTTGGGTTTTCTCTCTCTCTCAATTTTTTTTCATTATTTCCCAAGGAAACAAAATTTGTGTAATCCAGTGGGATTGGTCCTGTATTAATAAACTGCAGTTTCTTCATCTCTCCTGCATTTTGAACTGCTCTGAGGGCAGGAGCCACTCCAGATCCTACAGGTTTCATAAGAATTAGCAGCTTGCTAAAGGTCAAACATCCAAATTAGTGCTTTCCGCTAAGAAAAGTCCTAATTTGTGAGCTCAGTGGTGTGGGACCTGTTTGGCCTGCTGGCACAAAATCTGCCACAACACCAGAGCCTGTATAGTAGTTGGAGGCCACGGAAGAGCAATGAAGGTCCTCTGTGTTATTCATGAAGCCTTTTCAGGAGGGGAACACTGAGGCTGCAAACACAAGGAGGATCTAAGGGGACTGTGGCAGGGGCTCACACTGTATCTGGTGGAGAGCTGGGAGCATTGTGGTGGGAATAACTGGCACTTGGGTGTGCTGTCATCATCACTGCAGTGGAGATGTATAAAACACAAAGCACACAAATTCAAAGGAGACCAGATTTCATTAGTCCTTCTATTTATGAAACAGCTTGCTGAAAAAATAAATAGATGGGCAGAAGTTGGCGATGGTACGGACATTGTTAAATGGAAATGATCTTCCAGATCACCCAAAGAGCAAAGACTTGTTTGATTTGTTGCAATTCCCTGCATTCTGCTAACAAGAACCAGGTGAAATACTCATGAAGAAACCTCCGGCCCCCAATTAATCTAATTAAAAGATTTTTTGGCAGAATCTGTTACATTGCCAAAATCACAGGAACACTTTGTTAAAACTCTCCCCTCCCCCCGCCCCCAATTCCAGAGAATACAAAGAGGATAAAAACCCTGTCTGGGGTGTAACATTCAGAATTTCATTATGAATTTGAACAAAATCACAAACCTTCCAGAGAAACCAGCAATATCTGGTGTGTTGACTAATCTGAAGAAGTCAGAGTATGTTTTTCAAGCTTTCCATTGTCTTTTCATTGTATAAACAAGAAAACAAGACCCAAAACAAACTCCAAAGGAAGTTCTTGAAACTGTGTCATGTAAATCCAGAAGAAAAATTTGTTACCACTTATAAAAGTTGTAGCTGTTTGTTTTTTCCCAGCTACTGACAAGCCACTCACTATTTTTGAGCTTGGGATTCGTGTGGAGCAGATCTTAATTTCTAATCAGGGCTAGACTTGGCTTAGGAGACATATGGTCTAAAATACAAAATAGTATCTCAATGTGCGTTCTGCAGGGCTAGTACTGTTTCTTGCTCTCAGACAACACTCTTTGTAATTCCCAGTCATGAAAAAGAAAATATCTGAAGTTGTGTTGCTGACCACCAAGTATTGGATCTCTTTAAATTCTTGTTCACAGCATTCGATGAAACACAGAATATCTCAGGTTGGTATGGTGATCCATGCATTGTATTCTACCAGCTCATTCTTCATCTTGGGTTTGGCAGGTGCATGGTGAACTCAGGTCACGCTGAAGGAGCTGGCAGGGCCCAACAAGGCCATTGCTTTGGCACTGTGCTGCCCACAACTTTTGTTAGAATAAGCCATTTGAAGGGTGTTAGATCATTAAATCGGGTTGGTTTGTTAGAACATAAACTAGGAACGATGCCATTTGAGAGAGGTTTAAACAACAGGGCATGAAAAGATACATCCCCTTGTTCACTATTCCTTGCAGATGGGTCATTGCCTCCAGTCTTGCTTGGTCCAGCTGTTTTTGGTGACTTTCTGAGCTCTGCCAGCCTCCGACAGCCTGTGGACATTGCCATCTCCAAGGCCTGGTAGTGTCACTCCCCCCTTGTTTCCTCAGGATTCTTCTGGTGTCTCCAAGGACAGCTTGTTGCTCTTCTTTTCCTGCTTCTCCATAGAGATGACCCTTCTTTCAGAGGAGGATCACTTCTCCCTCTCCCAGGTCAACAGCTGCCACCTTCTTTGCTACCCAACCACACATAATTACTGTGCATGAAGTGCACAATAAACTGAGCAGATAAAGCAGATTCTGTCCATCAGGGAGTATCAGAAGTATTCCCATAGATAGGGTGGGCCTTCCTTTTCCTCCCTATTCCGCTATTATTGCATCATTCATTAACTCCCTAAGACTGTAACGCTGTGTGTAGGGAAGGACACTGGGCACAGCAGCTTCTCTCTGCATGCTGTGAGGCACAAGTGTTCAGGCACAGTCCAGTCTGAAACCAGCACTGCCAGCAAAATCTGTCTTTTGGCAGCAGCCTGGACAGCTGGTAATGAATAACAGTTAGTCCACCTCATGTTTGGACAAGAGTAGATTCTCATGCTATGGGACTGTAATCACGATCCTTTTAGTGTGCATATTTTCCAAGAGGGTATAACCCCAAATGATTTTTTTGCTTTTAAAGGAGAGAGAAGAGAGTGAATGCTCCAATTAGCATTACTAGCAGACCCAGTAGCCCAAATTCAGCTCAGCCCTGACAGAGGAGGATCGTTCCTGGTTACTTTCACACCCAGCCTTCTACAAGGAACTGCTCTGCTGCGGTAACATATGAATGTTTGTGCTTACCCTATCCGAGATCATTTGTATGTCAAGCATCTGCTTTTTGTAATGTGAAAAATATCCCGTGTGTAGTGTAAATGCCCCCACCCACTGGGAGCCCATTAGCAGCTTCACTTTTAAGGAAACAGCATGTGGTTTGGGAAATACAGGTCAGGAAACGGGGATTTCATAGCTTGGGTTCTAGGTGGATTACTCAAAAGAAATGCAATTTTCACCATTGCTCTCCCAGCTGCCTCAGATCTCACATTCCACCTGAAAACCTACTCTGGCAGTTCCCATGTTAACTTTCTTTAAATCTTTCTGCTAAAATAATATTGGAATACGCTCAGTATTAGTTATTAAAAGAGTAAGTATACAGAGCAATACTGCTGCCAGTCCCAGTACACTTGTGTGTCATATATTTCTTCTTAAACCCCTTATGCAAATAATTCTAATTTTCAAAATTTCCTATTGTTTTTAAAAAGTAGAGTGTGTATGGTTTATATATATATATTTGTATATGTATAGAAGAATTTATTTTTCATCCACTTTTAGTGTAAGTATAGCTTGCTAGGAGTTTTGCTCTAAAAATTCGTAACAGACCTCTAGTAGCATTTTATAAATATTTAAAGTGCAATTTATTCCCTTCATATTTACACCCATGAATTACTCATTACTTAGCACATCTTTCCTCCTGTTGGCAAACAGCAGTGGTCGACACACGGTTTTAAAATGAAAGCTGTCAAGATAAAGGTGGATTTCATTAATGAATGACTACTGTGATATTGTGCTGCAGGCACTAGCAGCTTGGTTTGAGGTGGCTTTTGACAAAGATTTCTCACATTTACCAGAATTGCATGGGCGCAAATGAAAGCAGATAAACCTCACCTCATCTGCACATAAACCTTTTTTTTTCTCAAATGCTCTTTGTAACAGTATCTAATATTTACCTAATACATTTCATCTCAAGCAATTTACAATGAATTAATCTTCATAGCTTTCTTGCTAAAATATGAGCATTGACAAAATGATGCTGGAGAATCTCGGCTGGTTGCCCAGGATTTGCCTACCACAGGCAAAGTACTGTCTCACTAATCATCACATACTTCATTCCATTTTGCAGTGTGAAGAAAAATCTTGATAGCAAATAACCTGAATCTCTGCAGGAGATACCTTTTAACGGTGACCGCAGGACACTGACTGTGGAATCATACTGCAGGATCTCTGCTTCCTTTGTAGGGAAAGAATCTGAACAGAGGGCACCAGCTGAAACTTGCAGCATCTTCAGTTATGTCAAATTCATGATCTACTGTCACTTAGGTCACAAAGAAAAGATGACCAAGGTGACAAAAGATGAGGAGAGGAGCTGTGCGTTCTCCTTTTATTTTTTTGTTCGATAGTTGTAGTTCACTCTTTCAGTGAGGTCTTGTTGTGAGCCTGCATCCTTCCCTCACTTCCAGGCAGGGTTGGGGATATGGGGTGTAGGACTGGGACAGGCTGGACCGTTCTTCCTTGAAGGCTGTTTGAAGAATTCAAATAACAAACAACAGCTCTTTCTCTCCCCCCTCTTCTTCACCAGCACATAAAACACTTGTGCTCACATGTGACTCTCTACTGGCTACCAGAATTGTATCAGGGAAGATAAAATGTGCCTGTATTACATCTAGGTCCTGGTGAAATCAAGCCTCATGCATACATTTTCTAGTTTTGATGCAGAATGGAGTCACATCCTTTCTTAAAAGAGCCTCAGTATTTCCACTCCATCCTGCATTCATAGGACTTAGGAAATTTGGAGGGAGACACAGAGAGGCTTAGGGCATCTTCTGTCCCTGATCCTAAGGAGTTTACAAAGAAAATAAATGCATTTTTAACCAATATTGGCCTTTCTGCAGTAGAAAACCTGCTCTGTCTCCTCTAAGAACCTTCTTTGTCCTCTGTGTCATTGCTTCAAAGCCTTGCTACTACCCACATGTCTAAATGTCAGGGACTACGTTCCAAATGGCCTGAGATCTTTGTTTATATTTAACTGAGAGGAGGAAGAGGAGTTTTTTGAGGACTCATCAGAGCAAATGCACCTTTAATCTGCATGTTTTCACAGTAGTGTGATGCGATATCAGTGTTCATGCACTTTAAAAAAAACCCAGGCTATTTCTTTAAAAGAAAGATGTTGGAGGTGCTCTCAGGCTACATTTCTCTGCTGAAGGAGGGGGGAAAAAAAAAGGAGTAGAAATTTCTTTTACAGTAAAAGCAGCTGAGATTTTCCCATAACCACATGGCCCAGGAATTTAAGAGAAACACCAAGGGTATGTGGTGGGCCTGTCAGATTGTGCCATCACGGAGGAGAAGGAAACTGCAGAGCCAGCAAAGCAACGCAGCAGGGTCTCCAAGGCAGATCTGCCACTTACACTCTCCTGAGTGCTCTGCCATTTATTAGCAGTGCTAAGAGCTATCCAACTCCTCTTCAAGAGCACAGGGGCTTTGGAGACCTTTTCCTGAAAGTGAAGTACTGTGGAAATCACTTGAATTACAATTTTGCAGTAGACAAGGCTCTGGTTTAATATTTCTGCACTTGTACAATACACGCACAGTTAATTAAATGTGCCTGCAATACAAAGGGACGTTATTTGTGTTGGTATAAAACACTACAGATCATACTTCTGGCTGTACTTTATGCCTCCTTAAAATAATTCGACCCACTCACACTCACTCATCCCCCACCCCACTCCCCATACACATACCTTTTCTTGATCCTGTTAATAATTTCAGGTACCTTAAAAAAATTTACGGGGATTTGGAATTGTACAAAATGAGAAGCTCTCCTACTTCAATAACCCGTGTACTAAATGTATGATTAAAAAGCTTTCATTTAAGTAGTCCCTTCTTAGTCTTAACTACAGGACGATTCATACAGAGGTGAAATTAATAGGATATTGCTGATTAATCCTGCAGTTCAGTTTCCACATGCCAGAAATAGGCAAGTGAATTTATCTTCAAAGGTTCTAATTAAGAAAAAGAGCAATGGCAATGGTACAGGTAAGCCTCTTTGTAACATCAGAAACTCACTTTTTAAAAGCGATGGATTTAGAAACACGACCTTATAAATACAGACTTTTTGCAAAACAATGTAACCTCTTCCCTCCCCAGTCTAAGCCCCAAATCCAACCAAGTACCCAAAACCTTAAAAGACGGTGGCCTGAAAGCACTGAATGGTCCCAGGGGGTCCTCGTGGATTTGGCTGTGCAGAACACACGAAGAGTCACAATTCACAACGATGATTTAAGTTCTACTTTCTAGATTTAAATTCTACTTTCTATTTCATTACCTAATTTGAAATTACCTGAGTCCTTCACATCCTGGCCATGGGCTCTGTAGGCAGGGACCCTCAGGGTTTCCAACTCCACTGTGTGTTGCTGAAACCAAGCAAAATGCATTGCTGAAACCGAGCAAAAACAAAGGAGGACATCCCATTTGTTTTTAAATAGCATTAGTTGGGTGCTTTATGGCTAAGTATTGTTCATGGCAAAGCTTCAACACTTTTGGTATTCAGATTTGTGTAGAGCCTGGTAATTACTTTTAAACAGCCAGCTCCAAGGGGCTTTGCGTGTCCCCTTGATGGAGGTGGAATGGCTTTGCAGGAACATGGGGTCAGTCCAACCAAACAGTGTTAGATGTCCCAGCCAGGCCAGGTGCAAGATGGTCCAATTTACACAGCTGTGTTCTCCTCTTGTGCAGCTTGTCCCTTCAGAGAGGATGCTGTGTTACCCCTGCTCATGGGGCTCTTAGCAGATATTGTAAACAGGGGCTGTTGGAAAGGATGTGGAAGGGAGATCTGCCCTTGGCTCAGTTAAGGGCCCTTACAGGTGTCTGGGTGGTACGTGCTCACCCTTCCCCTTTCCTCCTGACTGGGCGCAGAACTGTGGTGTGGCAGAGGCAAACACATAGCAACAGAATGTGTCTTTTAAACTACAGAATATTTTTCCTGGGCACCTACAATGAATCAAACTTTGTTATCTGTAGGACATGTGCACCCTTCAAGCCATACACAGCTCATATAGTTTTGTTTGCCACGTAAAGACTAAGTGGGACATACATCTTCCATTGGCATTATTGGAAGGCCTTGCTTGAGGACAGTTTGGTGTATCCGTTTAAATACCATTTCATTGTGCTTCTTTACAGTGGTTTCCTGAGTGCTGTTGGAAAACGGTGATGATATACATCCTAATTTCATTACAAACCATGAGCCTGCTCTCCTACTGAATCTGAAGTTTTGAAAAGTATTTTTTTTTTCCCAAATAAGAGATCTTTTAGGTTATATGAACGGTACTTGATTGTCTGCGCCTGTCAATGTCCTAACAATTTAACTCACAGTCATGACTAAAGCACCATCCAAGTTATTTGCAAAAAGGCCTTTAAGTATTGCTCCGACACAAAAGAGTAATGATGCTCCACTTAGGAGTGTTGACAGGGGGTGGATTTGCTGGCTTAAAAAAGAAGAATCAAAATTGCTGGGACCCAGTGCTTGTTGGAATAGACCAGACGGGTCTTTTATGTACAAACATGCTTTTTTAGAATGTAATTTCTTTTATCAAGTTTACCTGTCATATTAGAAACTGTGTCAGTGTCCAATCCTAAAAAAAATTTTTACCTGCATGTCACAGTATTATGTCAAAATGGATGTTGCAGTCATGGGTCCAGCCTGGCAACAACTTTCCCGCTGACACAGAAGACCAGGAATGGATTATTGACCTTTTTATAACTTGTATAATTTCAATCCAAGCAACCAGTGCTAGTCCAGGAAATTGTGATATTATTGCCAGTGCCCCAGACATATTCATTAGCCTTTTGACACACAAATCACCTCTGGCACCTTCAAATATTTTCAGTTCAGCAGCCTTTGATTTCAGAGTAACTATGATATCTGTATAAAAGTAGCAGATAGCACAATGTAACGTGACAACATGGCATAACATGGCTCCTGCCCACAAACGCCGTTTGCTCGGAGACGACTCCCAGATGCCAGGATACATGGCAAGAGCACCGGGGCACTGTGGTCAGACGAGGAATTTCACACCTGGCTGCCCAGGCTGTGTTTCCTCTCTGAAGAGTAGATTTCCATTTTCTGAGTAATCACACTGGCATCTTTCACATTTACAAATGCAGCAAGAAACATATGGCTAGACCATAAATGGTATTATAATACCATCATTTATATTACAACTGTCTGAGCAAGTAGTGGTGTATAGTCCTTACTCTAAGCCTGGCATTGGAAATTGGGGTTCTTCATTTATTAGTCCCCTTTCATAGAATCATAGGATAGCCAGGTTGGAAAGAACCTTGAAAGATCATTTGGTCCAACCTTTTGCGGGAAAGGGAGCCTAGATGAGATTATCTAGCACCCTGTCCAATCACATCTTGAAAACTTCCAGCAATGGGGACTCTAACACATCCATGGGAAAGTTTTTCCAGTGATTGGTTGTTCTCACTGTAAAAAGGTTCTTTCTTCTGTTGAGATGAAACCTCTCCCAGTGCAGCTTGTACCCTTGCCCCTTGTTTTCTCCACCTGGCTCCTTGTGAAGAGAGAGCCTCCATCCTCTTTGTAGGAGCCCTTTAAGTACTGGAATAGCGTGATGTTGTCCCCCCCTAAGCCTTCTCTTCTCCAGGGAGAAAAGACCTAACTCCTTCAGTCTTTCCTCATAGGGCAGTTTCTCCAGCCCTTTGATCATCTTCATGGCCCTCCTGTGGAAAGTTTCCAGTCTGTCCATGTCTTTTTTGAATTGTGGGGACCAGAACTGGAGATGGTACTGCATAGCTCACCTCTATACGCTCAAATATTTTTACATAAAGTGCAACTCCACTTCTCCTTCCCTTCCTATCTTTCTGAAAGAGTTTGTATCCATCCATTGCTGTCTTCTAGTCATGTGAATTTTGCCACCAAGTGTGATGGTTCTTGAAGTCCTGCTTGATCTTGCCCAGGTTTTGCTTGACTGTGTCACTGGTGCCCACATGGAAAAGTAGTAGTGTGCTTTTAACCAGTTGTGGCAGTCTCCCTGTGACATCCCAGATCTTGGCTCCTGGCAAGCAGCAAACTTACCTTGACGATGTATCAAGCCAGCAGATGGGTGCCTCGGCGTCTCTCAGCAGACAGTCACCCACTGCTAGCACTCACCTCTTTCTTTTGCAGCTCTTAGTATGTGGTGATGGTGTGGTTTCTCCCTGTGAATCTTGCTCCTTGGTTTTGTCTGCTGCCAGGCAGCTGGGAGGTGTTTGCACACCCTCCTCGTGATGTTTCTGGTGACTGGCACTCCCTAGGGGCTGGGTATATGTGGCTTCACCATTCCACTTTGGGGTCTGCAATTATAACCCTGTGGAAATCACTTCTGCATACTCCAATTAAATGGTCTTACATTTTATTACTTACCAGTAGCATTTACTGTAATGAAGAGAAGCTACTCGCTTGTATACTGCTACTACAAGTCAGTCAAATTCAAATAGGAAGGTGGAAAAAACCTGTAAAAGGATCATATGAAAAGAATGTTTGATAGTTTATGAAGTATAAAAGTGAAACAATTTGTTCTGTAAAGGCACTGTCAGGTTTTAAGAACCTCCTCTATTTAACGTCTGTGGGTTTCAACAGAATTTTGATTTTATATACTTTGAAGAGCTTTCCTTTTGTGAAATAAATGCAATCAAACATCTGTCCCCTGCAAAATATTATGGGCCAACCCGTTTACATTATTTCAGTTCATAGAAATATAATCATAGCTAAAACATTTTGTAAAGCTTATTTAACTGGGTCACTGGGTCACAGCGTTTAGTATTGCTAATTGTAAAATTAGCTTATTGTAAAATAACTGAATTTTCCTCAAAATAATCTACTAAAGGTACTGCTTTTAGTAAACATGAGATAAGGAAAATTTTTAACAGGTCACACTGAAAATTTATGCTTACTCTCTATGGATAATAGACGCCTGTTTTGCTTGTGGGTTTCTCTCTCTGTGGTTTTTGAATTGCAGTTTCACTTCCAGGCTCCTCATAACTGGCAATATTTATTAAAACAAAACTTAGTTTGATCAAACTTATTAAGATGTTTTGTGAGGAAAACATCATTTAATCAGCAGGATTCTACAAGTTAAGCCTATTTTCAAAACCTTTAAAGACAATACACTCAGTGAATGTGGAAAAATAAAGCTTTCCACTGAAACATGTTTCCTGACTGTTGAAACTCTGGACTGAACAACAATTTTTATTTTGCTATATATTTTTTTCTGTATGGCATCTAAAATAGCCACAAGGCACAAATCTAGACAGGAGCCAGCACAGAGCAGCACAGTGCACATTGTACATTATTTACAAAGGATTTTGTGAAAGTTAACTGGGAAAAGCAGGTTCTCATATGCTATGCAGAAATAAATACCTGACATTTCTCAAAAAGTCCGTACTACCAGTAGGAAAATTTCCAGTAGGAAAATTCAAACAGATCAAAAAAGTTGAAAACCTCTAATGGTCCTGCAACTCTCAGTTGCACTTATCCTCCTTGTAGGAGATACACTGTGGGAGAAGAGGCAGGAGTATGTGCCCACTGTGGAAACTCTTGCTGTTGTAGGCATGGGGGGTGGTAAACATTGTGTTTTACACATAGTTTTCTAAAAGATGCAGGAGTGCTTTTTGAGAATTAGGCAGCTTATTGGACATGAGTGATGAGGGCTCCCCTGCCTCTTTCCTTGTCCGCTGGTGACTCAACTCCAGCAGGAAAGATTGTTGTGCATGCTGGGTCTGATGTCCTTCAGACATGTGAGAGAAGGAGGTTCAGATGATGCCCCAGTGAGCCAGGCTAACCCAAGCTATTCTATAAAAGATGGGCAAATTTTTTTCTTGAACAGCATGTTGTCCAAGAGGATGAATGTGATCTGAGCACAGCGAATAGCTGCTCTGAACAGCTTAGTTTCCTCCCTGCCTGTCTCCAAAGCACAGTGCAGCTTTGGTGCATGTCACCACCTTTCTCCTCCAACCAAAGCACTGTTCAGCACTCATGGGAGGTTCTGCTCAGCTGCTTGCATCCTTCATACTCTGAAATGGAGACATCTGTTGGTTTGAAACTCCTTCAGGGCTGGGATGGTGATTAAGAATAAGTAGTGTGAGTGAATTTGAATGTGGAATGAAATAGGAGTTGGGTTCCTAAGCAGCTTTGAGGATCTGTGCCTGAGCTCATAAAATGCAATTAATTAGTGACTAACTGGAGACTCTCTAGGGCTCTTCCATCCTTGAAGTTTTAGTATGACATCTCCCCTCCTTAGCCCATATTGCATGCTCTTTGTTATGCCAGGGAAGGAGGCAGACACATTTACTTTGATCTAGCATAATTCCACATAAACTGTAGCACACACGTTTTTGTGGCTTGGCAGGGAGGAGCAAGACTGAATGCTACCAGACCTTAACCACTGACAATTGTTAGGACATCGCTTAACCTCTCCTAGTCTGCTGAGCTGTGGCATCCAGTATGGATTGCTAAAGCTGATGGAAATTCATTAACACCATTGGAATGTCATTAACACTTTTACCAAGCATTAGATCCCTTTAAGTGCACAAATATGGCACTCCAAGCCAGTGCTCAAGCAAATGAGAAGCAGCAATTTCAGGAAAGAGGCATTTGTTGATGATATAATGCAATAAGTGTCAACAGATGTCATTCCTTATAATAAGGCGTGTGGCTCTAATTTGGCACTTCTTGCCATCAAGAGGAACTTCTTGCAGAGCAGATGTCACTTCTAATCCTATCTTTCATGGGTGCCTGTGCCCTGTTAAAACTGGCATGCCAGTTCAGAAGTAGGCAGGGTGCCATTACAGCAGATGGTCATGAGTACAAGTCGTGTTACAAAACTGGTGTTCCTAGAAATGTGGATACTGGGACTGAAGTGCTACCCAGGAACATCAAAATCTTCCTACCCAGGAAAATTTCTCCCAAAGTAGGTTGACACATGCCATTCATGCTTTAGTGCTAGTAGAAAATGGATGTTATCTGTATCTTCTTTCTGGTTGTTCTAGCTTTTGGGCAACCACTGGCGATCCCAGGGGTCATTCTGGCAGCTGAGAGCATTGGAACGTACACGTGTCCTTGGCGAAAATGCCATCGATGCTTCTTGTTACTTTGACAGCTCTACAGTGCCTGGGAATTGTTGCAGTGTGGAGGACTACTCTGCTGGGCAACAAGGGGGAGAGGAGTGGCCCTTGGACCTGTATTCATCCATCTCCTCTGTAAGTTGGCGTATGACTGCCAGACAAATGCCTGAAGTAAAATTGTGCTCCTGTTTTACTTCATGTGCTTTTTGCTTAGTATAGAGAGTAGCATTTTTCCTAAAGCACTCATCGTAAGTCAGACTTGGCTTGCATTGAAGACAACACTTCAGTTCCCCTCACTGGGGTCAAACACAGGATTTCTTACAAATTCAGCCTTCAGTAACAGTTCAGTTCAGTAAATTTACTGAACGCAGGATTTTAAAAAATCTGTTACTTGGATATAGCTGCTTATTTTCTCTCCCAAAATGAACCTGCTGAGAGGAATTTAAATGTTTAACTGATATGTAATATGTTATTCTTAACTTGTGTCAGCAGGTAGAGCTTCCAAAAGCACTGAGTACTTGCTTGCCTTCAAGTGTATGTCAGGTGTTAAGAACCAGCCTTTCCTACAACTAATTGGTAGGCTTCAGTAATCATACAATAAAATCAGGTTACTCTGATGTGATCTGTTAGAAATCTTAATACATATGTCTAGGAGAAGCTTAGAGCAGTTATGTTTCTCTCTTCTCAGTTAAAGAAACAAGCGTTTCCCCAGTATGTAGTCCTACTGCCTCGGCTCCTCAGGGTACCACACAGGACACTTCAGCAGAGTATTCATGACGTAGAATGTTTCTCATCTCTGTGGTCAGAGCTGTACATTGAAGGAGGAAAGTCTGCAGGGAAGATTTAGTCATGAATGATCTTTGACAATTCAGCTCCAGGTTGTGCAAGAGGTGGCCCTTTCAGAAGGTGGACACACAGTGATGTTTCTGGCCCAGTTTAAAATGTCTGCATAGTCCATGTATCCTTGGCAAGATTCCAATAACCTTATGATATCCTTTCTGACAAGCATTATGATTGATCAGCAAAATACTATGCTGTCCTCACTCTATACCCTATGGGGCTTTAATTAGCCAGCTATAAAAACGAGCTCAGCTAGCCAAACAGCTGTAGAATCCGCCAGTGGTAGGCAAAGCTACCACCAACATACAGTGAAATTTTTTTACATAATGAAATGCTCATCTTGCCTGGCAGAGTTGTAACATTTGACAAGAGCCCAAACAAAATGTGTTACGTGATTCCAAAGTGTGGCATAGCCAGCAACTTGTCTGCAACTCCCACTAACATATACAGAAATTTTACTTTGTGGTGAAATTTCCACCTTGGCCAACAAGGCTTGTAACGCTTCAGTAGGGAGGAGCATGTAACTCCACTCAAGTAAGAAATCCATTTAGCTGGATCCTAAAATATGTACTTTAATTGGTGAGGTGAGATGAATAAGTTAGTATTGACACAAGGAGGTGCATCAGCAGAAGGCTGTATTTCTACTATCTATTATGTATGAAGGACACTGAAGATGGGTCTGTGCCACAAAAATTAATCTAGATTTCAAAAACTCTGAGTCATCAAAAACAGTAAAAACACATAAAGGAAGGAGCTTCAATTCCATATGAATATATAGAATTAGATTATCGGTTTTGTTTGTTTATACTGAGTGTCACAAAGCTTGACTGTTTCTTCAACATTGTTGCATACTGGCATCTATAGGGTTTGATCCACACAAATCAGTGCAGAAATATGCAAAATTGTTTGTTTGCTTTCTGTCCCACGAAGAATTGTAGATATTTACGGTGGAAGAACAAAATTAAGGGTAAATATTTATTCATGTAAATGTAACTTTTATCTGACTAACTGAAGTCAAAATAATTCTCTTCCCGACTCGCCTTCCATCAGCATCACAAACAGCAGACTCTACAGATATGGTTTGATTAATGCAGGTGGGGCTAAATTTTGGGAAGTATTTAGGTTCAAACTTCAACTTGGCAAAAACTAAAACTAGAGCCAAAATGTCAAAGCGAAATGAGGAATATACAATTGAGTTACCAAAACAGGACAAGTTATTACATGTCAGCAGGGCCTCGTGTATTGTCCATGGTCACGCTCTAACACTTGTCAAAGGCAAACCATCTCAACTTCTCTGATATGTGCTTCGCTGCAGGTGAGGCTAAGCTGAATGACCTCCTTTGCCACTGGCTCTGAGCACACACAGCTTTCTTCATGGCCAGACCTGAGAGGCCAAAACCATCCAACAGCAGGTGACATAGGAGAAAGGTGCTTGGCTTTAGGACAGGTGGGCATGGGGAGAAGGATGGACACGCAGCAATCTCTTAAAGATGTAAGTGGCAGTGTACAAAAGCCATGACTGATCACATAGCTGTTGTTAATCATCAATGATGGCTCCAAATTCCCTCCCTGTTGGTAAATGGGCTGTCTCAGAGATAGTTATCTACAGTGCAGAGACCCAAAGCCATCTAAAGCTCAGAGAGTTGGCTCCTGTGCTGACAGGTGCTGCAGATTTGGCTACTTGGTGGACGTTATTAGGGTGAAAATTGAGGTTTCTGTTTTGGATGCTAAGACTTCAGAAAAATCAGGTTTTATAAAGGCATGTGGGCATGCACAAACCTCCTCTAAAATAAATATGTTAAGGAGGGTCATTGCTAAAATACTTTTGTCTGAGCTAAAAAAACACAATGGGAAAAAATACTTTGAGGTAAGTAAGCTAGGTTTAAGCATTGTGCGAACATCAGTCCTTAGGCCTCTTATCATTCTCGGCAGAAAAGGAATCTGTCACCAGCTTGTCCCTGATCTCTTGCACATTTGGCCTTGTGTGTCGGGAAATATGAGACACTGGCTGTCATCAAAGACAAAACAACAAATTATCCAGGTAGTAGTCTTGTCTAATATCATAAAATTGTAATAGCGTGGTAACCCCTAAGGACTAATGACCACACAGTACAGTTTGGTCAATAGCACTGCTTCAGCTGCAGCTGCAGAACTGTACAGTCAACTGTGCTTCTTGATAATTACATTGTGAAACATTATGTTGAAATATACTGCATTGGACTTTAAAACAGTAACCCTTAAAATAGTAAAATAATAAGCTCAGATGACAGGCTCTGTATCTTGTAATCAATCTATAAAAATTAGTTACCGCTTTACAGGTAAAAATCAGAACTAAAGAGTGGACATTAATTAAAGGATGGGCAAATGTTCCTAGCTAGTGAAAAGTGTGTGTAGTTTAGGTACTTCCCTTATCAGATCATTACCCGTGGCAGTCATTTTAAGTTTCATTTTGTGCTTGTATTTGTGCTTAAAAACTGGGACACAGAAGTGCTGCCTAGTAAAACCCAGAGGAATAATACATCCCAATGTTTTGCAGGTGAAAAAAGTCCGTCCGGCCTCATTCATCTTCAGGTTTTCCTGCTCACCTTCTCAGTTTGTCTCTGCTATTCCCTTGCTGTGTGAGTTTGGAAAGCAGCTCAACTCCTTCGTTATTTGTAAAGCTCATTGAATTCTGTGACTGGAAAGTGCTTTAGAAATGCTAAGCGGGCTCGATGCTGCAACAACTAGAAGTACCTTCACTGTCATTAAACTTGGTGTCAAGTACTGTCTAAGGATCTTTAAGAAGGAAAGGGCTTGCTGTTACCCTGGGTAAATGTGCTTCAGTGAACATTCCTAATGCCAGCGTGTTCCCAGCGTCTTGGGTGTGATTACAGCTGCGGTAGGGAGCTAACAGCTCCAAGCCCGCTGCCAGCGCAGAGGATGCTTGACCTGCTATGAAGAGCTGGAAACTCACTCCATTTCGATAGGCTTCACATAGCAGCCCACGAGACAGGGAGCTGCAGAAGCAGCTGAACATGTGCTTTAATACTCTTTTGGGGTCTGTTTCTCA
Source organism: Ibidorhyncha struthersii (assembly GCA_013398815.1). Classification (NCBI taxonomy): domain Eukaryota; kingdom Metazoa; phylum Chordata; class Aves; order Charadriiformes; family Charadriidae; genus Ibidorhyncha; species Ibidorhyncha struthersii. Next base: position 473,121 of record VZSZ01007063.1, on the reverse strand, counting down.
GCAAAACAGAGACCAGTAGGTATTGTCAGACGAGCTATTTTTCTAGAAAGGACACAAGTTCTCCAACAGAAGGAGACTTTATTGCCCTTGAGTGCAGGCAGGGAAATCTGTGGGTGTGGGACTCCAGAGCACAGCCCTTCCTATCGCTGTCTCCTCTCAGATCAAGACCTGCCATACAACATGGCTTAATGAATTTCTCATCAAATGCAGATTTCCCCCCACCCATGCTCCTGCTGACTTTACAGTCATATGCAATATCATACCATATTTCCATCCTTTTTTATAAATTCTGTAAATAATTTCAGAAAAGGAATACATACAAGAGACACAAACTCCTAGTGACAGATACAAGAGAGCCTTCCTCTTCCAAGGGCAAGGAACTCCTGAAGCAAGCTGCTGCTGGGCAGGGCCAGATGGTGAAGAGCATGGTGGCAGATATGGAGACAGGGTGGCTCAAGCCATCTGGGAGCCAGTGGGATTTTGGTCATGGTTTTCTTTGAATACGCAGCCTACAATATGTTGCCAGCCCTGACTTCTGCATGTCTTTACTGGCATAACAGTGTAGGGGATGAGTGGGTGCACCTGGGACTCTCCAAAGTAATTGCAAGTCTTCAAACACCTTTTCTTCTTCCCTGTATGTTTTTCCACTAGCAGAACAGTAGGATTCCTTGGGGCTCATAGTGAGGAGATGATAAAAGTGAGGCTGAAGGCCTTTAGCTCCAGCAGATCATTAAGAGTCTGTTAAATACTCTACTGCAAAGTCAGCAGAGCTGCTCTTCATAAAGCACAGTCTGCAAAAATACAGGGTGTTTTATGTAGGAACACCCAAATGACTTGCCAGGTGCTTCAAAGGCAAGCAAGGAGGTCTCCCCTGGTTTAGGTAAAATGCAAAAGTAGAGGAGTAGGAGGGAAGAGGTACAATACAACAGAGGATGTGATCACCTGGAAACTGTTCACACACTGCACATCTGCTGTTTCTGTATGAGCTTTTACTGAAAAATAAGAACTGGTGTTCTGGGAGGGGAGATGCTACTGACTCACCCACTGCAGATAATAGTGGAAGGCATTATCTCATGATGGAGTGAGAAGTACCATCTGGTGAATAATCTTTCTCATTTTCCTTCAAGAGGTGAATTCCTTTGAGTAAATGAAAACCTTTATTTTCCTCTTAGGTCATGGGGAGTATGCATTTTTCTGGATCTTAAATTTAATGGTCTTTGAATGCTATTTGAAAAGTGGAATCCAGCACCATGTGTAACAAGGTAGAGCTCACCTTGCCCTGCTCCTGGGGAACTAGACACTGCCTTAGTGATATCCATGGGAGCAGCAAACATTTGCCTTTTGGGGCATATTATAAATGGACATGTTGTACCCCACTGTGACTTTCTGAACTCTGTCTCTGAGTGAACAGCAAAGTGGGAGATATTGTCTCTTATGTTAAACATTGACCTTATCTCAGCAAATCCTGGACATATTGATATTGCCATTGTGGTGAGTTGACCTCAGCTGGCTGTCAGACACCCACCCAGCTGCTCTCTCACTACCCCTCCTCAAGAGGACAGGGAAGAAAACAAAATGAAAATGCTCATGGGTAGAGATAGACAGGGAGATCACTTAGCAAATACTGTCACAGGTGAACAGTCTTGACTTGGGGAACATTATTTAATATATTTCCAATTAAAATAGAGTTGAATGGTGAGAAACAAAGACAAAAAATCCAAACCAGCTTCCTCCACACCCCTTTTTCCCAGGGTCAACTTCACTTCTTCCTTCCCAACTTCCCTACCTCCTCCATCCCTCCTCCACACTGAGCAGCGCAAAGTGGATGAGGAATGGGGGGTGCAGTCAGTCCATAATAGCTCCTCTCTGCCTCTTCTTCCTCCTCACACTTTTCCCTGCCCCAGCGTGGGTCCTTCCCACAGGCTGCAGTCCCTTAGGATAAACCTGCTCCTGTGTGGGCTCTTCTCCAGGGGCCACAGCTCCTGCCAGAAGCCTGCTCCTGTGAGGGCTCCCCGTGGGCTACAGCCCCCTTCAGGGCTTGTCCACCTGCTCCAGTGTGGGGTCCCCCACAGGCTGCAGTGTAGATATTTGCTCCACCATGGTCCTCTCCGCAAGCCCCAAGAAAATACCTGCTTCACCACAGTCTTCTCAAGGGGCTGTGGGGAGCATCTCCTCTCCCTCTTTCTTCTCCAACCCTGGTGCTTACAGGGCTGCTCCCCACACTTTCTTCCTCACTGCAGGGCAGTGTTTTGGCCTTTCTTAAATATGTTCTCCCACGGGCACCTCCAGCCTGGCTGATGGTCCCACCCGTGCCCTGTGGTGCGCCCGTTGGAGCCAGCTGGAACCGGCTGTGTCTGGCAGGGGCAGCCCCGGCCTCTCCTGAGGCAGGCCACCCCTGCAGCCTTGCCGCAGACTCCCAGTACAGCCATGCAGCTTGTCTCCCCGAGTCGACTTCCTATTAAAAGAGCAAAATCGCTTCTTTTTTTCCTCCGCTTTTTGTTTTTCCTCCTGAAGGGGTTTGTCCAGCCAGGGCACAGGGTGCACAGCAGGCTCTCTCCAGGCATTTCTGATTCAGGGCACCTGACGAGGCCCTGTTTGTCAGCTTTCCCACCCACTCATTTCTGTAATTAGCAGACCTCTTATGCTGTGTTTTAGACAGTAGAAGTGTTTGTAGCTGGCGGCGCTTCATCTTCAATACTTAGAAAAGCTTTTTCACTTTTTTTTTTTTTAAATCAGAAGTTATGTAGGTCCCCCGAACACCTCGTTCTGCAACAGGAGAGTTGCTTCTGTTCGGCCAGATTTGTGAGGTAAAACGCTCTCCATATAATACATTTCACAACAGAGAATAAAGGGGTTCCATTAAAGAGCACTTGAACGGCATTTCTCTGCAAATAATAGGAATAATTTCCTTGTCAAGGTTAGTGTTTCTACAGTTAAAACTTTGAAACAGATAGCCGAGGAAAGAAAAAAATTTCTACAAGCGGTGCTGCCCAAACCAACTGCGTGAGCACGCATCTGAGACCACTTCAGGAGCACAGTGCAGACGGACTGAGGTGGACACACGTGTTGTAACATCCCCCTGGCAGCTGGTAGAGGTGTCCTCACGCACATCTGCAGGGGGGGACCGGGCCAGGCTGGGCCAGACGTTCTGCTGACGTGACTTTACTGAAGGCAGCAGTGTTTTGTCAGCAGATAAGTCAGCATGTAATCTTAAATGTTCGTTACACAGGTGAAAAATCTGTGTAGTTTGGATATAAAACAAGGACCTTATGTGCTGAGGAGTTGTTATGTGCACAGCAGTGTAAAGATGACAAATGCTTCAGGTTTTCCTGTTCCTGCATAGTGTACAGTAGACTTTGGTTTGGATGTTTAATGTGGCTTGTTATTTGAACAAAGGTCAAATGCGTTTGTAGAAGTCCATGTATACTGCAGATATGTGCTTTAAATTAAGACCTATGTGCATGCAGCCTTAAAGACACAGCAAAACTTAACACTGTCTTGTCAGAGCCAAATTCTTACTTCGTCTGAAAAGAGGATTTTCTTTTCTAACCTGCACTTTTTTCCTAGTGGATTTTCAGTAACAAAGGCCAAAAAATCTCTTCTTTACTTGCACACATTTAAGAAGCCTCCATCTTATAAATACTGGAGACTTGGGCATGCCAATTATTAAAATAATGTTATCATTTTCCTGCAGGGAGTACCTAAATAGCATTGTATTGTATCTTTTTAAAATAATGGAAATAGAAACTATATCCCTTTTCTGAAATCCTGTGTATTTCTAGCCACTATCTCCACTCATTTTTTCAAACAAAATGTTCATCCTTCTGCAAATGCTCAAGTCCAGACGTGCTGTAATCTTTTGCTTCTCTTAGGCTTTCTACTCAATAGATAAAGAGCACACTCCAACTTTGCCTTTTTCAAATGTTAAGAAAAGATTGGTTTCCTTATATCTACAAGGAACTGAGGATGTCATTATTCCCTAGACAGCAAATGCAGGAGGAAACCAAACCCATTAGAGGTTTTGAAAGAGGCCAATATCAACTAGAAACCTTGGCAATCTAAGATTCATTATGAGAACACGATTGAAGTGGATGTGAGAGTTAAGGCAGATTTTTTTGTTATTGTTTTTCATTTTATTATTCAAATGTCTGAGTGTGGTCTGAGGGACTGTTTGTGGGAAATCCCTCCTGGGTAGGAGAATTTGGTGCCTTACACCACTGAGCCCTGCTATTCCCCCTTACTCTGACAACCAGCAACTCCCAGCTGTTAGGGGGAGTGTGTAGAGTGGCTCCTCTAGCAGCTACAAAGCCAAAAAGAACTTGTCCACCCAGATATTTAGAAATTACTTGGTTTCTTTATGAACCTTGCAGCCAGATACCTTTATGGAGCTAGCCCAAAAGTAAGTGTTAAGTTCCTGTTGGAGTCAGACTCCAACAGCTGCCAAGACAGTGTTTAAGTAAGTTGCTGGGAACTCGTTATTTCTGCATAACCATTTGTATTGGAGAAAGTCCATGTAACTTAGCCCAAGTTGCAATGAGAATATGTCTTTGTAGATTATAATTGCTGATACAAGCTCAGTCTGTATGCCACAGTTTGCATACATTTTTTATGAACTTATAATTAGAGCAATTTTGGCCTCCTGCAGGTTCCAGCTTCGGAAATGAAGAGCAAACCACTCCTAAGGCATCTGCACCGTCTAAAGACATCCCCAAGGGTGGCAGCAAGAGCACAACACAGGTATCGAGCAGCATAGCAACTCCACGCAGGAGCTTACTTCCAGCACCAAAAACTGCCACAGCACCCGCTGGTAAGTGCTCCAAACTTGTGTTCTTGAAACATCACCTGCATTAGGCCAGAAAAGGCAGAAACCTTATTATGATGCTATTTTACTGCTTACTCAATTAATTTTCATGCCATTCTTGGGCACATTGCCAACGTACTGATTTGGACTGATTTGCTGTAGTCTCTTTGAAACTCAGTCAGCAACACAGCTATAGTCTCATTTTGTGAACTGTATCTGGAGTTGAAGGCATTTCGTGTCCCTAACTACACATGCCAGAGATTTAGTGTATATATTATTGGTTCTCACCAAACAGCTTTTTGAAAACATTGCATTGCTTTAGAGACCAAAGTATTCCTTTGAGCCGATAATTCATGGCTAGTTATGCTTGCAAGGATGAGAATACTGCCCTCTAAGTTTAAGCGATTTGTGATGTTTTCACTCAGAGAGGGAGAAGGAGGCAAGTAAATAATCCAAAAAGAACTAGTCTTGTTTCCAAATTGTTTCCCTATCTAAGCCCTCCTTCAGCTCAATCCAGCTATTTCTCAAATCAGCTGGCAATAATGTGTAGCGTCTCACACAGGAAAGCTTACAGTTTTCTGCCAAATGCATTTTTTGTTGAAAAACATGTGCATCTCTCTACCATCTCCTTCCTGCTCACACTTGTTTCGTTCTGCCCCTTCCCCAGCCTGGCACTTGGACATGGCTTATGAACTCCAGGTTCTCCTTGGCAAGGATGTAGGGGTGTGTCTTTTTGGGTAGGACTCACCACTTCTGAGAGAGTAAGGAGCAGTTCATGCTGCCTGCCCTTGAGGGCTACTAATGCTGGCCTGTCTGCCTGCCCACGCAGTGGGGAGAGATGAGGATACCCAGCACGGTGAACATCTATTACACACTCAGCACTGGCAATGTATAGACTCAAGTTTGGGTGTAATGGATTAGTTAGGGCTGTTTATCGTAGCTCGCAAGCAGGGTCAATATGATTATTGGTCATAATTATAAAATAAGTTTAAAAGCATGGCTGTAGACAACCTCTCCCCTGATTACAGAGGATGTCTCCTCACCTGCGACGGCTTCAAGCACTTTCCTACCCACTAGTGGACAATGTTCCCCTACCCTTTTCCAGCTCCTGTTTGTCCCATTGCCTTTCTGCGGCCCCAGCACTTACCTTTCTGCACTGCCGTGGCCCTTGGATGTCCATCGGCCAAGATCTGAGAGTCCCCTGAGGAGCCTCATGAAAGGCACGGAAGTTCCTCAGGGCCCAAGAGATGCTGTTGTAACCACAGCAAGCTCTTGCACGCCACAGTCTCTATGTGCCTCCATGTTCATTCCTGCTTCTTCATGCCCCAGGAGATCCTCCAAGTCACTCAAGGGAAAGGAACATTAATGATCATTTGAAAACAACAGTAATTTTTAAAGCCATAATTGGAGGAACTTACTGGTGAGAAGCCTGTACCTGAACTGGTCACTGAACTCTTGCATGTGGCTACCAAGGTCAATATTGCATCTTCTAATGTGGAGGAGAAGGAGGAATATGGTTTCAAGATTTATATTGCTAGAAACTACTTCATAGGTCACTAAGACAGCGGGGTACATGAGGTGTAACATAGTATTTTAGTCAGTGAAACATACTCCACTGTGTTTCTATGACAATAGTGAAATATGAATTTATTTGACTTAAACAGTACCTGAATTTGTTCCACAGATGATCTAACACAAAATTACTCTCAAAGCCAGCATGTTTTTCAGCGAGCTTTTCTATTGCTACTAGTAAGCTGGAACCTTGGAGCTACAAGAACCTGGACATGCCTGAATCTTTCTTTACTCCCACACTTTTCATGGCTCTACATATTTTCTCATAGAAACAACCTCTAGTTCCACTTCCATGAATCTTTCTTTGCTTTTCCACTCCCTTATTGTTTTCCCATTTCTATTGTCCTCTCTCTCCTAAGATTTTCCTTTAGGTTTGATTTTTAATTTTTAAATGCTTTTCTACTTCTGTCCCTAAAATATTATAGCTTCGTATATGCCTGTTTAGAGAGAATATTATGCAGAAAGACAAATCACACTTTTTGCACTCAGCATTTTCCTTTAGAGAGACATTTTGGATAGGCCACTTCATGGTCTTGAGTAAAGGGTTGTGTATGTATATACAGAATAGTAAGGATTAAAAAAAGATAGAGCTTCAATAAGAGTATAGAAATTCCATCAAATTCAGATTAGATCTAACAGTTTCAATTCCAAAATCAAGAATTCCACGTAAGTCACCAGCCTTATCCAATCTGGCTCTTATTCAACAGAGTGTTTCATCTCTATGTAAATCCTACTGGGTTTGATAACACACACTGCAAATGAAGCTGGGAAGAGAAAATCGGTACAAAATATAAAAGACAAAGACTTCATGTGTTACTAGTCCTGGTCAATCAGTTTCAAGATAGATCAACCTGGTGTGGTGGGTTGACCCTGGCTGGACACCAGGTGCCCACCAAGCTGCTCTATTGTTCCCCCTCCTCAGCTGGACAGGGGAGAGAAAATACAACAAAATGCTCATGGATCGAGATAAGGACAGGGAAAGTTCATTCACCAATTACTGTCATGGGCAGAACAGACTTGACTTGGGGGAAATTATTTTAATTTATTACCAATCAAATCAGAGTAGGGTAATTACACCTTCCCCCCACCCCTCCCTTTTTCCTGGGCTCAATTTCACTCCCTATTTTCTCTGCCTCCTCCCGCCGAGCAGTGAAGGGGGACGGGGACTGGGAGTTGTAGTCAGGTTATCACACGTTGTCTTTGCCACTCCTTCCTCCTCACTCTCTTCCCCTGCTCCAGCATGGGGTCCCACCCATGGGAGACAGTCCTCCACGAACTTCTCCAACATGAGTCCTTCCCATGGGGTCACATGCTCTGCTAGCAAACCTGCTCCAGCATGAGCTCCTCTCTCCATGGTTCCACAGGTCCTGCCAGGAGCCTGCTCCAACATGGACTTCCCATGGGTTCACAGCCTCCCTCCTTTGGGCATCCATCTGTTCCAGTGTGGGGTCCCCCATGGGCTACAAGTGGATATCTGCTCCACCGTTGACATCCATGGGATCAGCCTGCCTCACCATGGTGTTCACCATGGGCTGCAGGGGAATCTCTGATCCAGCATTGTTTCTGTCACATATTTTCACTCCTGTTGTGCAGCTGTCTTTACCTCTTTCTTAAATATGTTATCACAGAGGCTATACCACCATTGGCTCAGCTTTGGTCAGGTCCGTTTTGGAGCCAACTGGCATTCGCTCTATCGGACATGGGGCATCTTCTCTGGCATCTTCTCACAGAAGCCACCCCTGTAGCCACCCCACTACCAAAATCTTGCCATGCAAACCCAATACACCTGGTTAACCTAACACTTGCAGGGAAGGATTTACTACTATAATCGGTGACTTGGAGCATCTGGCAGGGAAAATGAAGCTGCAGCCATTTGCATTATGTAGTCCAGCTAAGTGAAAGTCAAGGAAGGAGGATGTGGTCTTTTATCCAACATAGTCAGGAGTGACTGTCTCTTAATGTTAGAAAACTGTTCACTTCCATCATCTGCACTCACTAACTGGGGAATGGACCAATCTATGGATAAAAAGTGGTACCTTTTTTTTTTGTTTGTTTCCTTTTCAAGTTTTCTTTCTCTTTTTTTTCCCCCCTTTTCTTTTGAGCTTCCTCTGCCCTCTTCTGATCTCTAGCTAGACTATGCCATTTGAGGCTACAGCAGATTTGATTAGTATCAGATTTGCCCCTAGACATCTCCAGCAAAAGCCTTTCTTTTCCAGCTAGTGCCATTGGCATAATAACCTTTAAAGGGCTATTTCAAGTTTCTGTAGAGGAGCTTTTCTGGCCTCTGGGGTTCTTTTGTCATGGACGAGATGACTGTTAGAAATCCTGGGTCTTCTACTACTTGTGCAGTCTCACATGAGTGACTCCTTGCCAGGGAGAGTTCAGTATTGAGGCACTGCAATGAGCTGGAACCATGATGCTTGATATGCCATCATGTTAATGTGGACACGCAAAATCTAGCATAGGCAGAACTAATTGAATGGTTCAGGCTGTTACCTCTGAGTTTGCACAGGTTCCGCTCAGAGAGCAGAAATTACAACTTAATGCAAAACAATATTGATCAAGTAGCAGGTTTCCAGAAAGAGGATAATCGTAGAATCACAGTGTTTGATATCAGGACATAAAGACTGAAGAGGAAAAGAATTACCGAGGCTGGTGGAAAGCTAAAGTTGACTTTAAATTTGGGGGTTTAATTTATGAAATGATTTAATCTATGAAATGAAAGACTAATTTTTTGCTGAATTTCACTATCTCTGGAGACAGAGCTGAAAAATAAAAGTCCATACAGAATTTGGATCATTAGGAGAAATTCTCCCATTTTTTTCCTTCCAAACAACCTTCATTTGCTCATTGTCCTGAGATTGTCAGTAGATGTTTTCTATGGCATTAGTCAGTCTTGGCATAGTTTCCTTCAGAGCATTTGTTACTGTCTTTGCATGACCCTCCAGTAACCTTGGGTATGTCTGCTTCCATGGGGGCACACAAATGGAAATTCTTTGCCCACGCTTCAAGCCGGCCATAAGTGAATTTGTGGGTTGAGAGCCATAAGGAGCTGTCAGTGCCATGCTGTGCCTGAGTTAATAGGCCGAGTGGAGACAGAGCAGCATAGCTTCTGGATTGGATTTACTTCCCTCCAGTCTGTGTAGAGTATGGTGTTCAGTCTTTGTGTCTGTGGGTCCATACAGGTGTGCCCTATGCAGGGAGTGCTGTGCTCACGCTCGTACTGGAGAGCAGTCCGTTTGGTTCTTCCCATTGCAAGGCCATTAGTCTGACTCTGCTGTTGTTGCCTAAGCTTTGTTGCAGCCGGCAGACTGCAGAACAGGAGGCAGGTCGCAATCCAGCAGCCCTCCATGGCCTTTCCATGACAGGGATGTAGTGGGGATTGTCCATATGCTTGCTTATGCAAGCTGCAGTAGCAGAGATCCAGGAGGGATACTGCCGGAATGTGTTAGATCCATCACAACTGGAAAAGAGTTGAAATTACCCTTTCCCATTCTGGAGGTCAGGGGCTCCAGTCACCTGCCCAGCCTCCTCCCAGCAAGGCACCTCTGTTTGTACCAGCAAAGACTGGATGCAGCAGTGTGTGGAGCCCATTGCCACCACCTCACTGAACAGGGAGACTCAGTCAGCTGAGGTAAAACTTGCCTGTTTTGTTCTGGAAGGAAACTAAACATGTAAATTAGGGGTACATGCCTGTGTTATGCAAACAGTCAGACAGATCCTGAACAGGGCCAGCTGGCAAGTTTGGGAAGCTGCTGTTATTATACACAACTGACAGAAGCAAAAAACCCCAACATTAGTCCAATGCTCTGGTTTACTTTTTATATGAGCCAAGGTAGAACCAAGTTATCTGTGGTCAAGTCAGGACTTTTTTTTATTAAAACAGTGTTATCATTCCTCACAATGCTAAGTATCTGATGGAAGTAAAGGCTGAAATAAATCAAAGCAAAGATAAAGACAAGGGATTTTAGCAAGTCTAATCCTGCCTCTCTTGCAATAATATATGAATGCTGTCTGCAGATCCCAATGTGATAGGGAGCCCAATAGAATGTAAAATCTTCTGTTTAAGTATCCTTTTGACAGTTTTGCACATCTTTTAAATGATGAAGCACAAAACCATCTTTTTAAAATTGAACTCTGTTAAATCAGAAGGAAGATGCTACAGATCAAATGAAGCAAGTGGAGAAAGGTTAGTGAAGTGTTCGTATTGCTTTGGGCTTTCTGATCCCAGGCAAACAAAGGCATCTAACAAAAGCCCTTTAAAATTGTGTCAGACACCATATTTTAAATACGGCAGAGAAAGTACATGGTTGTGCTGAAAAGGCCAGTCTCCAAAAGGATGTCCTCCAGCAGATAGGGGATGTAAAGGTTGAAAGTTGGCACATACAGACACTGTAAATGGTCTGCTTGCAGTGCTGCTGCAAAGTGGAAAGAACAATCATTGGCTGAGGCTACCAGTCAGTGCTGGACAAGTCTGGCATTATTGATAGATATCACAGGGCAGAAGATGGATAACAATAAGGGAGCAGAGAAGTAAAATCAGTGTTTCAAAAATGTTTGAAAGCATACTGAAAATTAATCCACCCCCTGCCTACCTTGGGTCCCTGACACTGGCATGTCGTACAGATGATGAACGTCATGCTTGGGGAGGCAGCCAGCCTCATTGCCACAAAGGCAACACCAAAAAAACCTTCACTAGCGCTCCAGACTGAAGGGATGCAATGTTTTGAAAACGGTGGAACGTATGCATTTCTAATATTCTTCCAACTATCACATAATGGCAATTGCATGCGCAGACGTACCGAAGGACGGTTGCTTTTTCACCCTGTGGCGGAAGACCAGACTCTGCACAGAGGCTGTGACCACAAAGAGAGGGATGATCTCCACCATGGCTGGAAATTATTAGTTGGGGGTGAGATGCATACCTTCATATCATGTACACCTCCTTGTGGTTGGGGGGAAATCCCTGCCTCCAGCAGGAAGGACTTAAAACACAAACCAGCACCATCTTGCAAGTGAGGCGCATATTTCTATATGAAAAAGTGAATCAATAATGTGACCTTAGGGGTGAATTTTGCATTTGAGGAAGAAGTCACCAGCCTTTTTCAGTCAAAGTCAGAAGGCCAGGCTGTCCCATGAGGAGCACTACTGAAGTCAGCCATATAGTAAAGCTTTTGAAAAGTAGGGAAACCACAACGATTCCTTCTATATGTTCTGTGTATTTGGAGAATGATATGATAGGTGTTCTATGTATAACACTTCTAGCAATCACCTAGTAGTAATTTTGATAGGGCTTGATGTTGCATATGCGTTTATAAATGTACTGCATCTGTCCAACCTCCTGTGCAAGACATTGCAGTTACTAAAGTGCTTAGAGCACTCCACTGTTAACAGCTAAAGTACACAGACACTGTATGTATTGTATACAGCATCTTCACAAAGAGGGTGGCAGTCATTTAAACATAAAGAGTATTTCTGAAAGAGTAGAATATCAGGTGATGTAAGAATTGCCTTTGTATTTCAGAGATATACGTAATTTCTACTATGTATGAATAGGAAATTAATTCACAAAGGAGCAGATCTACCTATATTAATGAGTGGGAAATAACCAACAAAAATCCCATGAAAGCTTTCATGTGTTAGATGTTACCTGAGAAGACCACCTCTGCTGTAAATTCTCATTAAAAAAAAAATAAAATGACTGCTCAAGAGAGATTATACTCCTGATATTTCACTAAAAGTGCTTGTCGAATAAATTGGACTACAGGGTATAAATCATGTTTAACTAACGAAAATGGACTCCTATAGCTGCTGCTGTGCATTGATTCAGATGATAAAAAAAAAAAATCTGTCATGGGATAATAGTAGTGGAAGATCATTGTCATGCAAATTGTTTTGAAGGCATCAACTGATTGCTTTTCGACTAGTCTATGAAAGGAATGCACTTAATTAGTTTCCAGTGTGTTGCACAGCCTTTTTTCTGTGTTATTAGTCCCCTTTCATATTTGTGTATCTGTCAACATATAGAAAATGGAGAGGAAAAATCATACTTGAATAGAAAAACTGACACAGGTCCTTAAAATTCACTTAAACATAGTAGCTGCTTTGAGAAATACAGTGATAACCTAACTAATATTTACCATTTGTATTATTGTTTCGTATTTGGTTTAAAGACAGGTGAAAGCAGCCCTCTGTCAGGAACTCTGCAGCTAAGATCCACCTCTAAAAAGACATACAAGCTTCCTCTTTCCACAGATGTTGATAAAATATATAATCTTTGAGACACACATATACTGATTTTTTTTTTTTTATTTCTCTGAAAATGTGGGAATAACTGCAGAGGGCAGTGTTCAGAGACAGCAAATTAACAGCTTCCCACCCTCACAGGGAATTTGTTTCACAGACCCCTTAGATTCATATTCATCATGGGACAATTCAGATCCTAAATCCAACCAGGATCTAATTCTGTCATAATTTGGGCAAAACTCTTCAGTTTGACATGGTCCAGTTAGTGGTGTATCTGGCGAGCCCTTCAGGAGACATAAAAAAAACAGCATAACACACCACAGCAGTTAGTAATCCAAGAAGATCATGTCTGTATTGTGCAATGGAAAGGGGATTCGATGGGCAGTGATTCCTGAGCTGGTGCTGACAGGTCTGGAGGGTCACAAAGTACAGCACCATGCAGGCATGCCTGCTTAGATCCAGAAACAGTATAGTGCATTCACCCAGTGCTGCAATCAGTTGATTATAATTAAATTGCTTTCAACCTAGATTATTTCCTGGCCAGGAGCATTGGTTTCATCTGCTCCAGGCTTCCAGTTCTGAAGGGGGTTCACACAGGTGGAGCCTGGGGGTGATGTATTCTCCACAGAAAATCATGCCAGTAGCCACTCGACAGCATGAGTGTGGCCTGAAACCTCTTCCTGCTATTCCCTTCTCATACCCAGGTTCATCTGTGATTGCCTGGGAAAAAATCCTAGAGTATCTGAGCTTGCTGCAGACCTCAGATAGACAATGAAGTGGGTGGTAAACTTTCTAGACCATCAAGCTCAGAGTGTTGTCATCAGAGGTACAAAGTCCAGGTGGCAGACTTTGGTGTCCATTAGGGATTGATACTGGGCAAATACTGCTTACCATCTTTGTTAAAAACCTGAACAGTGGGATAGAGCACTCCCTCCACAAGCTCACAGGTGACAGCAAATCAGGGGGAATTGGTCAATATGCTGGAGAGCAGAGCTGCAGTTCAGAAGGACCTTGCCAGGCTAGGCCTGCGGGAACCTCATGAAGTTCATAAAGGCAAATGCAAAGTCTTGCCCCTTGGGGGAATAACGCCATGCAACAGGAGAGGCTTGAGCTAGCTGGCTGGGAAGCAGCTCTGCCCTGTTTGGGGGTCCTGCTAGACAGCAAGTTGAATCTGAGCCTACAGTGTGCCCTCGCAGCAAGAAAGAGTAACTGCCTACGGGGCTGCATTAGCAAGAGTGTGGCCTGCAGCATCAACGTCCTACCCACTCAACACCTCTGCAGCCACTCACAGCTGTGTCCAGTTTTGGGAATCCCAGGACAAGAACAATGTTACATACTTGACTGGGAGCAGGAGAGGGCCACCAAGATGGTCAAGGGACTGGGGCACACGAGAGGACAGGTCAGGAGGAGAGGCTGGGAGAGCTGGGGTTGTTCAGAGAAGGCAAAGGGAGATCTTATTGCAGTCTTCAGTTATCTAATGGGAAGATGTAGAGAGAACAAAGCCAGATACTTCTCACAGGTGCACAGTGACAGAGCAAGAGACACCAAACACAAGCCGGAATAAAGGAAATTCTCATTGTTTGGTCACCTGTGAAGGTGGTCAAACACTAAAGCAGATTGTCTAGAGAGGTGATGAATCCTCCATCATTAGAGATACCTATAACTTAGCTGGACAAAGCCCTGTGCAACCTGCTCTAGTGCGACCCACTCTGAGCAGGAGTCTGGACCAGAGGACTTCAGAGGTCCGTCCCAACATAGCTGATGCACAGTTCTGTGTGCCACGAACATCTTAGGCCCACAGGCAAATAAATGTGACAACATTGTGGCACATGTATTGTTTTGTAGTGCTGTGACCTCTTTTGCACTTTCAGAAGGAGTAAATCATGAGCAGAAATGTCTAGCTAAAGGATAGGTCTGCACAGAGGAGCTGAGTGCATGGCTATGACAAAGGCAATACGACTTGCATGCAATTCAGGAAAATAAGAAAGTATGGCCTAATCATTGTGTGTAAGGATTTGAGAAGTGGTTTATGTCTGACCAGCTCTGCATAGTTTTTATTCTTTTCCTGTAATACAGCTTCCTCTATGGTGTCATCCCTGTCTGGTCCTGTTCAGCCGCATCCTTCTCTCAGAACATAGAAACCCACAGAAAATGCATCTTGGTGCCTCTAAACTCTGCTGTGTTTTGAAATTTTGGTTCACCTTCAGGATATTGATGTAGCTCTGGGGTCCCTTGTTTGTGCCTCCAGTTCTGATCCAAACTCCGGGGCATCAGGTTGCCTATCATAGTATCATAGAATCATAAAATAGTTTGGGTTGGAAGGGACCTTTAAAAGTCATCTAGTCCAAACCACCCTGTAATGAGCAGGGACATCTTCAACCAGATCAGGTTGCTTCTTGTTCCAGACCTCAGCTCTGTCCACCAGGCTGGACTTGCCACTCAAAGGTCTATCAAATTAGAGAGCCGAAGGTTTTTATATTCCCTATGTTTTGTTGTGGGCTTGTGTGTGTGTGTGTTACAGCATACCTATTTCAGCTTGGTTATTATTCTTATTTAATATTTATCTCACAGACAAATGACTGTTATTCCCCATAAGAAATCTCATAATTTGTGTGCAGTGACAGTAGCAATAAAGAATTCATTTGAGCAGCTTGTTTCTACTTGGCCCACTAAATTCGAGACAATCAAAAGCGTTGTTCAAAAAACTAACCCAGTCAATTCCTGTGCTTTTACAAGTACCAGTAAATCATAAGTAACAGGGCAGGCTGTTAAATACAATCAGTCAAGATGAAAAATAGGAGGCTGGTGTTATCACAGCTCCCACCAGCAAGCTTGCGGTGTCGAATGTGCTTCCTTTAAGCAGCTTCTCTAAAATTCAGACAACACAACCTCAGCAGGAAGGAAGAGGGATGAGCTAAGGTCAGCTGAGGGGGGAGAAGTGAGCACCAGTGGTCTTGCAGGGATGGAGGGAGAAAGGTCTGCTGCTGCTTTTTTCCCCTTTGTAAACACTTTCCATTAAAAGCTGAATAGTGTATATGCGGTGAGTTACATTCACGTTGTTCCTGTACTAACCATGGGGAGATGCAGCACAGCGTTGCAGGTGAAAGTGAGATGTTCAGCTGCAAGTTTTCCAGCCTCTGTCCAGGGAAACAATCCGAGACATGCCACAGGACAACTCTGTGAGGAAGCAACAATAAAATGCCATGGGATCCATGTCAAATGACAGGAAGAGAAGGAGTAGTTGTTTTAACTCAGCAACTAATGTTGGATGTTCTGAGTTACCCTGAGATTTTCTGTTCAGTCCAAAGAACAATTTGTTTTGTCAGATTTATTTTTTCCTTTAGGTTTTTTTTTAATACCAGATAAAGAGTCTTTTCTTTTTAATACAGAGAAAAAACAATCACTTTCAGAGGAGTCAATGAAATAGTCCTTGTCCTTCTTTTTTTTTCTTATCAGATTGACTTCAAATTTGAAACAAACACAAAGGGAAAAGCACACGTGTTAGCAGTTTCTACTTCAACAAATACATAGTCTTTCTTCTACTTCTACTTATTTATTCACAGTCTTTCAGTGTCTCATAGATCACAGGAAGTAGAGAGCCTCTAGAGAGAATTAGACTGTTCTTATTCTACAGAATCCATCATATTTCCAGCTTTGCTCATTTTGTCTCAAACCAGGCATGCATGGATGTGTCATTACTCACCAAGGACACAACTAGTCACAGGTATCAGGGGGATAGGCAGAAGAAAGCTTGAAGTGGCTGTCTGTGTCTGTGAGTGACTGGAAACATTTCCTTGGGGTTTTTTAAACTTGCAGACTGCATTAGTTAACTTAAAACATGTGCCTGAGAACATCTGGAACCCAAATGAATGCAGCCAGTCCCATTGAATTGTTAATTATGTCTACAGCATGTTAGGATTTGTTTTGGAATAAGTATTCAATGCGTAATTTGTTAGCATGTTTTCAGTCTGAAGTGTGAAAGCAAATTGAAGCCTATCCCGTTGGACTGTCTTTTAAAGACTCAGAAAGGTACAGGCAAATACAAGCGCTGATTCTGCAGCTGCTCTCGAGAAGATGTCTCAGATAAGGTGTATTTAGCTCTAGTTCCTAGGCTAGCATTCAGCAATGATGGGGGAATGGAGAAGTGGCTTTGTCTGCTGTTTTTCCAAGCACTTGCTGAATGATTTAAAATGTCTGGAATGATTTGCCTTGTATTTGTAATGGTTTTGCCTTTGCTCCTTCTGTTCGGTTTGAAGCAGGCTGTGTGTGTTAATTAGGAAATGTAAATACCTTTACAGAACTGTGCATTCGGATGCATTTTTCAAAGCAAATGCTGTAACTGGTAGAAAACTCGAGCAAGTGTTTATTCTCATCGTTATCTTATGGCCTGAAATATGCCTTTCTATATAAGTATAGCTTTTAAAAGAAAGGAAACATTGGGAGATTTGTAACCTCAAATGGAATGTAAATTCAAATAAAAATTAGTAGTTTGTGGCTTTGATTCCTGGCTACCGGAAAGGTAACTTCTTGCTCTGTGAGCTCCTGTAGTGGAGGGAGTTGGCAGAGCCATGGAAGCTGTTCCTGGATGCCTGGAAGTTAGTGGTGATTCCTGCTCTGCCAGGAGCCTTTTGCTGGGAGGCTCAGTGCTAAGAGATTTGATTACGCAGCCAGCAGGAATAAAGCTAATGTACGGGCATTTAGCACACAGCTAATTGGAGTTCCATATTGCCTGTGGGCAATAACACTAACAGTCTGAAGTAAACTTTGTTCCAGGTCAGAGTTAATATATATTTTAAAAGACAAATTCAGAACAAAATTAAAATAGCATGCAGCTTCAAGAACTATACACTTGTGGTGCTTAATTTCCTTTTATAATTATATTTTACATATTTTTTATTATTTTAAGATTCTACGCACACATTTTTTGACATTTCAAAATACATATGACAGTCAAAGCATTATTTGAGGTTTTACGCACATTCAGGCCTGTAATAATGACTGAAATGTTTGTCTTGAGTTACAGTGGAGCATCGAACTTTGTATATACATTATAACCTCTGAGTTACTTCTAGTCCACTGTGAGGTAGAAAAGATCAAACTGTATAACCTCCTGCTGTGCCATACCCTGTGGTACAGCATTATGCTGATCATCACGCCAACGCTCTCCTGCAGATTTTTTTAAACCTGAAATTCTAGATTGCTGTGAAATGACAAATTCAGAGCCCAAGCCCTTGTCATTTAGAAATGAATTTTCCCTGCGGGAACTTCTCTTGAAATCAACATGTTTTCTGAATGTTTCTCTTTTAACCAACTAACAGCTGTTGTTTCAAAAGAGAAGAGAAAGAACAAACCCCATTTTTAGAAAAACATTCAGCTCAAGCTCTTATTTGAGGTCTGATGCCAGGGACAGCCATTCCCCTAAGATTTCCCTGTGGGTAATGAGCTTAGCAGAATGATAATGGTTTGCTCCCGCGGACTGTCCTTTCTTTTGCCTGCTGTGTGATTCCTAAATCCCTCCCTGCTGAGAAGGACCACAGAGGGGCCAGCAAGACCTTTCTGCTTATGAAGGAGAAGCCGAATAACCTCCAGTTCCATGTGCCCCTCTCCTCAACCCTTTCCCAGCAGAGCTGTGTTGTGCACTGGCTCTTCCCCTGCTGCACAACCCCTCCTCGCTTCCCCAGTTGCGGCATTGCTGCCCCTACTGGACCTTAGCAGTTCTCCTAACTTTGTAAACTGAAGGAGGGTGTTTATCCTCATTTTCCCCCCATGATACTAGTCCTACTCTTACATCCTTGCCAAGACACCCATTTTGCACCTTTGCTCACAACCTGCTTCAGGCTCGCTCTGCTGATCTCCCACCTTCTGGGGCCGACATCTCCCATCCCTGATGAGCACAGCCATCTGCAGCCATTTGTGACTTTTGCTGTTCTCCACAGACTTCACCTTCACCTTCACCTCTGCAGAACAACAGTGCTCACTGGGCTTCTTTACTCTGTTTTCTTTCAACTGAGCTCTAATTGGGGAATTGTTCCTTGCTTTGTGTTTAATGTGAAGAGGCTGAACTAATTCCCCAGGTGTTCCTCATTGAAAATGTCTCAAAACCAAAAGTAGTTAAGTATTTATATGCCCCTTGTTACTGCTGAAAGCATAAGAAAAACATACTTTCCCTGTCGTTGCCTGTGTTTGACATCTGCCATAGTGAAATTTATAGAGGAGCTTGGTATATGGCCCATTTGTGCATCATATTTTTATTTTGAGAACCACAAAAAAAACAGGGCCTCATGGCCATGAAAAGGTAATGCTCAAATCTGTAACCATATAAACTCTACCTTATAAAACAAGCTCTGGTTTTGTCTCACATCTCCTGTGTCAGGTTGCTTTTGCTGGGTCCTTAGCAATGAAATGGCATCATAAACTTATTTTATGTCCTGCTCTGTAGTAAAATATAGTGTAGTAGGTGGCAGACACAGGAAATTTATATCCTCAGTCGCTTCACTGTGAAAAGTATTGATCACAAATGACAATCGTAGCCTCAACATGTCCAATTTACAAACAGCAGAGAAAATAGAGATGGACCCAGGAAAAGGTATGAAGAGGAGTTCAGTCTTTACCATCCTCTGCTGACTGGTGGTGTGATTTGCCTAGGAACAGTGGGAGGGAGTCAAAGAGGGTCGTAGACCTTCTCCTGTGCCATCCTCCTGCAAATAGTTGGACACGGGGCTTGTGCGTGTGCATGTGCTCTTCGCAGAAGCACCCTGCAAGGGAATGCTGAGAGACGGTGCTAGAAAATATGAAGCTCAGCTTCTGGTGCATGGCAAATGCTGCATCTGCAGCTCGCTGCATGCAAGTCCTGATGCAGACAGAAGTGGAAGGGTGAATGGTGCATCAAAAATAAGCCTGATACTGCAACTGTGACTAGCTGTGGCTTTGGAGAGGGCAGAAAACTAGTCATCCGGTAAGTGTCCCTGAAGATTATGATTGCCATATAAAATTATCACTTTTCTTCACTGTTGAAGCAGCCAGATCACATTTGCATTAAGTGCAATGGAAAACAGTGCTAACTTTTGGACTGCCACTGGTTTAAAGTGCCACCAAGAAAATACGGTTTTGCTTTCTGCTTCAGATACTTCAGATTCTGTGGGACATTTTCCTCCAAGATGTACGTAAACGTACTCATGACAGAAGTGAAAGTTAATAAGGCAAACATTGTTTTTCCTTTATGACAGGTGGTTTGCCTTAAACGTCTCTTTTTCATGTGTATCCAGGGGCTGTGACACAGTCCTACAGGCTAAAATACAACCCCCAACAAACACTAACAGTAACAAAGGAAAGCAAACAGGAAAATACGTTAATGTCTCAGGGATTTGCTTTTTCTTGCTCTTCCTCCTTACTTTCTTGGTGAGTGTTTTCTGTATGAAATCCTGTGGCTGTGACTGTCACACCATGGATGAACCATCAGGGCAGGGCTTTCATGTTACTGCACTCAGCATGGTCCCCACAGCTATTTTGATGGGAGTTGTGGGTGGGCAGGAGGGGTGAGCTGAGCTTGGGTGGCCGCTCTGGCTTTCAGATGAAGTTGCATCTCCCTTGTACAAGAGGGAGGCAGTGGGTGACTGCAGAGCTTGGACAACTGACAGACCATCCTGAGCCTGTAACCAGGGAGTTCCAGTGATGGGAGGAATAATAACAGACACTGAGTTGCCTCCCACTGAAAAATTAAAGGAAGAGGAAAGGCTAGCACCAAGTTTCTGGAGATCATAAGCCAAGAGCTCTAGAGCATCATGCTGTCAGTGGGAAGAATTAGTGGCTGCAGAAAAATGGATAAAAGCAGAGGTCAGGAGTAATCTGGAAAGCTGCAAACACAGAAGGGAGAGGAGGGAGGGCAGGCAGCCTGGCACACACCTGGGTCGTAGATGAACACGAAGCAGGTGTTGGTTCAGCCTTGTGATAAGCAACACAATGGTATGACCCTGTTGTGTCCTGCATTGGCACAGTGTGTTGTAGGTTTGCGCACTGAATGTGCTGCACCTCTCTGGCCCTACCTGACTTACTGCACGGGCAGAGACCCACTTTCCTGTTTGGGATGCCACATCCAGCACAGCCCTGGCACATTCTGCCTGCTTCTGGTTCTGCACAAGCCTGTCTCTTGCCTGTATGAGACCCTCTTGGGAAAAGTGGTCACCAGAAAAGGCAGTTTCCTACCCTGGGGAAAAAGTTGATACAGCAGGGCCCTGTAGGTAAAAAGTCAGTTTTGCACAGTCCTACTTAGCTTCTCCTCCAGCCCAGAAGATCCTTGGCTGAGGATGCACAGCAAGGTAAAAAGACAGAACACAGAGCTCAGAACAGATAGGATGGGCTACCTGTGTAGCTGTTTGTGCCTTGATGGCATTTGCCATTGTGCTGGTGGCTGGAGAACCAAGATAGTGTGTAAGGCCTTCTTCTGACCTTCTTCAGTGCTGTGCATGTCAGCTTAGCCACATGGACAGTCATACTTGCAGAAGTGGCAGGTTGGCATCCAGTACAGAAGTACTGTGTAGCATCACGCTGTGCGAAGCCCAGGATGTGTATTGGTGAAATAGTTGTATTTTGCCATTCTGTCATGTAGCTTAGTGATGTAGTTCTGCACAATTGCAAACAGAATTATAAAACAGGTTTCTTTCTACCTTTTTTTTTTTTTCTAAAACAGGTCTGAAGAAAGAAGTACAAAAAGATCAGGATGCTAATAGACCAGCTGTCTCATCCCCTAAGAAATCAGCAGTAACAGCCACCAAGCTCCATTCACCAGGTATTTATGAACCCAAAAGCACTGTTTCGGGGAAGATAAATCTTGTCGACTTTGCATCTGTTGTTAACAGACTAAAATCTGAGACCTACTATTGTCAAGCAAGGATTGATTGTGTCCAAGGTTCATTAAGCTGGCTGTGAGTACAGCAGACTTTATCAGTGCAGGAGCTGAATAGACTTATGTGTTCTTTGTTACAACTGTGCAATCATCTCTCCTTCAAGACAAAGAGTTGTTGCTATTAAATATTTAAGGGCACAGGAACATCTTTTTTTATCATTATAATTTTCTTATATAAAAAGAGAACAGATAGATGTAGTGAAATAAAAGACACCTTAGACAATTACCTGGAGTGATAGTGATTACTCGGAATCTACTCTTACTGTTGTGCAGAGGCACTACATTTCCTGGGTTATTTCTATGCATAATTGGAAAAGGGATTATCTGTAGAAATAACCTTCAGAGTGCTATTGGGGCATTGTCAACTTACCCCTCAATGTCTGGCACAAACACATGGATTTAGCATTTCTAAAGAATATCTTTGTTTATTTACTGAAACGAATAGAACTTTTTCCTATTTATGTCTACTAAGTGTACATTAACAAATGTATAAGGTACCTAAAGGCTTTTGTAAGAGTGCCCTTTGACTCATCTTAATGCTTCTGCAATGAGTGGGCATGGTCCCACTGATTTCATTGTGCTTGCAGTTTATCTTCTGTCTGTTACCTCATTTTTCAGACTCTACTTAAATGATTTAAATGTCATCTCCACAGCTATATGATACTTGAGTTGTAATTATGGGGGGTAGAACCCCATGTTTCTTCATTTGATGGTAACGTATAAAACATGTAGAGCAACAGCTCTTCAGCTCCTATAACTTACATCGAGGCTCCTCGTGTTTACTAAACTCAATCCCTATTCTTCTCCTTCCCAACCAATAAAATCAAGAAGATGGAAAGTTAAATGTAATCTTTCCAAACACCAACAGGACTCAGAGTTCTTCTCCTTACTAAGATACTAGGGTAAAAGATGAACTTAACACTGTCATCTGAATCATATAATTTTCAGGCTATTTTGCACCTGGTGAGATCACCAAGAGAGATCGAAAGAAAAATTTGTTGTGGAGAGTGCCAGACCAGCAGCTCACCAGCGTTTATAACGGTGGGAGTCCAGTTTATGCACCAGTACTGATTGTGACTTTAGCAGCATGTTACAGCACAGCTAATCTGCTTCCACTAGAATTAGAAAGCAAAATGAAATATAGGCATATTTGTACTGTGTATTTGTATGGTCTTAAGGAGGCCTTCATTTCCACGGGTGACAATGATTTTCAAGGCTTAAATTTTTGGCATATCCAATTCATGAGGTCTCAAAGGTTTCTTCATTCTCGTAAAGGTTGAGTAACTGCCCTCTTTCCATCAGACTGATTTAGGATTTCTTAAGCTTGGTTGTCTGAAATTATGGCCACCTAAAATTGTTTATCACTATAAGGATCAAATAGAAAAATAAACTTCATCTTCATTTATTTTTTTTTGAGTAACCTTTAGCATTCTTTGAAATAACAACAACAATAACAAAGCAATAAAGACAATCTTTTCCTGTATTAACAATTTCACAAAATAATCAAAGCAGCCATTAAACAGGACGAGCAGCGAGTATAGCTGGGGCTAAGGGGCATTAGCACAGCCTTTCGTCCATCAGGATAACAAAACTCATGCGGCATTTACACTTTGTGATGGGAGAGCATGTGTCCCCCAGATAACTCCACCACAGTTATATGTGGCCATGGAACAGGCTTTAAAATTTCTGAGTGCTGTTTTGAGGTTGTTTTGCCTCTGTTACTGGCCTTCTCACATTATGTTGTTTTAATCAGCACTGGTTTTTGACTGTCATACAATTATTTTAGCCTTGAATCTGGTCTTTAGAATTTGGATTAGTGCTACTGAAGACTTGCAATGGAGTTTTGAGATGCAGAGTCTTGTAGGGATCTCATTTTTGTCTATCGATGCAATACCATTCCTGAAAACAGTGTATAGGAGCAGGTGTACATAGATGCAGGTGCTCTCCTTCTACCCCGTTGCAGGATGGTGCGTGCCATCTGTTTCTGACATCTGCCACTCTACAGATTGTGTGTTATCAATCCTCTCAAAGTAACTTCCTCACTTTACTTACCAAAATACTGGAATTCGGAGAGTTAAAAGGCAAATAAATTGCATTCCCCATCTAAATCCTCATGGACTGTGTTAATTATGAGTATATAGTTGTTATATCTCCTTAGTTCAAACACTCAGGTAGATAAAAAAGACCTGGGAGTTTTGAAGCAGATCAAAGGGGTTCAGTGATTTCAGTGTACAGCGGGTCTGACCCCCTGGTCCCACCATCAGCAAAAAGGACATTAAGATCAGGGCCATCATCATTAATATATACCCTATTTTGTGCAGAGCAACAGAAGAGACATCAATGGCAAAATAAGCTTAGTAAGCTGCTTTTCAAACCCAAATGAACCAAGAAATTCAGATTTATCCCTGAGGAGGGTAGCACAGTTTAATTTACAAGGACAGCTTATAATACTTACACGGACAGCTTATAATACTGACAAGGACAACATAGAGGTGTGCACTTCAAATGTTCCAGTGAACAGGAAAGCTAGAAAGATATAAGACAAAACAACCTGATGGGTTTCTGTTTTAATTAAAACTGGACTGATTTCAAGGGCTTCCCCCTACGCTTCTCCCTATGCCTTCTGTTGTAACATCACCATGTTGCCTAAATAACCTGAGATTTTTATACTGAAAAGACAGATATTTATGGCTGTTTCTTTTATGAATTTCTTATTTTGTGATAATGCCTACTGCCCAGATAAGAGGCCCTTTAAATGAATGAAAGAATCTGTAAGAAAACATAATTCCTGCACAAAAAGGTGTACAGACTTTAACTGACACGAAAACAGATAGAGGGCAATAGCTGGTTGAACTCTCTCAATGAGAGATTATTGTATTATTTAGATCTTGCAACATCATGAAGTTAGTCTTGACATGTTGCGAAACCTGGTGTTCCTCTTTGCAAATGCAAGTCAAGGGCACAAAGAGTTTCAAAGGCTCTTTTGCGCTTGTGGCTCTTTGCAGTTGCAGCATGAGATACTTGGGAGACATGAGTGAGCATCTCTGCTGGAGCTACCTCCCTGTAAGCTTAGCCTGGAGCCAGAACGTAGTTGAGCAAGTTCGAAGATATGCTCCCAGTGGCTCCACACAAGCTGGGAATCTGAAAAAGTAGGAATATACTCCTAGAGTATTGCTCTGACAAAGCCATACTGCTTCCCTGCCTGATCTATTAAAATTGCCCTGGGGATCTGTTTCCACACTCAGGCCATGGTCTTAAAGATTTAAAATATCTAAAGCACATCTGCCAAAACCTCTGGAACAATACTCTACTTCACAAATTAGCTCAAACTCATCTCTGTGGAAGGATTCTTCCAGTTTTTAGGAAAGGGGTCAGTAGGATCCATAGCAGAATACTGTCCCTGTTATATTTGTTGCTGAGGACTGTTTGGAGACATTGTTTCTGTATTATTTTTCGGAAACTGTATACTACAAGACTATAAAAGTACAAGATGTTTTTTTTTGTTGTTGTTTTAGATTCTTGCATACCCAACCCTTTCTTGCTAACACAGAAATGCTCATTTTTCATCTGTATCCAGACCAATGTCTGCCATCTCTAGTAACACATGGGAACAAGGTGTCCGATTCTATTTTCTCCCTCTTTCTTACTGGCTCTAACTCCTAGGCTAAAAGCTTGAGACTAGTGGGAGGAGCTGAGGAAGAGAACCAGATATTCCTGGCCAGTATTCAGGAATGAGCTAAAAAGCATCAGCTGAGGAGAGACTGAGGGTAGCAAAAAGAATCAGTAAGCTGTGCAAAGGTGTGGCCCAGCTGACCATAAATGTTTGCAGAGGAGAGTTCTCATAAAGCTAAGAAGATTGTCCAAGCAGTGGCTTGAGCAACCTGACACTACCAGGACACTACCCCTTCTTGCTTCATCCTTGTAACTGAGTATATCCAGAGAAATGGATAGTTGACTCAAGCAGGGTATGAATGTAATTTGGGATGAAAGCCTCGCTTTCCCTGAAGTGGCTTATCATGAGTAAGATTTAGTTCTTGTGCCATTCATGTGAATATAACACTGTATTTGAGCTGATATCCTAAAGGCAAGGCACACTAGTGGTTTCACATCTTTAAACAGAATCAGACTTGATTCAAACCAACTTGGAGCACATCAAAGGACCCAGAATCTGTCTAGCCCCGTTTGTGCAGACAGACCATATAGTGATTCTGGTGTGACCAATGGTGCAGAAAGAGCAGCCATGCAGAGCCAGTGGTGTACCCAGTCAGTGTTACATGGTACCTGGTGGCATTTCTATAGGTATCTGTTTTGTGCTGCAACTTTAAAAGTGTTATAAAGAGTAGAGTAAGGGGAACTGGAAAGGCAGACTGCAGTATTGTTGATAAAAAGAAATAGCGATGTCTCAATAGCAAGCAACCCGTGCTGTGTTTGCGTTCAGGGAAGGACAGCTCCAGCACCACGTCGTCCCATTTGGAGGCAAAAGGATATCTGTAAAGGCAAAGTAAATCTAGCACCTCCGTCAAGTTACCAAGCTTGAGGTTCAGGTGACCAAAGAAATCGGGTGTAGAGTGTAAATGTCATTCAACTGTTTTCCATATCCACAACAGGATAAGGTGAATCTCAACCTGAAAGTGCCCACTTCTCTCACTGCCATTCAGGAGAGTTCAGCATCACACATCAAGATACAGACTTTTATTGTAGATGTCTAACACAGGCGAGACGAATCCTTCTTCTAATGACTTCAGTTCTCAGTAAGACACTTTTAGGAGAGCTCTCCTCAACTCATAGCAGACCTTCAGGCTCAGAGCCAGAGGTCAAATGACTGTTACAAAGCTTTGAGCTTTGGCCCCTAGAGAAACATATTTCACTGTCCTCTTCGTTTTTTGAAAGTCATTACAGATCTGTGTGAATGCTACAGACCTTCTTTTCTTTTATAGGCCTGAGTCCCAAAGGCCTTAGAAACACATAAATGTCATGTCCATACAGTTAAAGTAAGTGACCCTGATGGTCTTCTATTCTCTCCTTTGTAGGACATCCCAAGCAAAGGCCAACCACCCCAAAGAATGGATTCTCCCCGAAGCCAGGAGAGAGTCGAGATGCTGAAAAGCAGTTTGTTCAGAGATTGAAGGAGAAGTGTGATGAGCAGTCCCGGCAGTTAAGCAGTATTCGAGATGAGCTTAAAAGGGCCAGCTGTGGATTTGATGTCTTTGCTATAACAACACAGCACTTTTTCAGGCAGGTAAGTGCAATGGGTACTTTTTACCACTGGAAAGATACTTTGCCTTTACACCAGTCACTTGCTCAAATTTATTGCACAGTCATTGAAACTTTGTTCTTGGGAGCAAAGCATGTAATTTCTTTGCAACAGTTATTATGAGGAGGGAATTATTATTTGATGCCATGTACTTGAAAATCAAATTTCAGGAACTGGGAAGAGGAAGAATTGTGACTGAAACATTTGTCACAAGGATGGAGGGGTTTCAGGATGTTTTTAGGAGTGAAGCAGATGCAGAAACTGAGATATTGATACTTGCAAACAAATGCAAAAGCAATTCATGCATTTAGTCAAACAAAGGTGCTGGATGAGGGAAAAGATTTGCTTTCTCACAGTACTCATCTACTATTCCTGTTCATCACAGATCAGGCAGAGTGTTACAGAAGTGCCAGTTCCTGAAGACGTTAGAATAACATTACTCAGCATTTATGAGATTACATTCAGCAGGTATAGAGAACATAAAGAAAATGTTGTCAATAATTAGAGAAGCTTATTTATTCACGAAACCTGAGACAAAATGAGTAAAGTATGACCATAGTTATCATGAAGGACTTGTAGGTATTGCTTGTTTCAAAAGCTGTTTCATGATCTGGGAAATCTAGCTGGGGTCTGAGGTCCAGACATGCTTCACCTGAGGCCCATGTATTTTGTACCATCCCAGGTTAAGCTGGTGTCCCAACTACTTGTAAAACAGGCAAGCGATCAGCAGCAGTAGGACCCAAGGTTTGGATAATATCCTTGATTGCCTGTTTGTCGACTTTTGGAATAAACAAGAGTAAACTTTCAGTATTAAATGGGAGAAAGAAAACCAAAACCCAAAACACAGATTCAAACAGTCTCTACAAATTCTGAAAGACTTTATTCAGTTATTTTTTATATTAGTGGGAAAGGTTACCTTTGAACAAATACTGTAGTTCACACTTCTCCCTTAGTAGGAGCTGATCTTGCCAGGGGGAGCTTCACTGAACTGAAAAAACAGGGAATTTTTAAAAAATACTAAATATTTTAAATACCTTCCCAGGGGGTTTTCCCCCTCTATTTTTCTTTAGCCTTGACATTTCTGGGCTTGATGGGCATTTGTAAAGTTTTTAAGTTGTTTTTGACTTTTTTTTTTTTTTTGGAGCTGACTGTGGAGCATCCTTGATTAAAGCAGAGGGAAACAAAAAAGGGCAGAGCAGTGTCTGCTCAGCTTTGTCTATGCGTTGTCTGCTGGGGAGAGATTTTTCATCTCATGCCTCATTCACAATTTGCTGAAGGAATTCTGGAAGCTTGGGCATATCTCCTTCATCTCCTCTGGATATGTTTTAAATGAGAACAGCTGCTGCAGCTGAGCTTTGAGATGACTCTTGTCCTGTTGGTGCGCTTTAGATCTGTCCTGAGAATGCCTCCTAAATTGAAAACTTCAGGGGATTTTATTTAATAGAGTCTTCTCCAAGTCCTGGTCGGGCATTGCTATTCCCAGCTCCTCTGCACTATCAGGTCAGCTGAGGGGATTGCAGTAATCTTTGAGTGTCTGGAGGGCTTGGATGTACAAAATAATATACTTGCGGAATTTAAGCGCCTTCAGGCTTAGGCAAGATTAGATGTACATTTTTCTCAGATCCACTGCTGGATGCACTTACCTGTGTTCAGCCTGAGTGTCAGTTGCTTCTGGGCTTGCCTGGTCACCCTGGAGTACATGTATCTGCACATCACCATTCAGCGCAGTGCAAGACGCTTGTATCTTGCTGCTCACTGCTGGGAGCCATGTAACATGGCCCCCTCCCAGGTAAAGACACCCCTCACAGTCAGCGTGAGCCCAGCGGTTATCCATTAGCTACTCAGATGTGGTACCTACATTAGGAGTATGGTTGCTTTAGGCTCCATTTTTAGTGAATGGAAGAAGGTGAGCACTTCCAGAAGACTGTTTACAGCACCAAAGATCTGAATTTCTGCTTGAGATACTTGCCTGTCTTGGCTGAGGCCTCCAGGGAGGCCTAAGGCTACTGCACTTTTAAATTTGATGCTTAAGTTGGGAGCCTACATGTAGTGGGATGATCTGGTACTACTCAAGTGATTGTGTAATTGGGCAGTCTGTTGTCTTGCAACATAGACACAGACTCCCAAGCTGTTGAGTGTCACTCAAAAATCTAATCTGTAGACGTTTTCTGAGATGGCATTATTGTTTGAAAGCTTGAGCAAAATTGCGTTGGCTGTCTTTCAGTTAGGGCAGCATGGAAAAAGAAACTTTTCCCATTATAAAAATAATAGTAATTGTGTGTGTTTGTTTCTGAGAAGCCTGCAGGCAAAATGGTTGAGGTCTGAGTAGAACTGCAGTTTGGCAAGGGAATAATACTCATTCAGGAACAAGGTGGGGCCTTATTTCAGACAAGTTTGGGGCTGATTTGTCCAACTAGCAGAGGGCCCAATCCTACTTTGGTGCTAGGGAGCCTCTTTGGGCTGTTAGTCACCCATAGCCTAATTTTAGTATGTCTCTCTCTCTCCCGACACCACACCAAAATAATGTCCAATACATAGATTTTTCTCTGAATTGGAGCTGAGTTCTGTTGGAAAGTGTGCTCCCAGGCAGCGAGGACTGGACTGAGTCTGAAAAGCAACCAAAGGACAAGTGTTTTGCGCACAGGTAGGAGTCTCCCCATGCCCGTGGCTCTCTTGTCTTGCTCCCATTATTTCTGATCTCTCTCCAAAGCTGGGGAAAGCACCAATGCAAGTGCTCCAACAGACACGTTTAGCTGAAGAAAGAGAGTGTCAATATGTAGTAAAGAACGTTGTCCCACACCAGCAGTTTCTTTGAGTGCTTTCCAATTTTAAGCACTTGCTGTAACAACCTTAAGGTTGCATGACCATTTTCTTTGGGTTTTCTTGGATTTGTTTTCTGGCTATTCCAGGCCACTGCTGAATTTTATCCTGGAATCATGTCTCTTTCTGAGTTGAAAATGCTCTTAATAGGAAAGATTCTTTTAACAGGCATCAAGGAGTGTACAACATGTAGCAGTACTTAATACAGACCCATTTAATGACAGCTAAACTAATTTGTTATCTAGGGGAAAAGCCTACACAGTCAAAGCAGGTGATGATTGAGGCAGTGGACAGAAAAATCTAAAGCAGTGGTTATGACATAAGCATTTAGCTAGTTATGAAAAGTAATGATTGTAGTTCCTGTGGACAGTATGGCTTCTAATTATTATTTAATTAGCCAATTAATTAGCTAAGGCCCTCAGATATACATGCATGACTCCTGTTGACTTTGGGAACCACTTCAAACTTATTCTGAAAAGGAGCAGATTGAGTTTCTCCTTAGCGTTTGATGTTCATCATGTCAGTACAACCCTTGTGCTGTGAGGGATACTCCAAAGTGAACAACTGACTGGTGGGAGCTGGAGTGATACCGTGAAGAGGATACCATGAAGGAAATATCACGATAAGCTCCCCCTGACTTGGGTCACTCCTGACCTGGTCTGGCTTGTTAGCCCAGTAATAATGACAGACCTGGCCCAGTTTCACCCTGTTCAGCAAAGCAGCTAGCAGCAGTCCCGTTTGGAAGTGGTAACACTGCCATCTAAAGGAGAGTAGCACAAAGTGACAAATTCCGGAGGGTTAATCCTTCTGGGCAAAAACAGGGAGAAAAAAAAAAACACTTTCGTATGCCTAGTACGCTCAGAGCGGATGTGTTTGTGCTGAGGACTGTCGTGGCCAAACTGCACTGAGCCTCTGGAAACCAGGCTAATGCCTTTCTGTCAGTACAGCATGCCCGAACAGCTGAGAAGTGGAGTCTGGTTAGCAAGTTCTACCTCTGAAATTTCAAATTAGGACTCCAGATCCGCAGTGCATATGAGGGGAAGGGGTCCTTTCTGGGCTGCAGACCCCAAGGGTGGGAGCAGGTAAGGGAAAGGGTTATCCTGGGGTGGTCTGTCCTGTACTCTGCATGGGCATGGAGGGGTTTCCAGTCGCAGCACGGCCTCCTGCTGTGGTCTTTGCCATGGGGGGAAAACTGCTCAGGACAGGTCTCAGCACAGGGGTGCAATCAGATCAGCTGGGAATGGGGGAACCACATGGTTTCCCTGAACAAGAGCAGGGACAGCACTGCACTACTTGATGGCAACCCAGCACTTTGTGTCTACCCACATTGGGAAAGGCGTGTCACTAGTAACAAGTGTGTGTGTTTGTCTCCACATCTGCTTGTGGGTTACTTTCAGGTGGGTATACAATACACACCTTCCAGACGAGTAAACACACATAGCAGTATTCTGCAAAATCTGGGATGGACAGGGAATACCTTGTCCCCCGTTCAGATAACTGAGATATGTGTCTGCTTGTGTGCATTTTTCAGAGTAATGTTTCTGTCCTGTGAACGGACAATACACCACCCAGTGTCCAAATGCTAATTACCTCTTGTATTTGAGGCAAAATTGGTTGCACTGGTTATAAGTTGCTTGGCATTTCCCACCATTGCCTCCAAAACAGTAATTTGGGCTAACATTTTAAGTGTTTATCTCAGGCTGAGCAGAAAATGGTTTATTTTCATAACTGTTTCTGAGACTGAATTTCGGATAAATGTATCTATTGTTTGTACCTGGTGGTGGCACAATGGTAAGAAGCCAGCACTCATTGGAAAGATTGACCTTCTGGCTTCCAGGGGTACTACTTTCCCAACATTTGCAAAATGTGTTAGAATTTGGCCCAAGAATAGTCCTTAGAAAAGTGCCACTCCTTCTTTATCATTATTACAGCTTGGCTAGATTTTCTGCATTTAGCAAGTTCAGTCTTTGCTCCTGCTAGAGACCAGAGCAATCGGAACAACTCAATCTTTTCATTCTGTGTCCTAGAAAAAATCCATTATGGAGTTATCAAACTCTGACAGTTTAGGGATATGAATCAAAAACATTTTATTGTGAGACAAACAAAACACTTTACTGGGGAGGAAAAAATTAGAAAGAAGCTTTGTCATAATTTAGGTCTTTCTAAACTGTTTTTTAAGTAGAAATGCACAAGACTTGGTATTGGGGTCTACTAGTTACAGTAAAACAGAACAGTAAGACTCGAGAGGTGCTCCTTTACTTGCAAGTGTTACAATGAAGGCTCTATAATGTGGCTGCTAGGGGACCTGCAGAATGCTCACACATGATCGATCTGCCCAAGGAATGGATCAGGGTTTGTGCACTGAAGGAAATTGCCTTCTGCAGGCTCCCTGCTTATTTGCTGTGGATGCTAAAAGACAGGCAGTGAGAAGGTAAGGTGCTGCAGGAACAGAAGCCTTAAAGCAGCTGAATATCTTTCCCTTCCTCATCCTCTGGGTAACTGGATGTTACCACAGGATGCTACACAGGGCCTATAGGAAGATCATTTCATTCAATCTTTCCACCTCTGTGCCAGAGAGTGCCCCTCATTTTCCTCTCACAGGACACTTCTCAGTGCTCAGTGCTCTGCTGCTGTGACTATGGAGCCAATTTGGCCAGTCGCTGTACTGCGCCCTTCAGGTCTGCCAGCAAAACCCACCTCTCTCCTAGCACAGGATCTAAGGGATGTTTTTGATTTCCCTGTGCCTCGGTGCCCAGATGGGGACACCAGGGAATTGCCATCCCATGAGGGCGCCATGGAGGAAAAAAATCAGTATTTGTGATGCACTTGGATATAAGGGTGAGACTACAAAAGAAAAGCTGGAGAGAAAAATCAGCACTTTGCAGACAGTGCGGGGGATAGCATGGGTAATAAATAAGGCCTTGGGCTACATAATGAATGAAGAAGATAAGCAAATTCAGAAATGAGTACTGACATGCCTATTCACTGGGCAAAGTCCCCGTGCTGTGGCTGTATGATGGATCCACCCCACGGGGTAGAGATCCATCCACCTGGGTACTGCACCGCTTCACTGTGCTGCTGCTGGCTTTCGAATGCAGTCCCACACCCATCAAAGGGGCGTGGGGTGTGGGCTGGCTGGAATGGAGATGATGATGGGGGATATTGGGTATTGTGAGAAAACAGAGAGAAATGCCCTGCTGAGGGCTCCCGGGGAAGGCACTGTGCAAGGTGGGAGTGGGGCCAGGTGGTACGGTCTCGTGTTCCATACATTTTAGCTGTGTGCTCCTGGATAGCACAGGTCCCACAGCAGGATTTCCTCTGTGATGTGGACTGACTTGCACGAGAGCCTCCCTCACTGCAAATGGGGCAATTAGATAACCTCTGCCTCTCAGGTGCAGCCTCTTCTCCTGGGTCTGGTGGGTCTCCCTGCTCTGGGCTTGTGCCGTACAGCCGTATGGCTGAGGAGAGGAGAAGAACAAGGAAAGCAATAAAAAGAGGAGACATTGTCCATCCAAAGAAATCCAGTATGGGTCTGGGCAGGATTTTTTAGAGCCATAGCTTCAATCTGTCAATACCAAAATGTTCCAAAGGATATATTTTGGACTCAAGGTGCCTGCATTTTTCCATGAAACTTTGTTTCACCAGAAAAAAAAAAAAAAGGGCAAACAAACACAGTAGTGAATAACAATTCTAGCATCCAGAGACTTTGACACTCTTGGATCAGTACTTTGTGCCAGAAATGCATTAGCAGCATTTGCTTTTAACATGTGAATGTATGTTCTTGGTAGAGGCAGTCAGGAATAGTGCTTTCATAGACCCAGCGTGGCTGCCGTGGTTAGACCTGTGGCAGAGTAATTGTGGAACCATTAAGTGCTTTGAATCCATTTATAACATCAGATACTGTTCACCAGATAAAAGGAAATTATTGTGAACTGACTGGGAAGTAGGCATGCTTTTCTCTGAATTAATAACTTTCTTGTCTCTGAATTAACAATTTTCACTTTCAAAATTGCCTGAACAGGAGCTGTAATATTAGATGTTTCTAAATTACCTTTCCTGGATAGTTGAAGGGATAAGAAGCCTGCACCTTCCTCACAAAGTGCTTGAAATCAGGCAGCTCCAACACCAGCAAGGCAGCTGCAGAATTCATACAGGGCCCACAAACATGTTAAGCAGTGCACTACAGCAGCTACTGATGGACACATACTGCAAAGGCAGTTTCCTCAGCTCAGTCATTGTTTTGTTTTTTTTTAATTTTGTTTGATTGGTTCATTGGTTGCTCTCCACAGCTACTCTACCAAGATTTTTAGTAAGAATGTAACAGAACAAGGACTTTGCAATTCACTGTAGATCAGGAGGTACAAGGCTCATGTATGAAAGTGTTAATCACACCAGAAATTGGAAAGTTTTTCTGCTTCCATAAGAAAGCAGAAATATTTAACAAATGTAATTTCATAGATACCTTTCAGGGAATTTGGTGAGGCTGGGCAAAGTTTTCACTAAGAGGGGGCAAATACAGAATCCGTAACTCTCATTAGCAGTGGGGTGGACGAGCCCTGGCTTGTCTGGGTAGGAGGGATCCCGTCCTCTCTTTGGGAGTCAAAAAAACTGAGCCTCTCTTCAGAGACAAACCTTTCAGCACAGCTCTTGCTTTATACACATATTCAGAAGATCTCATGTTCATTTCAGTGTATGATGAGACCAAATGTCAATCTATAAAGTTTCTGTAAAATGGGAGGCCATGCTCCAATTCACAGATAACTTTCAGAAGTAATTTCAAGACTGAATTTTTGAACAAAAATATAAGGAAGGTCACAGTCAACGCAGAGAGAGAGCAAATACCAAGTTACCCCCCCCCCCAGACGAAGCAACGAACACTGAGTTACTTGACATATATTTACATGCTGGTGGTTACTTTCCAGTAACCTGTCCCTCTGCCAGATCCATATCCCTCTGGACCATGCGGCCAACCTCAGGCATGACCTGATAGCTCAGTCTGTTGCTGCAGCCTCACCTGGAGATGCCCGTTGTAGCATCCCAGCGACCCTCCTGCCCTCAGATACACACCCATGGCCTCCCGTACCTTCTCATGGAATGTATTTTTAGACCTCTGGCAGTAATACTTTTGTTTGGTGGTTTTACATTACCCCCAGGGCAAAGTGGTATGGCTCCATTAATATAGACATGTCCACTAATGACATATATAAGCATCATGATAATAATGGCAATAATGAACAGTGCTGTAGAAATTAAGTTCATTTAAGAGGTCTTACTGCTTCTGCAGCCTAATAAGAGGAATGATTTATTATCCATAACAATGGTCTGGCAATGCTAGTTGTCCATCAAACCAGCTACATGCCAGCTTTTTAATTGCAGAAATAGCA
The DNA here is from genome assembly GCA_013398815.1 of Ibidorhyncha struthersii. NCBI lineage: Eukaryota > Metazoa > Chordata > Aves > Charadriiformes > Charadriidae > Ibidorhyncha > Ibidorhyncha struthersii. The sequence goes on along the minus strand of VZSZ01007063.1, from coordinate 438,142 downwards.
GGCTTGATGTATAATTGCCTTCATTTGCTTTTAGCCATCACAAATCATAAAGGCTAGCCTTATTTGAAATATCAATTTTTATCTTCTTATTTGCCAGTGCAATGAAATCTGTTTAAGTAACGTTAGCTTGTTGTGTTTAATTGAATTACACAGAACAAGGAACAAAAAGATGTTGTCTGGATTGAACTGGGTATGTTAAAAACAGAAAGCACTTAGTTAACTTAATGTATTCCTTTTAATAAATATTTGACCTCTATATAACAATATCATTAGAATTTAGCACTTTAACTTTTCTATTATTCCAGTTATCCCAAGAGAGTGCGAGACATTTTGCAGATGGTATAAAGATGATGTTCCAGTCCTGGACTGCTTAGCATCTCAATAGGCAATATCCCAATTAAAACTGGGGAGTCAAAGTGACAAAGTCTCAAAGATTACCATGTGTCTAGTTTATTTGGGGAGTTATATGGAAAGATAGTCAAGTGTTTGTATACCTGCACACAGATACACACACCTGCATGTAAGCACACGTCTACAGTGTGTTCTGCTCAGATATCCTTTAGGAAGACGTGTGTTTTCGGTGAACTTATGGGGGATAAGGCTGGACCATTGCAGTGCCCGGGATCACTGACAGGGTCACAGTGATGGGAACCAATGGAGAAGGACTGGATGGCACAGTGTCCTGCCAGTATGTCACCTAAGTGCAATAGTGAGGGCAGGCAAGAAAACCACATACATCAGGAGGCACAGAGGCAGCAATGGTTGTGTGTACGCAGCTCTGTATGTGCAGTAAAAGAGAACGCAGTAATTACAGTTTCTTTTCTGCAGATAGGGATATTCCCACTGTTCATGTTCATTTACACCAAACGGGTGTGATAAATATTTCACATCCCACACAAGTTCGTCCCACCTGTCCTTGGCAGTGTTTCCCGCGGTGTAGCACGTGTCTCTGGGCTGCTGCAGAAATGAGCAGCGGTACAGTGTCCTGGGTTGATGGCTGCCTCTGAGGCAAGCAGGCTGCACAGCCTTTCTCATTATCCCTCTGATTTCATCTGTGGGGAAAAATAAGCTACATTTCTTCCTTTTTTTGATTGCTTAGTACACTGAGGAAAGAGACCTTGGTGTATATAGTGTAGAGAATTCTGTTTAGAGAGACATAAAAAGGACCGTGTTGTGCAGTTGTATATATTGAATTATTGTATATATTGAATGCTACTGCTAAAATAAGAAGGCAGGCTGGAGTAAAACTGAAATTGTATACATTTATCATAAATGTGAGCATCAATATCTTGTCCATCAACCTAACAGGGGACAATCACTAAGTGTTGTAAAGGAAAGCCAAGACACCTTTATAGATAAATATATGTATGTGAGTATATATATATATAAGATTTCTGAATAGTCCCAGAAATCTTTAATGTGATGTAAGCAAAACTTAGTCTTTAATTAATTGTTTCTTACCTTTGAGCTAGAGATGAATAGATGTTAGAAAGCAAACTGGAGGGCTCCCCTCTGCTCTGCACTGAGCCTCCTGTGCCCATCAGAGCAAGGGGCTCAGTGTGGGGCTCAGTCCAGTAGCCATGGGCGCAGTGTAGGTGTCAGCCAGGTGAAGGGGGTCTGGCCTCTTGCAGAGTACCCACGTTTGGTCTACAGTCAATGGAAAGACCCAGAGGGTTGCTTCCCCTCAGGGGACACGTGGGGTGCCTGCCCACAGATTGTACAAGGACCCCAGGCACCTCCAGTGTGCTGGTTGGGGAGTGCTGGGATTCACCACAACTTACCAGAGAGGTGCCTGAACTTGGCCTTTTTCTGGGGCCGCACTTGATACGCCTTTATATATGTGAGATTTGCTGCCCCAGGCGCTTCACTGCACGCTGCAGCAGACCCCTCATGGTCCCATGACTTTTTCATTCCATGCAGGGACTCAGCTTCCCCAAGACCAGAGCAAAGTAGTTTTTCCCTTAATCTGGAGTACCACATCACCTGGCACAGGGGACATTCTTTTTGTACCGGACACAACCGCCTCCCTCAGGCCGAGCCTTACCTCAGGGAACTGGTCTGACCACAAGACTGTTAAGTAAGTAGTGAACCCTGCAGCAGCTGAAGTTGGCTGTGTTTCTGGACATGGCTTTTGGAGCTTCTTGAAAAAGCTTGTGTAATATCGAGCTGCCTACTTTAAGCTGTCCCACATTTAATTCCAGGCAGGAGATGGAGATAAGCACCAAGGCAGGACTTCAGGCAGGAGGCACAGCCCCCTGGAGAGGCACTCTGAGCGTGCTGCAGCAATGACAACCCGCAGGTAACTTGCAGACTAGGGAAAGAGATGCTTGATAGGTGTAAGTGCCTACAGAGTGATTCTGTCATGGAAAATAGGAGGAGAATGTTCAGGAGGGACTGGATGCTGTCCATAGCTCTCTGCATTTCTGGTGGGATCTATGTTGCAAAAGAAAAAGGTTTTAAGGTTTCTTTCTTCTCTGACTATAAAGAAGCAGAGATCATCTCTAGATTTGGCACAAGCTTCCAGATATGACTTTTTCGCTTTCACCTTTTGCTAGCTGGCATTTTTAAAAACAAACCTGTTGCAAAGGAACATAACATACTCCAAGCAATGGCTAAATACATTATATGGATTCATTTAGAAATAAGCATGGAATGGTTGAATTTATGCCATATATTTGTGTAGGTGCCATATGTATGGTTATAGTGTTTGAATTTCTTTCTCATAGTCTTGGAATATCTTCTGTTGCATGTAAAACAACATTGCACCTATGTTTAGTTAAAATTAAGTACTGGAAGTTACTGAGTTTTAGGAGCATTAAAAAAATATTCTGTCTTCTCTCCCCTGCCCCAAAGGCACTTTTAAATGTTATTGGCAGAAAGACTTCAGAAGATTATTTACTGTGTTCCCTCACCACTGCATATTCCTAAGTTAGAAAGTTCTGCTGATATGTCTCTGTCTCTCCAAAATTACTGCTGCAGTCCCAGGGGGTGAAAGTGTAAATATCGTAAGTCTTCTTGTGTAGATCCATTTTGAGCAGATGCATTTTGAGCTGATGCACAAGAGGGATTTTACAGCAATATAGTGGAACTTTCCCTGTTGATGAAAATTCCTGGCAGATTGCTCCAGTGCAAAACAAGGCTTGAAAATACAGATAGACTATGAATACAATTCCCATCTTTAAGCCTTTCAAGACTGTGTGCCACATCTGCAAAAATCTCTCATATAGACACGCTGATAGAAAAAGGAGCATTTTCTTTATTAGTGAAGTTCTGATTTCATCTTCAGTTTTGCAGGTGCAATTTCATATCCCCATTGCATTTCTTGTGGATTGTGTTTACAGATTTTAGCAGCTAGGTAGCCACATATTTGATTTGTGGACTGTGAGCTGCCTACACTTTTGAGCATATAAAACCAACATGCTCACATTCCCCCTGATTCATTTTCGATGAGTGATGGATGCAGCAAAGCCAGGCTGAAACCAGCTCTGCCTGGAGCTGTCTTTCAGTACAATCCTGACTTGCCTCTGTGCAAAACAAAGCCCAAGACTTCATCCTTTCACACCCACCATCCCATAGCTGACCGATACTAACCTCATGGAGAGCCTGGCTCAGAGAGGGTATTTGGACCTGGCAGTAGTATGCAGTGATTTTGGATCATGAAGTGAGCTGGGCCCATTCAAACTAAATGTGTTCTAATGCAACTAGATGTTAATGAATAAACGCAAACGCAGCATACAGGTCATGCATACAGGACTGCGGTCAGTGTCAGCTGGAAAGGAGTAACTCTGGAAGTAATTAGAGTTTCTGGTCTCAGAGCAAATCAATGTGAGCTCCTGCTGTGAACATGTGTTATGAAAAACTGCCAGGATCTTTGGGTGAATAAGCAGAGACGTAGCAAGTAGAAGTAAGAGGATGATAACACCTGCACATTCAGCACTGAAGAGACTGGTATTATAATATGATATTTAGCACTGGTTCCCATGCTTCTTCAGGAAACAATGAAAAAGTGAGGAGGAAACAGAGAAGGGCAGTAGGCAACTGTGAGGGCTGGAAAACTCCTTTGCTGTGAGAGACTGCAGAGCACAATTGATTTTCTCTGTAAAAAAGGATAAAGTGGCTTGAGTCCAGAGCAGAACAATCACCATAAGAAGGTACTGTTGTGTACCAGAAGGCTCTTTCCTCCAGCAGGGGAAGGTTTAGCAGAAACTACTGGCTAGAAGCAGAAGTTTCGGCACCTTCAGCACGTGAAGAAAGCACAGACTTTTAGCAATAGAGATGATCGGTTACTAGAACAAACCTCTGTGAGAAGAGGAAGCAGCTCCACGTCTTCATGTCTACAGTTCACTGCCAGATGCTTTTGTGTAGGGGATGCTTTCATCAAGTACAGTTACAGAACGGTAACTGCATAAAATACAATGTTCTGTGATACAAAAATCACGTTATTTGACTGAATCGTCCCTTTGTCCTTAAATTCTAGAAAGTTCTGTTGGCAACAAGAATATCTGGATGTATAACATCTGGTGGTGCAATAGGGGCTAGAAGGGAGACACCTGTTTTAAGGTTGGAAGCCTTTTTCAGATAGATATTAAGATGTGATCTCCATGCAGAATAGCTTTTCATCACAATCTCTAATGCAGGGCTTCTTGCACCTTCTTCTGAAGTTTCTGGCAATAATCACTGCTAAATGCAGGATCTGGATTAAATGGACTCAAAGACATATCCACATGGTAATTATTGTGTTCTAATGACTTTGACTTTTCGCTATGCTTTCAAGTGGGAAGTATATCCACTTGGTATTCTTTCTGTGTCCTCACAGCCATCCAAAAGCATGTAGGTATGCTTTTGAATCAGATACCCAAAACACTGCTTGTCTCTCATTTACCTCCCCTTCAGGTCTGAGCTCTCTGGTTCCAGAAGTGAACTCTAACAAGTTTCAGCTGCAGTCTCCTGGAATTCCTTGGCCCTGCTCTCACCCCTGAGGTCTGATTCAAAGGCTGCTCCCTACAATCACTTCTCACGCATTAGACAAATAATTTCAGAAGGTGGTGGGGTTTTCAGTATAACGATTTGAGAACTGTTTACTATGATTTCTTCTTAAAGCAGGCTCTAACTACACAGACGTTGGAGACAGAGAAATTAATATAAATGATGCATTTTTTAGATGAGTTCTAAAAATAATCTGAGTTAGGTTTTCTTTGTATAAAAACGCTCCAAGCCCACAAGTGATAGATTGGATTCTCATTAATATAAGTATGTGGTATTCCTCTCAGCAGAATGCTGGGAGTCTTCCCAATAGGAGAAACCTTGGTCCATGTGAAGCCACTGGAATTTTTTGCCACTGACATTGCTGTCACAGGATGTCATCACTTGTGCCTTGCTCTGCTTGGCCTCAAAATACAGCAGCTTGAAGTTGTCATTGGCTTTGGGCCAGAATAACTCAGAAGTGGAAAACAGGAGATTCCCTGTTTGTTGGGAGAAGAAGGGAACATTTCTCTGCGAAGCTGATTTAAGAAAATGGCCATCTGCTTCCAGCTACTCAGAGGTTTGGAATTTAGAAATAGCCCTGCAGGGGCTGTATTCCTGGGCAGAGGGCAGGTGAGGAGTTCAGTGAAAACATGCATTTGTTTTAGTTCCTTGTGATCTTGGTGTATAAATGATGTTTTGTATGAGGGAACACGAATTCCCTGTCAGCAAGAGCTAGTTAATTTGGAATTCACTGCAAATGCTTACTTTGTACTGTTCCAGACATCAAGAACTAGAAAACATAGTAATAAACTATTGTTCTCTGGTGCATTTTAGCCCATGGCCTTAAAAGTTACTGACATAAAAATAAATGTAAGGCTACACTAGCAGAAATAACAAAAGTCTGAAGGAATTCTGTTTAGATCCTCACATTCTTTTCATATGAGAACTGAATTAAAAATGGAGTCAGCTGGCTGGGCTCTCTCACTTGAGAAACAGAGAGCATGTAGTCAGTGCTAATTTGTTAAATTCTAGAGTAAACATTCTATTCTTCCAGATATACAACAGTGTAATTGTATAATTGAAAAACTATATTAAAAAGTTTCCTTCCATATAAGTTGCCTGAGGATCATTAAAACCTCATGGTACTGAGTAATACACAAAATGCGAAACCTTACTGTAAATCCAAGGGAAATTGCCATTCTGGGGACATCTGGCATGACCTTCAGCTCTAGCTGAATCATCTAGCTGAAACTCATGACTGACTGCTCATATCTTCAGAAATCCCCAAACCACTGTTACATTTTCTGATTTTTTTGTTTAAGTTAGGTAATAATAAAAATAACAGACCCAACCTGGAAAATAATGCATTACATGTAGATGTCTAATGACCAATGTGTAGAACCACGTTACTAACAACAGATCTGCATCACAGAAAAATTGTAATGCACCCCCAACAAGGAAGATGAAATGTAATAGTGAATGTATTTGCTTTTCTCATTTCCTTGGGCCACTGTCGTTTCAGTCTGACAGGATTAAGGGTTCAGGGGCTTGTGACAGGGCTCTCCTCCCAGCTGGCAGCAGAGTGTGGAGGCTGCCATGCGAACTCCACAAATGCACTTGGCCCAAGAAAGCTGTCCCTGTGCTAGTGAGGTTGTCTCTCCCCAGATTTGCCACTTTCTCCCCGGTTTAGCTTTAACCCTGATCTGGTTCACTGCCCAAACACTTGTGTGACTGTAAGGAAGGAAACAGGAACAAAACAAGTGAACAGGAGAGGGGAGGATGAAATCAACTCCTTTGACAGTAGCACTCACCTTTACTGGTTTCACGTGCTCACAGAAATACAATTTGACTAGCACTTTCAATAAGCAAAATTTGGAAAGAGAATTTAGGACTAGTTGAGACTGTTTCCAAATTATGCTGCTTGCAGACATTGAAAAATTAACGGTACTAATAATACCTTTAGCAATGGATTGCAGGCTTTGAGGCCCATGCTTGGCTTATTGAAAAATAAATTCAGTCTCCCTAGTTGTCTGCAATTCTGACAGTATACTTGACTTCTCTCTTGTAGATATCAAAATTCTGAGGAAGTCCACCTGCATGTTCTGTCACACAAAATATAACAGTGTTTGAAAAGAGTACGTGCAGAGAAATAGGTTGTGGTAATTGCACAGGCAGTGCTGAATGTCTCTTCTCCCCACCTTGCTCTCCCATCTTTGTTATGAATGATAATTAGTGGCACGCCACTCAATCATCTTCTGAGCCTCCTGGTCAAAATGCATTACTGGAATAGCTTTGTTCTACCCTACCTCAGCACCGCCTTAGACAAAACCCTGGCCCTCGCTGAATGCTGGTAACCAGGCTTCTCCTCACATCAGCCTTTGGAGGTGCTTAATGTTGGTGTCACAATCACCTCTCACTGTTGACCACAGAGAATGCCAGGAGGTGGCAGTTGCCGATAACCTGACTTGTCTGTCACCCTCTAGAGCTGAGACATCACAGAAGTTGCGGTGTCTTAGTTATGCACCAGGTCATCTGAATCTGACCTTCATGTCTCTCCTTATCTCCTCATTCCTGCAGTCTCCTGATCGCCGTCTCCCTTCTCTGCTGCATAGCCCTTTGTCCTCTGAAACACCATTTTCAGAACAAATTTTCCTTCCGCGTGTGTTTCATATCTTCTTTGAATCCATGCTTTGGTTTCTTTTCCAGGTGAAGCAGTTTTTTCAACTTGTGGTATGCTCTACCTCAGCCTTCTCTCCCCATTATCTCTCTCCGTATTCCTATGGTGGTGTCTTCAATCTTCTTGGTCCTCACTTCTAACCACTGTCTCCATCAGCTTTCTCTTAGTTTCCTATGTTTACTGCCATAACACTGATACTGTCCTATCAACCTATTCCCAGAGCTGACAGTCCTTTTGCAAACAAATTTGTGTCCCTTGAGGTTTCCTGTACTGTCTTTTTCCACTCTTGCCCTCACACTGTTATCTATTCAGCTTAATTTAAATGTTTGTTTGTCGTACTTCACGTGCTATGCCTCTCAGCAAGCATTTTCAGTGTTTCATAAAAGATGAATAATATACAGTTCACTTAAGGATTCTCCTGCTCAGTGACACACATAGTACAGTGTTACTACCTTTATGTCCCAGAGATTTCCCAAGACTTTGACTCTGTTTTTCATTCTCTTATCTTCCTCCATGGATCTCCATCTTCACACCTTTGCAGACCAGCACTGTGAAGATCCAGGCAAAGCGCTGTGTCTCTCCTAGCAAGGGTAGCCAGCCTCCATAAAGTAGGGAAACATCAGATACTAAAGGTTAAGAATCCGAAGCTGCTTATATATGTTGGAATATATGTTTAGAATACCAACGAAACGATATATTGTTATTCTCTGTATAACACTGCCTATGCACTGATACATATAGACCGTTATAGAGTTACAGAGAATAATGTGGTCCATTTGGGGACCTTAGTAAATTACAAATGGCTAATTAAACCCTGCCTCTTCCAATTTCATTCAAATAGATGTAAAATAGTGGAATTCTTGGACAGTAAATAGGAATTGTATTATGCCCATCACAGACAAAAACATTGATTCTGTCAGTGCAGGAAAGATTACTGCCCAGGATGCCTATTTACCATTCGAATATGTTGTTTATAGACTATGCAATTCCCCTAGGACATTTAAGAAACTATAGATGTCCTCCTTGGGCTTTAATAACCCAGGAGCTTTACCCTGTGAGGTGCTAACTGCATTGTGTTTCCACTGAAGTCAACAAAAGTTGGAGGACTCGGTAGCTTGTAAAACATATCCTATTAAATTGCTTGTTGTGTGCTACTATTTTGATGTTTTAAAGTCTAATTTTAGTAGTCTTTGGTCTTCTTACCCCTGTTGCTAATCCTATACAGAACAAGGAACACCCCTCTTTGTGGGACTTACCTGTATCTTCTGTTTCCAGTAAGGAAACAAAGGTACAACTTACATATAAGGTGGTTTTTAACTATCAGGTTAGGTTTTCCCAGAGCGTGTTGGTCTCTCTTATCCACAGACCTCTCCTTTCTGCCTTGAAGGGCAATGTGAACCGGGTCTGCTGGACAGAGCTCCCTGCAAAGCAGTTTGGCAGCGGCAGATTCACTTTTTGGGTGTGGACTGTCGGCAAGTTTTGTAGCAATATATTGGTGACAGTGCACGGACAAGCAGCATTGCATGGTCAGGAACCTAAGGTGAGCAAAATTCATCCTGGGTCATCAAGCACAGTCCATTCCTGTTTCAAACAACCAAATCCTATAACCTCTTCCCTAAAATTATAAATTTCAACTTAAAAGTCATTATCTTTTCCTCTGTTCCTACTGGAGGACTGTTTCAGAATGTCTCGTGATTGAAAGACTTAGGTACGTCCAAGTTCACATCCCTTTATTCTTATGTAAACAGATTTTTTTACTTCTCCCTCTCCTAGTGTTGTCCTCCCTGATGTATTTATAGAAAGCTATTATTTTTCAACTTTTCTTGCATTTTCTTAGGCAGAAGCAGATGCATACTTACCTCCAGTGGTATAGGCTATACATTCCCTGGGTCAGAACTGATATCCCCAAAACATGGGTGACCAGAACTGTGGGCGGTTCCAGGTGAGATCTCTCTGGGTCTTTCCATAAAGCATTTAAACTTCCCTCTTCTCTCTTTCCTACAGCCTGAGGTTGTATTTGCTTTATTCAGAGCTGTACCATAGACATAGTTCTTTTAGTCATCCTATGATTGAATATGCACCACTCTTTTGCTGTTATTTCCAGCTGATGAGTCTCCATCTTCTACTTGAAATTCCTGTTATTTGTCCCTGTGGTTGTGACCTTGGACTTCCCAGTATTTTGTGTTTCTTCTCAGAGACCTAAATATCATCCACCTCGACAAGCATGGTGTTTTGACTCTCCTTTTGATGGACAGTGCATCCCAGCAACTCATTAGCACTCCTCTCATTTTTGACCAGGGTCATAAGTGAACGTGATTTGCCCCAAGGACTGATCTTTGAACAGCTCCATTAATTACCTCTGCTCAGCCCAGTAGTCCCATTTATGGCAACTCCTCACCATCTTCCCCGAAACAGCTCCTCCCTGCTTAACACTTCTTCAGCGATTCCCTGTTTTTCACAGCCTAACAAGCAATATTGTGGTTGGCACCATATCTGAAGTCATTTGGTCCCCAATAGGTGGGAGTTACATATCACCCTCATCTAGAAATACCAACTCTTCTGGTGTCCAAAGGCAGCAGTCTGCACTGGCATGGATCTGTCCGACTTTGGTACTTTGTTGTGCTTGACACTTTTCTTTTTTTACTGTATTATTCCTTTCAGTATTTGGTCCAAGTGCCACATGCCACTGAAATCAGGCAGTTGACGCTAGCATTGTAACATAAGAAAAAGAGTTGATAATTTAAAACCTTGGCCTGAACCTGCTGTTTAAAGTGCCAGTTCTCATAGAATTTGGGTATAGGGGCTGTCCTCTCCCATGACATACCTGCTTTGCTAAGATTTTTGCTCCACTGTCAGTTATGCTCATTTCCATTTCTATATCCTTAATCCCATAGGCGCTGATGCCTTCAAGTGTATGTTCAACATCCTCCATGTAGTAACCTACCTCCAACCTGGAGCATGCTCCCACCAGAGAGACCCCTCCTGAATTCTCCTTTCTTCATCCTCCTTTTTTGTGCATTTGACTGAGGAACTGCACTTTAAATAGGTTCCATTTTCCTTTTGCTTTCTCAGTTTGGGTCTTTTCTCACCTGAATGACACACATCTTGACCTGCAAGATAAGGCTTAATTTAAACTGAATGAATTTGGGCTCACTTTCTCCAAAAGGACCTAAGCTGACCAAAGAGGCCAGCAGCTCTCCCATCGCATCCTTATCCCTTATCAGTGCTACGTCCCAAGTAAAATCAGCTTCTGGGACCCAATTTACCCTTCCCAGAAGGACAACACATGGCTTCTGCTTAATTTAAGTTCCACTTAAATATTTTATCTTCCAATTTAGTGCTTAAATGGTACTAAAGTGGTCCATAGACCTTGCTGCTTAATGTCTAGCTTAGATTTATCACCACACACAAACAGCAAATCTACCATTATTAGCAGAGGGACTGAAGAAGATGGGTGCTTCATTTTAAATGCATAACAAAAGGAGTAATGACAGGTTTTTATTTTCCTTGCCTGATAGTCAGACGTGTTGATCTGAATACTGTAGTTCTAATGGCCGTCTCAGAGAAACGGCTGTGGCAATTTGTCTACAAGTGGGAATATTATTACTATTATTTTTCTATGGTAGTTAAGATGTTTCCAGACAGGATTTAGACTGTAAAATATCCAAATAACAGACTTCAGGTTGTGTGGCAAAAAAGAAGTTCCTACAATTGAGGATGAAACTATTTCACCATGCATGGAAGTCTCTTTTTACCTCAACTCTGTAGTTGAATAGGCAAGCAAATTTATTTTCATGTGCTGTCAAGAAAAGTTAGATCTTGAACACACGTGTTAAAACACATGTATGTTGAGTGAGATTTTTAATTTGGTTTGGTTTGGGTTTCGGTGTTTTGGTTTGGTTTGTTTGGGGTTTTTTTTGCTTTAGTTTGGTTGGTTGGGGTTTTTTTAAATTACTTGTCAGTGTTATTCGGGAACTATTTAAAGTCCTGGCATGGTTGAGGAAGAGCAGGGAACAAGAACCTGACACAAACAGGGAAGTTACCTGAGCATTTAAATGTCATTTAACACAAAGTTTTGCTGGAGTTTCTTGTTGGTTCCTACTGTTTTCCAAACTCCTTTGTGCATCACCAGTCACAGTAGAAAATACAATTAAGCAAAAATGCCTATCCAGAGAGGCACAGATCTGAGCATTGCATCTTTCCTACCAGAAGGCAGAGCTGGGCACTAAAGGCGATGTAGGGGTTTTTTGTATGTTTGGTAGTGATTTGTTTTTCAGGAAGCTAATGCTTTTCAGGTTTTAACAGTGTAGGCATCTGCAGCACAAATACCACTTCGGGTGTAAGTCATTGAACTGTTTTGCCTCTTTCCAGCACGATCTTTAATATAAGTTGTCAGAGGAAAACATACCATGCCGGGAGGCCACAGCCCAGGAGAGGTGAGGCTGCTGCAACTCCACATCCCGGTGCCAACTGGGAAAATGTATTCTCAGTGGGCACATGTGTACAGACTGGAAATATACACCACATATGTGTATATACACAGGTGAGGGTTAGGGTTAGATTATGTGGTGTTTATACATATATACACAGCCAAAAAATTACCCCAGCCCTTAAGGATTACAAAAGTCTGTGCAGGGGTCTGTGCTTTTGCGATCACACGTAGTCACCAGGGTCCAGAGGGCAGTGATCTTCCTCCGGATTTAAATAAACGACTTCTGCAAAAGTCCTTCTTGAGAGATGCGAGCGACTCGGGAGGCAGGGAGACACCCGGCAGCCGGGGGGGGACACCCCTCACTCGGGG
>VZSZ01007063.1:394520-425046 GCA_013398815.1 Ibidorhyncha struthersii | reverse complement strand
GCATCCATCAGGCCGGTCGCGGCGTGCTGGGGGGCGCGACATCCCTTTTTGATAGTGGCATCGCCCCGGGGCTCACCCTTTGGCTCCGGGCGAGGCGGGTGGCGGTCCGGCGGGTGGCGGTCCGGCTGGTCGCGGTCCTGCCAGGATGGGCAAATGCTGCTCCAAGTGGTTTTGCTGCGTTGGGTGCGAGGACGAGACGGTACTTTTGCCTCTTTTTCTCCTTGAGGGAAGGGGCAGGAAGGGTGGTGCTTACCGCGATGGAGCCTGTGCTGCTGCTTCTGGCTGGCGTCGGTGGTGTGTGCGCACCCCGGGGTGGCGGAGAGGGAGCGATGCCGGGCTTATTTACAGTGCGCTGAACTCTGGTTCACCAGGGACAAGTCTAGCTGTCGCTTTCACAGGCACTGCAGTGCCTTACATAATTTTATCCTGCAGTCTAAATGTAAGGGTTGAGTTTTCGTGAAACAAGGAGAGACCACTGGCATCTTCTGTAGTAATAACAGCTGGCTTGATTTGTTGCTGTGCTTTTCATACATTTTTAATAACCCCGTGGAGTACAAGTTATAAAGGAAACTTGCGCAGAGTTTTAAAGTTTGAAGAGAGATTATTCAACCTAACTGTCCTAAGGCTGTACCTCTGTAATGATTCTCCTTTCTGATGGAGGAGTCATCCTCCGCTCTAGGAGAAGTGAAACAAGGCAAAACTACATGTTTTCTTATGTCGGGGTGAATCTAAGCCAAGCGAACTCCCGGGCACCAAAATGGGTGGTGTAACATGTCTGTGCAGAGGAAAGTACGTAGCTACAGGTAGCTGGAGATCAGCATGTGCGAGAGAAGTTGTCGGACATTTCTGACACATAGCTTTTCACGTTACTCTTCTGGATATTTGCCTGGATTTTAAGTATGTACAGAAGAGGGAGAGAATGAACATATGCATTTAATTTGCTTAATAGAAAATATCTTGGCAGAAACACATGCTTGTGCAGTATATTTTGTTAGAATTTGGCTTACCTAAAAATATTCAAATATAACTTGAGATACGCTGCTAACCAGGTTAAGAAAAAAATATACGGCTTAATATAAAACTTGTTAAAGTACAGTCACTGGGGGATATCTAGGTGCTTGTAAACTTTACCCTAAAGAGTATTATGAGGGAGGATTACCTGATAACCAGCATGATTGAAACAGCGGTGTTAGAACACCTCTTTTTTGAAGGAAGACTGTAGATCATTTTGTACAGCAGCTGCAGTGGGATTTGGTTATTGCTTCTACAAGTATCGTCTGACATATTTATTGGTACAAGAGTATTCCCAGTGTATACGGTTCTCTTTCCAATTATAATATAAGGCCTTGCCCCGGGGAACTCTGAACAAAGCACAACAGTGACTAAGCACCATTTGCAGGTCAGTCTTTTTCTTTTCTTTTTTTATTTTTTTAATATTTTGAAAGCATTGGGTACAGAAATGCTATTCTGAAGGAGCATTTTTAATAACAAGTGCCACAGAGCATGTGTGTGCAGTGCATATTTTTAGGAGGTATCGTAGAGAGCTGGGAAGTGTTCGTGGAGATACTGTACTTATATTTGGACCTCAGACTATAAGCAAGCATGTAAGTTGGCAGGGAGGAGAGACATGTTGATTTGGGGAGGTAATTCCATGCTCCCGTGTTTAATTCCTAGCTGCAGTTGACTTCCTGTGTGGATCTGGGCAATTTTCTGATGTTCCTTGTCTGACCTGACCCATTTGTGCAGTGGATCTGCTATTGCTTATCTATTGTTCATAAGTACCTGGAGGTTTAATTAATTAGCATTTCTAATGAAGTAGTATCTCTCAGGTAGTTTGCAGTTCTCAGAGACACTCTAAGGCAAACCTCAACTCTGCCTCCCCATCCCACAATTATTCCTGGTCCAAAGTAAATTCTTGACTTGTCTCCTGACCACGTCTCCTCCAGGATGTCTACCTGTCAGCTGGAGCTCCGTGCAATTAAAGCAGAGCCATTCCTCTCCCCCAACCCTTTGTCCCTTCTTTATTTGGACAACACCAGCATCTTGCCCATCCTCAGGCCTGTACCATGGTGTCTTTTACCAAGCTGTTTTTCCAGGTCCTTACACGCAGTTATATCTAAGTTATACCTAAGTCTGTATCTGCACATTTTTTCTGAACCACACTGCTAAGTTTTGGGCAGTTTTTTAATTGGACGAATTCCTCCTTCCTTCCTACCTCTCGGCCTACCTGCCTGACTACCTGCCAGTTTTCCTGGAGCTGCTCAGATATTGCACCGATATAAATCATACCTCAGTCTGTCCTCAGGGAGTTTTGAGCTGAGTGGAGAATACATAAGTGCCATTTTCAGTGTCTGCTTTACTTGCTGAAATGCAGTCCGTCACTGAGCCTTTCATGGCAGAAATATTGGGAGGTCTGTATGTTATAAAGTTGATGACAGGAAAAAGAGTTGCGACTGTGTCTTCTATTCAACAGCGCAGTGGTTTAAGCACGGCTCAAACATATCATTCTGCCCATTCCATTCAATTTTTCTTTCTGTCTGAGGAGATGGGACATATTCCAGACAGAAGATTTAACCATTGTGTTGTAGAGTACAGGTATGAGGAAGGTTTCCTTCATCTCCATCATGAGTGTAATTTTATTTTATGAAAATTACTTCAGTATCAGAGTCATTTTTGGGATGCAGCCAATGGAAGACCTTTCTCATCAGTTTTCCAAGCAATAATGAAATCCATCATTAATTAAAATTACCTGAAAAATAAACGCAGCATTTTAATTTGTACAAAAGCCACTGTTTTGGTTTCACATTTTGGCCAAAAAAAAAATTAATCCCAAATTACATCAAAGCAATTTTTTTCTCACTTGCCATTTAACCGCCACACTGAAATGCCAGATATTTGCACAATCTCCTTACAGTGTCTGTGACCTTTTCACCCACTGGAAACAGCTGTGTCATTAGTATGGTCACTGAGCCTTTTAAACCTAAGTTGCATTTGGCCCATAGCTGCTCCCCCTCAATGGCTGTACTCCAACCGGTGCCTGGCGAAGGGCACCTACAGAGCTCCTGTGATATGCTGAGCCTGTTAGACACAAAACTCTTATGAAGGCGACGAAGGTTCCTGCTTACTCTGTCTTCTCTTTCAAACTTTGTTGACATAAATGTTAATGAAGATTGATTAATTTGATGGGATATCCCATTGATTTGGCTTCCTATACATTTGTTTTTGCAGATTTTTCCTTGCATGCTTGTGAATTTTCTAGTTGCTCTGATGTTTTGACATTGGACCTATATGAATTGCAGCATTGGACCTGATAGCTTTACGTTATCATGTCAGATCCAGTTTTGCTTGACTGTAACATTTGGTTTTCTCAGCACTGGCATTCCCAGTTCCCCGGCTGCACTGATGCTGAAGTGCTGGTTATCTGCAGAGCCACATTGATGATAATGAGGAGAGGATTTTTCGTTTTGTATTAGCATCGCGTTTACACTGGTCTCAAGAACATGTGCAGTCCAAACCTGTCACGTTACACTGACAAAGCAGGTTACAGTAACAGAAAATATCAGGGATTTGTAAGTTCACTGCCCATCCAGGAGACCACGAGACTGATACGATGATTAGCCAAAGCTACACCTTGGCTCTCTTGCAGAAGAGGAAGAGAAGGCCTCATGCTACTGCTCTCTAAAAGAGCCCTCTGAGAAAGAGGGGCTACTTGAGGCCTTGACACTGAGGGCAACCGTTGCACATAGGACCGCTGAAGAGCAGTCAGAAAGCTCTAACCAAAATAAAATACAATGCAAGAAATATTGGCAGGGCAGGCATGTGACAGAGAAATTGTGAGCTGCGAGTTGTGCCAACACCAGCTGCTCAAGGTATCCCCAGAGGCTGCTCTGGAAACCACAGCCCCAGCATGGTGTGAGGCAGCCAGGAGGTCTGCTGGTGGGGTGGTGTCCATGCTGGCACCTGAGTTACGGGATAGTATTTTTAAGCTGGTACCATGGCAATTCTCCACTTCTCTGGAGAGGGTCTCACCTCCAAGTGTTCTGAAGGGTAGGACAACCTTATCTAAGATAAAACATAACATAAAAAAAGAAATCGGTAATATTTCTTTTGGGGGATCAAAATTTTAACAACTTATTTTTTTCCTAGAGTGTAATTTTTTTTACTTGCTTTTCATTTTCTTCATGTAAGTAGAATAGTAACAATTCCACTGAGTTCTGCTTATCTGTAGGTGCTGGCAATGGTTTATACGCAGCTCCCTTGCTTTAAATGGCTTTTGTTTCAAATAGTGGGAGCTGGTAATTTGAGTGGGTGCTTCCAATCTGCGAGTCCTGTATCCAGTATATCCCTGTGCATGTACCTTCAAGGGCAGCAGTCCTGGCAATCTGTCAAGAACACTTCTTAAAATGACTCCAGCGAGTTAAACAGGCGGTAGGGGCAGATGCAGTGATGTTCTCCAAAAGGGGAAACTTTATGTCTGTAAGACTGCTGGTTTGGGAATCTGTGTGAACTACTATGTTTTTTTAACATACAAGGCTATATTTATCTGGACCTTTTTCTTTTTTCATAGCTTTTATGTTAATTTAAAAAAAACAAACAAAAAAAAAACCCAAACCAAAACAACCCGCTCAGTTTTATTCTGAGCCTAATGCAGTCGATCAGAACTGTAGACTGCAGTCCTGGCACACGATGCCCTGTTCATTACTCAGCAGTGTATGGAGCCGGCTGCACGGAGGAGCCTAGCCTTGCGTGCCTGGCTTCTTCCCATAACTGAGTAAGAAAGATGCCCACATCACCCATTTCTCCTCAGGCCCCCAAAACTCTCAAATCGGCTCAGTTAATCATTCCATTTACAGTAAAACTTGCTGGAAAGTGCCTCCCTTGGATCTGGTAGAAGGCATCCCAAAAGGGCAGTGTGTAAAGGATTAATTTAAATTCCAGGTTCCAGTTTCCTGGTTTTACCAAAAATAAAGCTGTTGTGTTATAGCTCTTAACAGGGTTAAAAATTAGATGCAGGAAAAATAAACAGAAACATTAAACTCTGAAATCTTTTTTTTTTCCATTTTCATTTTGGTAGGACAGAACTAATTTGCTATCCTACCTGCTATGTATCCTGCCGCTGAACTAATCCTTTCTGTGCCCTAGATTGTTATTAGCCTTGCTTGCTTATTACCGAAAGATTTACTTTCTAGGACTCCTTTGAATTCCATTTGCTACTACATTGCCTTTTCTCTTGAATATGCTTTTTCTATAGTGTCCTTTAAAGATTCTTGATCTTTGCTAACCTAGGACTTATTTGTAGTAGCCTGATCTGGTTTTCCTAATCATTGGTGATCTTCCCAGCAGGATATGTTCCTTTGTCTTCTTCCTAATGTGATTCAGGGTACATTCCAATTTAAAGTGCCCTTATGCTTGAGCCATTATGCCAGGATTTATTGTACTAAACCAAACTCCAATAGAATTTCCTGAGGCTTTTCTTTATCAATTTGCACAGCACTTATGAGATATCTGCTGCCAGAGTCCTTGCATTTTAGTAATAACACCTTAGCATTGTTAACCTAAATATGTTTTAATTTCCCTTTGGCCAGCTCATCTGTTTTAATTCCTTTAGTATTCAGATTTCTTTTGAGACAGGTTGTCCTTTACAGAGAATAAAATACCAGAAATAAATGTGGAAATAGGCATGAACATCAGGTCATTAGTGGTGTCTGTATGGGTATGCCCAGCATGCTTAGAATGGTGCAACTACAGTAATCTGCTCTGCAAATTTGACTGTATGAGCATATTACTATGTGTGGAGGTGCTTAAATGCAGGCATAAATAGACAAAAGTGTTTTAACAGAATGAATAAAATCATCTTGTACATCCAGTCCCGCCATAAATGCTACACAGATTAAACACAAGATGATAGAAAAATACAAATGTCTTTTTAGGTACATAGGAGTAAACAGAGTATTCTGTGCTGTCCTGTGCACGTGAGTGTGTGTACATGCATTCATAGAGATACAAGGTATTTGTAGACAGTGAGTTGTGGCTCCTAAAATTGATTTAAAACCTGAATGAGTTCATTATAATCTGCCCCTCCCCCTGCCCCCCCAAAAAAAAAAAATCTGAGGAATCAGTCTAATCTGCTTTACTAAATGAACATGTGAAAGTGCTTATGTGGGATAAACATGGGGACTATACATATTTCTCTCTCTTTTTCCTTAAACAGAGTGAAAATGCCCTTGTGAAAATAAAGGAGTTAGGAGTCGAGCTTGCAAAGATCAGGGATGAAGTTGGTAAGTAGTACAAGCAAAGTGATAACAACAGTGATTTTCTCACGTCACACAAAAGCAGTTATTCCCTATGACCTGGTCCGGGGGAACCTGTGTACATGTGGTGAAGTGTCTTCTGAAGCCCAGTGGCAAGGGGTTTTGTGGCTTTGAAGGGAACTGTGATTTTACCTCTAGACAAATGGTTCTTCATAAACCCATAGCTTCTCTTCTCAAACTGTGTTCCGCCACTGCCAAGGAGAAAGCACAGCGTGATGAGAAGTGGGAACTTGGGTCTGTTGTGGTGCATGGTGACTGGGAGTACATTGCTTATGTACGTTTGCATGTTTTGCAGTTCAGCTACAAACTGAAGGACACCAAGCTCAGAACTTGCTTATTAATGATGGGTCTCTTCCTGGTTGAAAGATGGCAAAAGCAACATGTCCCATTCAGTCTGTGTATTCCCTGTGTATCTGCATGCACCACTTTTCCTGTTTGGTTTCCAGACTAGACAGGAGAGACAGGGAGGGTGTAAAGATATTGCAACTCTTGAGAGAGAAGATGGGCTTTTGTGCTGGCTTCAGCCAACAGGCTGAGTTCTTTTGGGCTTAAATCTCCCCAGAACGGGTGTGACATTGGATTCATTTACCCCAGGGCAAACAGAGAGGAAGGGCACCTGGAGGGAGCACCATCAGGGCAGGGCACACCCTGAGTACCAGAGGTTGTTGGAACCACTGGTGATTGGAGCTGTGAACAGGAGGGACCTCTCAGTTTTCCCTGCATGTGGGAGCCCTGGTGCTGGGCCACACATTAAGCACAGATTTTGCCATGTGGCAGGAGGGTGACTCAGTTCGCAAGGCGGGGCTCAGGCTAAACCCCTATGAGCTGGGCAGAACTGCAGATCCTCTCTGTGCTTCACCTTCACCTTGCCTATGACAACCCATTGCAGAAAAGCTGATCCCAGCCCTTTTCTGATGCTCAACAGGTTGCACTCCCTGCTGTGCACCTCAATTTTTTTTGTCTGTTCGTCATTTCACAGAGAGCTTTATTGTCCGCACAGCCAAAGCATACTGCAGCAATAGGAAAAGAGCATTTCCAGTTATTCCCTGATGCCTGCTTTCATCCATCCTCTGCATTTCCACAGCTCTCACAGAGTTATTGTTGCCACTGGTGCATTCTTTAGGTAGGGCACGTCTGAAGCTCTCCATTGAATACCCACTTCTCGTTTGAAAGCCCTACCTTTTTCTAGAGAGTTGGGTTTGCTCCTTTTCATGAACGCTTTTGCATGTGGTGGTGACATGGGAAGGAAAGAGAGGTACAGTGCTGGAGATAAAGAGCTCTGCTTCCATTTACACTATGTTTGTACAGCTGAAGTGAATACAAATCACTGGTGGTTTTGCTGGAGAACTTAGTAGATCACTGCACTGCCGGTCCTTGCCCCTGCTCTTGTGCATGCAGCAACAGATATCTCCTCTGCACCTACTGGTGCATTACTTGGAGACAGTTTTATAAGAACCCCAAATCCTCTGGAAAAGCAGTCTGAAGTCTCAGCTGAGCTGTACTGCTTCAGAAGGGACATCATCCGTAGATGTGTATGTGCTTTCTTTCTCAGAGAGGGAAAAGGTGCTGTGAGATAGTCCTTTTCTCAGTGGTCCTGTGTACTGCAGAGCAGCCATCACAGGCCACCTCTTCCTGAGCAAGCCACCACTCTGGGAGACACTTAGATGCTGAGCAGCGGCTGTTTAGTTGCTGGTGATCTGTCCTGCTTGTTGGAGGTAATGCTCTCTGTACAATCCTGAGATGCAACATGCCCAGGTAGAAGGACTCCCAGTAGAGATGGACAAAAAGATGAACATGTGCAGGTATTGCACTCCAGCAGGATTTGAAAAAATTCTTCACTGGTACAAATCCTGGTACGTATCTGTATATATGGAAGGTGAATGTGTATGTTTTTTAATGTAAGTCAAAAATTGCTGGACAGTCTGTTTTCCTTTGGAAGAAAAGTATAAAATTAAATGTTGTGAAACAACCAGTGTTTTAGATCTGTGGACGAGGTGAAATGGCAAATGCCAGGAGCATGAGAGCAGTTCTGCTGTGTCTAAAGCAGTGCAAGCTGGGGCTCTGGGTGCTACTGGAGACGTGAAACCCACCTGCACTATAGGAGGGTTAATTTGGTCTCACGATCAGATGAATCTGTATGTTTTACAATATTGTACATATTCTACCAAGCTTTATGCAAATAAAGAATGAAACAGTCATTATTTGACAACAGCAATCATAGGCGATTTTATGAAGAAATATAGGGAAAATCTACAAAGCAGGTTATTTTGACTACAACCAAGTTGTAGTTCTGACTTGTCTCAGTCACTGTTAAGTAGTCTCTCAGTAATTTAAAAATAACCAGTCCAGTTAAACAGCAAGGATGTCTGGTCAGAAATTCCTGATTTCTCATGTGTAAATTCACCATGTCAGACTCACTGATGCAAATGCCTGGATGAATCAGTAAAACAAGGCTGGACTAGCCAGGGTTGATACAGGCAGTGTGTTCAACATTTAGTTGTTTAGGCAATAGCTCTAATTCAGAATTATGATTTAGGGGCTGAACGTGCTTGGTTTTGAAAGCACAGTCTTTGTTAGCTTCAATAACTGCAGGATTCTGCTGTCCAAAGCAATGAAACTGCAAGATATAATCCACTGTTCAGAAAAAAGTCAGAATATATTTTTAAGGAAATCTCTTTTGGTAAATAAAACCACTACTGAAGCAATAGCAGTGATGGAGCACGTGTAAAACAGCCTAGGGAGACCTGCACCCTTCTGGAGCCAGGCAAAATAGTCAGGTTCAGATAACACCACCCACTTTTATCCCCAGCACTCCTCTGAAGTATCACGTCTTGTCTGAAACCAACATGCAGTGAAATAGGAAAGTGCTTCTCCCTTCCCAGCCCTGAGGAGGAATGTGGCCTCTATGAACGCTAAGGGACTTGTTATTTTACGCAATAAGATTTGCTCATGTGTTTTGCTAGAAATACTATGGCTAGAAAAACATCACAAGCAATCGTTCTACACTCAAGACACCCATCTTTATAAATTATAAATATAAGCACTTTTCAACTGCAACACTGAGACTCCTGGAACAAAGAGGTTTTGAACACCAGCTGTTTCCCTTCAAACTAATGGAAATTAAATGTCAGAATTACCTGCTCCTTTGCTGTCAGACAAATGACATGTGAAGTGAGTTGAGAGGAGGTATGGAGATGCGTAAAAACCTAGATGAATGGAAGATGATCAGATGTCAAGTTTAAAATTTGTATTATCTGTGTTTGTGAGAGTTTGAAAGCCAAACCCTGTGTGCATTTCCTCCTGGAAATGTCTCTCAGTCAGAGGACCCTTAACCTGAGTGAAGTGGCTGTGATTTGTCTGCAGCGAAGGGTCAGGAGGAAGAGCAGAGTCTGCGTGGTGAAGAGCCCATTTCTCATGTCAGAAGCAGACAGTCCCTGCGTGAGGCTACATGACGCCAGTCCCCTGGTTCCCGCGGGAGTTACCCCCCTGAATGCAGAGGGCCAGGGCTGGGGAGGCTGGGCTGCGACTCAGGCTGGGTTTGTGCAGGAGGATCAAGGTGTGACCCCTACCACAGTCTCCCAGACTGAGACAAATGAGGGCAAGGACTGAAGTGGTGAGGAAAGACTGAGTCATAGAATCACAGAATGGTTTAGGTTGGAAGTGACCTATGGCAGAGGGGTTGGAACTCAATGATCTTCAAGGTCACTCCTTCTCATTAAAGTGTTTGATATTCAGTATAGTTCCTGGGAAATGGCCTCATTTTCTGCCTCCAGTAGCATTTCTGGATGTGTGGGGAATGTGCCATGCAAACATTCTTTCCCTGCTTTCCTCTTCCCTCCATTTTGCAGCTGAGTCAGGGTTTGATTTGCAAGATGTGAATAGTTTTGTGTCTCGGGTTAGAGAAAATGTTTCAGATGGACTTTCTTTTGGTTAGAGAATGTCATTTCATTGCCCAGCCCTCCCTGTGTGCTGGGTAATCTCATTAGAGAGGCTGGAGAGAGGCAGGGTTCATTACAACTCCAATTTAAAGCTTGAGTAAGTTTGAATTCTACTGAACACACGCAGAGCTGCAAGCGTTATCCCTTGTCCTCCAGCTCTGGGATTGCTTTTGCATGCCGAAGAAAATCAAAAATCAAAAAGCAAGAGAGGGGGTTTAGAGCTATAAACCAAACTGCCAGGAGACAAGACATTTCAGCTAATGGCCATATAAATTGTGCTGTTCCATTTTGGGTATGAGGTAGGTGGGGAAGCTTTCTATGTGCCGCTGCTGTGATGTTAAGATCACTGGTTCAGGCTCGCTTTATGTCTTTCTGTAAGGAGCAGAGAGGCTGCCCAGGGAGGTGGTGGATTCGCCATCCCTGGAGGTGTTTAAAAAAAAGGGTAGACGTGGTACTTGGGGATATGGTTTAGAAGTCATTTTGTCAGGTTAGGTTAATGGTTGGACTCGATGATCTTAAAGGTCCCTTCCAACCTTAACAATTCTATGATTCTGTGATTCTATGAAAGGGACACAGAGTCCGTCGTAGTGCTCCAGAAAACATCAGGTTCAGAACAGGGCCCCAGTAGTGATATCTGTCTGGACATAATGAGCAAATCTGGATATTGGTGTCCAGTAAGTATGGAAGCAGAGCTCTAAACAGGGTGAAAAATAGCAATGTGGGGAAGGGGACTGCTAGCTTGGTGTACAAACTACCACCCACAGATGCACCTAACATAAGCTGTGGTTACAGCCATAAGTAGCTTTGACATATTGTTGCTATCCTGAAAAAAAATGAGCACCATCTGATACCATAGTAGGAACAGACAGGAAAACATAGGGGGGGGGGGAGGGGAGGGGGATGACAGATACTGAGCAAATATATGGTCATAGGATAGATGTGTTTTTGAAACATTGAGAAGTTGTCTGCCCAGGGAGGCAGCTGTTTCCAGTTCACAACGCCATACAGGTCTGTGCATGGCACATGGATTTTGAAAGGCAAAGGAAGGATGAGTGGCTGATACAGATGTTATATTCAAAAGGTGATCATTTTGGGGTCTAAATCAGAACGAAGGTCTAGCAGTGCCATTAAAAATACATCTCTTCTCTAGTGTTGTTCTGAATGTTATGGTCACGATGATTTTAATAACTTCTTACCTGTTAGATCTTTGCAAATGAGCAAACTTGCTCTCTCAATGTAGTCTGGCTGACCTTGTCCAACTTACATCAGGTCTTCAATATCTGGATTGATTGTAACTGTTCTTTAGCAAAGCCAAAGGCCAAGGACACAGTGTTTGCGACACTGCTGTCCTGGGACCTGGGGGACAATACAGGTGAGATACCAAATGGGGAAATAGACTGAATATCCTTGACTTGATGGAACTGTTGGAGTTGCACCTCCTGAAACTAGTTGTAGACACAGCTGTGAATTCAGAGACACGGTCACTGGGTTAGTTCACAAGAGTGAAAATTTCACGTCTTCTGATTGCCTTCAGTACCAGGCAATTTTATTTGTGCTCTCTCGTTCCGTGAAGCACACAAGATACTGGTTTGAATACAAAAATATTTTAAGCAAGTGTGCATTCATGGATTCAAGAGGTCCTTGACGGAGCTGGTGCGAAAGACAGGTTTGTGGGGTGAGCGGCTTCTAACAGCTGGAAAACAGGATGTATGAGATCCATCTCCTCCAGGACAAGTGGTCAATCACACCGCCTGCATAACATGTGCACAGGATGCACCTTTAGAGCCCAGGCATCTTCTGCCTTTCTGGCACATCACTGGAAGTGGGGACTTAGCCAAGACCATGGCTTGAGAGAAAGAGATAAGGAAAATCTTGTATCCCAATTTAAAGGCTTTGTGTCAAGTGATTGTCTCACATGCTGTTTTTATATCCAAGGCAAAGTAAAAACCCCAAAGCCTCAATTTGTGGATCCAAGACTGTGCTGGCCAGGAGGGGACATCCAGTCACCCTGAAGGTCCATGGAGTCCCCTGCTTTTTGTTATTGTTATTATTATTGTTATTATTATTATTATTATTATTATCCCAATTTTGCATGGGCTTTTGCATACTCTGCCGATGCCTCTATTTAAACAAATGCACGTGTGTATGTGTGTGTGTGGGCGAGCAGGACAGAGAGAAGTGACAGGGAAAGACTGTTGATGGCTGAGATTCACAGGAGCCCCAGAGTCAGCAAGAACCACTGTGCTCAGTGGTATACAAACAGATCCAGTGCCACTGTTTGCTCCTGAGGAGTTCAGAGCCTGACTGTATGGTCTTGTCTCCACAGCCCTCAACACAGAGAGACGGAAGAAACTACAGAGCGAGAAGGAGGAGCTGGAGAGACGCTTTGAGGAGGAGGGGAAGCAGCTTCGAAGGCGGCAGCACGAGGAGCTGCAGGCGCTGGAGCAGCGGCTGCAGGAGGAATACAACACCAAGAGGGAGAGCCTGCAGGAGCAGCACAGCCTGCAGCTGGAGCAAGTCAAATTGCAACATCAGGATCAGGTCAGTCTCTGTCTGTTCCCTTTGAAGAGTAGACCATGTCAATGCTGTGTGTGTTGAGGTAATGAAATATATTGAACAGTCCAATGTGAAGACGCTGGTAATGAACTGATGACTGGAAAAATATATTCCTGGCTGTCTTTACTGCTTTTCCTCCCTGTTATTCCTATTGGTATTTCTACATAGTAGCACATTACATTGCCATGTCTTGTCTTCACATGCTTCCAGATGTTTTACAACACAAATATTAAGACTTGCTCTGCTCCCCACACATACTTGCTCCCCAACCCACCTATTGTAGCCAATTTATGTTCAACCCTTGGTTTCATATAAATTGAACAAGAATCTGCTCAACACAGGTAAGGCCAGCAGAGTCCTGCCCATCATTATTTGCGATGCTAGTTAAAGAATGGTAAAGCGAAGTGATAGGGCCCATGCAAGACGTAGCCTAAACATCAAGCAGGTGATACACTCCGGGTTCCCTGATTTCTGCTCCACCGTTCAGTCTGATCTCTTAGATTGTACATCCCAAGTGTTTCTCCCTGCTTTGCTTTCTGTGTGTTGGTAGGAATACTCTCACATGCAGCTACTCTAGTCTTATTTTTAACGGCTGGAGTGAACAAACACTAACTCACCTACAGGCACCTCTCATGTGGAGGCAGAACATCCTGCTCTAGGTTATGGCAATAATGCCTTTACCTTGCCTTTTCCCATTTTGCACTCAGTGAGCAGTGGATACAGTTCTGATTTTTCCAGCTGTAACCCTTACCCATTGCCCAGCGCCACAGTTCATGAGGGCTTTTCTCACGCGAGTATCTGCCGCACTCAGGTGCGCTCTGCAATCTGTGCCATCAGGCTTTGACATGCCACAGCCCCTGCTGCCGTGGGTGTGCCATCCAGATGTCTGATGCAGCACAAGGGCCAGTTGTGTGTAAACGTGAGCCCAGCCAACAGACCCCCTGTTTACCAGCATTGTTCTCTCCAACCTGGGGATTTCGCCAATGCCCAGGGCAGCTGGAGGTGGTGGAGGTGAATTTTTCACTCTCTGAGGCAATGTAAATTGGCAGCAACAGTGCAGTGCAGATGTGGTCTGTGAGACGGATGGATGTGACAGAAGGTCGAGGAGAAGGTTTTATGTCTGCATGTTCTGTATCCCAGGGTGTCTCTAGTGTGCATTTTCGGGCTGCTGCCTGAAGTAGGAGCCTGTGGCCAAGGCTCCAGAGCTGCTGCTCCACCCTGCTAGTGCTCGGCAAGTGGGCTGACAGCAGGCACTGCGGTGGGGTGCGGAGCGCAGACATGCCCCATGCAGTTCCCAAGAATGATGACAGCGCTAGCTGTGGGCTCAGAAGCAAACCAGCCCCATCAGCATAGCCTGGGCTTCAGCTAATTTAGACCGTTTAAGAGGTAAAGGCTGGTGCAGCATTGTGTGGCCATAGCTGAAGCACCTCCAGGAGCCAGGGAAAGGGGCTAACCTGCACTGAGCTCATGGGAGAGGAGAGCACCAACACAGCATAGCAGAGATGGCAGCCCACTGTCTTTAAGGTCAACTATTTGTAAAAAGGGAAATGACACCATTTACTGCCTGTATTTGATGTACTGTAAAACGCTCCTGGGATGGGAATGCAAATACAAACCAAGTTGGTGACAGTTTTATGTCACTCATGTCACAGCTGCCTGGTGTTAGATTTATTGTGTAACACCAATGGTACACCGGGGCTGGGCACAGTGTGGTCCTCGCTGGTATGCGGGTCAGACAGCTGTGTCAGACACATGGTGCCCCAGCCTGTGCCCCAGAGTGCCTGCTGCCCTGGGGACAATTTGGTTGATTCTTCAGTGGGCAGCAGGGGTTGAAGAACTCTTGCTGGATTTTACCTATTTTAATTGCTGTGGCTGCTAGTTTTTACTAATTTGCATGCTTGTAACGTGCAACACAAAGGCTTTATCTGACTGGGTTGGTTTGTCCTGGGCAAACTACCTTTTTCTGTTAGTGCATTGATTTTCAAAGATGCATTAGAAGGTGCTGTCAAATAGGTTTTTGTGTTCTAAACCAGATTTTTCAAAATCTTCCCCTGTAAATGCTCACAGATGAGCCATGTCTTTTGGTTCTGATTTCAGTTTATGCAAGATGGTTTTCTTGCAATGCCCCTCAAATTTACTGCTTTGCTTTCTGATATGAAAGAGGGGTGGTGTTCCCAAAGGCCTTGTTTTTTTTCCTTTCACTGTGTCAGTGTGTCAGTTTGCCTAATAGAAGATATTAGCTCTAGCTGCAAGCCTTGCCTCTCCTGGATCACCAGCCATTAGCATTTATGAAGGAATTTGTTCTGCAAGTTAATTTTTTGCCGAGATAGTTTATCTCTGCTACTCTTTGAAGTGTTTCTGCAAGCTTCAGGGACCACAAGAACAGATGGTGGGATTTCTTCCCCTCAAGTTGATCAGTGCAAGAAAGGGTGATATAGGTCACCATAGGACTTGACTAGAAGTATACTGATTTTTCTCATGTTCTCATCTACTGTGATTCTATTCATCACCACCCAGAAACAATGGAAACACATCTTTCCCTCTGTCGGGGAAATAGTTCTCTCTCCTCCAGCCTTTTGGTTTGCTCCAGAGCTCTTTGTTCCCTGAATTAATGAAGATAACACAAACATTTTTCTCTACTGCTTTGAAAGTACTGCTGTGACCCTAGTATCTCAGAGTTTAAGCCCACCTTTTCAATCCGTGGTTTCTTTAGCATCTCATGAGTTTTAGCACGTTTTCCCTTTGAATTCCTGCTCCATTGTACACCCATCCTGTGCCAAGTGCTCTTGGATCAGAGAAGCCTGACAGGCTAGGCTGGAAAGCAGCTCACCAGCAATGTTTCTTGGCCAGGGAGAAGGACAACTTTTTTAGTCTGGTAATCAAGGTGCATAAGGAATAAGGATCCCTAACAGCTGCTAACCCAAAGGGTTTCTAATCCTCTGGTTCTTCCTTCACCTGCTCGGAGGAAGAGTGCCCAGCTCAGAGCATGCCAAAACAAGCAGGTCTGCTCGAGGGATTGGTCTCGTTCAGCTCTGACACTGCTGTGCTGGCACTGGTCCCAGCCAGTGCTAGACCAGAGGCAGCTAACCCATGAGCTAAAGAGCTCTTACACTGGGCATCAGAAAAGCCTTGTCCTTGAGCTGTCAATCTGTGCTGGGTAATTTTGAGCTTGTGTTCATGAAGGCAATAACAGTAGCAAAATCCTCTTAACTGTGCATCTGCAGGTATTTCTGTATCCACACATCTAATTTGCAAGTTAGTCATCCCACTTCATGGTTTCCAGTCACAACTTAGTCTTCCGCACTGTATTGCTGCAGTCACCCTTACTTTTGCACCAGATAGCTGTTGTTTCTTTGGGTACACAGTTGTCACACTTCGGAGGCTCATCTGTCTCTGAGGAGGTGAAGCAGCTCTTTCAGTGTAGCAGAGTATGAGAGCTGAAATCCTCACAAACCAGTCATGTGTGCCAATGCATCCCAATATTTCTCATACCTCCTTGCAAAGTAAAGGCTGTGATCCTGGCTCGCCAATGTGTCTCGCTTGAGCTGCTCAGCTCAAGCTGTTTTGTCCACCAACTTACTGAACTTCTCCCACTAGAGCCTCTTCTTGATTTTACTTTATTAAAAATCCCACCTGAGCTTCTTTTTTAGCCAGAAATAACCATGACAGTCATTGAGTTGATCAAGCCTATAGAGTAAGTTAGTGGCAAAGCTGGAATTAATATCCAAGAGATCCAGTTCCCAGTGCGAAGTAGACTATCTGCTATGAAAAACCATGGACAGGAGGTCACACTGGAAGATTAGAGAGAGTCATGGGGGATGTGGATATGAAACATACAGAAGACAGAAAAATCCCCGGAGGCCATTTGGAACATATTTAATTGGCTTTATAGATAAATAACCTGCCAAGGATGGTGGCGGCAAAAGGAGACCCCTTCACCTTCTGAAGGCGTTGGAGTTGAGTGTAATCATTCCTATGGGGTGCTGCTCAGCTGAGAAGCAATTAGAGTATGAATAAAGACTTAAGCAAGGGCGAGGTAAAGAACGTGGCAATGCTCATGAGGTTCCAGCACACAGACATCATATACAAGGACATCGTGCTCTGGGAAAAGTCAAGTGATAGTCCCTATCCCATTAGTAGCTCATTGAGTCATCTAGCCCCCGTTTCCCTGCTCTTTCATGCAATATATCAGCAGGCTGAGTCCCCATTGTTTTGCAAACAGTTCTTCAGCACTGAGTTGTCTCCCACATTATTGTGAAAATTACTTTGGATAACTTTAAATTCCAGTTAAATGCCTGTCTCTTATTCTAAGAGCTTGCTTTCTCCAATACAGTTGGAAATTTTGCTTTTGTTGGATAATCTGACACATATGTTTGACAGTTAGATGCAGTGAAATAACATTTATTCCAGTCAAGACATGCTCAGCCATTTCTACATTATTTAACATAACAGTGAGCAAAAAAGCTGTCTAAAGTCAAGTCACTTTGCAATTAACAGCTGTTTCACTGTAAAAGTGAAATAGGTTCATCCTCTGAATTGCCAGATATCACAAAGAATGTGTTAAATGTAGGGAATAAGATCACTGTGATTGCAAAACCCAGAAAAGCAAATCAATGCATTGCATTTGGAAACTGCTTTGGACCACTGACTTAACCTTGATCACCACTTTTCACTGTATTTTCTTTAATGATGCATATCAAAACATCATCATTAGGGATCTCACTTTGCCTTTAGCCAAGTCCAGTAGCAAACAATGTACTGAAGGAGTCCCAAACCCATCGGGTGCACAGGAACACAGGCTGCCCACAGCCCTCTTCCAGCTGTATCCCCTGCTCCCGTGATGGCTGTGTGCAGTACGGTGCCGTTTGCTGGGCAGTCTGCAGTTAGCAGGACCTATTTCTGGCCTCAGTATGAGAGTGGGAAAAAGTTTGGTGGCTTCACTGTCATCTTGGTTACTTCCACACCAACCTGAAAACCCTTGTGTCTGCAATGAAAAGGGTGCTGTCATATCTTTCATCACCTTATTGGTTGGGGCCTCCAAATACATGATTCAAGACAACACAGGTATTTGGGTATTGATGACTTTGTAGGAAACTCTTTTTCAAGTAGAAATGTGATAGATTGCAATTCATTTTACATACCCACTGATAATAATGTCAATGTTTCTCTAGAAATAAATATTTTACAACTATGAATAATTGATAGGCGCTTTCCATGGAAGTTAATTCATCATCTTACAATAAAAATCATTGCAGCAAGGTGCCGTGAAGACAAAACCCAGGATGGCTCAGAACTGTGCATGTTTATCTGTCCATCAGAGGGAGTCGGGTCATTAAGATAATTTAGATTAATGGAATGTTGAGATTTCTGAACGTTTCATAAATGGCTTCTTTGCTTAAGGGCTTTTTGGCCTTTCGCTTTCTTATGTACCTCTTTTATCACCATTAAGTTAAAAGAACAAAAATACTATCAGCAGCGACTACGCACTATCCCTGAAGGCGTCAACATGCCTGTTTCATAATGAATAAAACTGGCTCAGGTGCTGGAAGTGTCACGCTCAGTAGATCCCCTTAGTGTTTCCGACTCACTAGAGTTCTTTAGCAGTGGCTTGTCAGTGTGGCACAGCATGTCTAATCGTGCGTCCATGTCTCTCTCCATTTGTTGTCATTGGAACAGGTGGAAGATATCACAGCTTCACATGAAGCTGCAATGTTACAGTTGGAAAATAACCACATAGTTGCCATTACGGTACTGCAGGATGAGAATGACTGGAAGATTCAAGGTAAGCCAAAGACAACCCAATGGCTACAGAGTTATTCCAGGAATTAGCGCTGTAGTGAGATTGTATAAGCCTGGATTTTCTTCCTCCAGAGCAGATGATACAGAAAATTTGTGTTGGTCTAGTGCTTTCACATGGGGTGGACCACCAGGTACATGCTAGGGATGAGGGAGAGCTGTGTGCAGCGTGTACAGCATCTAACCTGGACCTGAGACTATCTGAGGGATCTTTGGGCCAAAGATAAGGCTTTCTCCATGAGTTGCTGAATATAGAGTCCAAATTCCATCTCACTTCACACACAGACTTTTCTCAGGAGCCTAAATCTTTGGGTGCTCAGGAGGCCAGAGCTCACCGAACATCTCTGAATTTAGGTGCTTAAATGCCTACACTGCTTCTAAAAACAAGACTCATCATTTTCAGTAGCAAAAGTCTGGCCATGCTGAGCAGACCAAAGCCACACGCTGCTGCAAATCTGCACCTCAGCACTACTATCTTTATTTTATGTTATGTTTTTTCCATGGGATTTGATGCTGCAGAGAGAGCTGTTTCCTCCCTACCAGTTCAGTATCTAAATACATCTCTTTGTACATGCTCTAGCTGACATTTAACAGTTAGTTATCTGTACAATCTCCCTCTTTTTTTTTTTTTTACACATAAGCATGAAGGTCTAATTTTTAAATAGCTCTAGTAGGTTTTCCCCCAGCTTTCCCCAAACCAAACTATATTGCTTAGCTCTGCACTGTGTCAGTTAGAGACACAGTCCAGAGCATAACTTGAGCTGAGAACAGTCTCTTCCCCTCTCCTGTAGGCAGAGATGGTATCTAGCATACAATATTTTAATTAACATATACAATTTTGAAAATAATAATAATAAAGCTGTTTCTTGCTTGAGGATATTCTTATCTGTCCAGTTTTGTTAGTATTTCCTGATGATAAAACTTGGCAGTGGTTTATCAAGGCTCTGGTGGCCAAAGTTTGTGCTCCCTGCTCCTGGAGTGGGTACGAAATGCCCTCCTGTGCATGGAAAAGGCATTGCAGCAGCTGCGCTCTAGTGCACAGCACCAGAGCAATAATATTACTACTGCTGTTATTGTGGCTAGTCAGCAATAGTTAGAGGGCAAAACCCCATGGGCCTGCCCATAAAGGCAAAATAGAAAAAAAGAAAAAATAAAGTGTCCACATATTAAAATGGTACGTGCTACTACTGTACTGAATGACAGTTTGATGCCATTGGTTTAGAGATTAAACTTTATTCCACTTTGGATATTAAACTTTTGATTATTAAGTCCAGGATGAGTTGTTCCAGTAGAGAAACCTTTAATCATGTAATATAAATGGAGAATTTTTTTGTCTTTGGGCTCAGTCAGTCTCACTAATGGAATAAACCTCACAGGTCATCTGCCACAGCTCCTCGAGAAGCACTGTCATTTGCATTTTTGCATCTGAGTTGCTGACCCGTCTCTCTATCTCCCCAAAGAAACTGCAACCCAAGCTTTTAAATATATTTAATTTAAAACTCTTTGATTTGGGGATGCTCACTCTGAACTGGTAAATGACCCATTGTCAGACTGACCCTTTTCAGATCAGAGGCCCCGAAAGCTAGGAATTCTGAGCAGTTCTGAAAAATCAGAATTTGTTCATGTAGACACAGAGGTGCCTGCAATCAGTGAAGGATAAGGAAATCCTGATCCTCAAAACAATTTGCCTAGGGTCACAGAGTATATTACTACCAGTTTCCTGCTCAGCCTCTATGCCCTAAAGCTGCATCCTGAATTGCACTTGGTTCACGATGTCTGTGCTCTTGGACCCTGGTTTGCTGGACTTCACCTAGCAAAGTCATATCTGTGTATCTTCCCCAGAACTGAATACTGCTCACAAACTGGAAAAGGCACAATTAGAAGAGAGTTTTGAAAGACTGCGGCTGTCACTCCAGGTTAGCAGTTTCATTATTTCCCACCCCTGTAACAACGCTGCAGAGCAGCTGACGGGGCAGCCCCAGCCCCGCTCCGGCTGCCAGCACACCAGGTTATTGCTTCTTACCAGCTATAGCACCTCTTGTCCTCTGCCTGTCCAAACTGGGATCTAGCAGCAAAGGTGCCCCCTCAGGTTTTTTCGTCCCCCTTGGCTGGTTCAGCAAAATACTAACTACCTGAAAGAGAAGAAAGGGCAAGCCTAAAGGGAGGAAAAAGCACCTGGATAAAGCAAAGAAATGTCCTTTTGACCCTCCTGGCTGCTGGCCCAGCACAAGGAGCTAAGTTGCGCACTTCGCTGCAGGGTGGGGAGAGCTCCAGCACCTGTGGTGGCTGTGAGCACCACCTTGTCTACATGATACCCTCCAGCAGGAAGCCCCAGGGCTCAGAAATGCTCACCTGTCCCTGCCTGGCTCTGTGCCTGTGCTTTAAACTCTTTCCCACTGCCTGAAGGTGGGGGAGCCGCTCCCATGAGGTAGACACATCTCCATTCCCACGGAAGGGCAATGTGGTCTGGTGAGGGATGCCCCAGGGCTGGCCCTGCTATGGCTATGGCTGGCCAGGATCAGCCCCACACATCACATCTCGCACATTCTGCTATTTAACACGAAGCTCAAGATCATCTTGGCTTTTTCAGTCCTTCTAATAACTCTGTGCTGTTCGCGCTCTCTAGATGAAGAAATCCCAAGGAGTGGAGGGCAGAAACATGCATGTGATTCATGCTAAGTTTGAAAATCTTGTGCGAACAAGTAAAGATGCCACAACAAATAATGCAAGCTCTGTTTGATTTCGTAGGCAGAGATGAATTACAATTTTTAAACCCCCTGCCTAGCACATTCTGTTGCACGCAGCAACTGCCAGTCCCTTCCTCATGTGGCTGTGGCAGTTCAAGGCATGTCAGCAGTTTTGCAATAAGCACTGCTGTAATATTACAGCCAAGAAATTACATGTATGAAAGGCAAGAATACCAATTTCACAGCAACTGTGGCTTTTACAGATGTTGTATATAGAGAGGTAACAGGAATGCCTTTGATGGTAACAGAAATCTGATTGATTAAAATAACATGTTGTTCCTGTGTATAGCTCTGAGATGAAACGATGATCGTTTAAAGTCCACACCACTAACTCATTGTTGCTTGTTACCATGCTAGAAGCCTAGAAAGGTGAAGGAAGCAAGGATGGGGTATCTACCACCTCATTCAGACTCTAGGGACAGCATAAATGATCTCTTTCATGCCTGTGATATAAATGCCAGCTCTCTTAAGGAAGGACATGCTCATTCTCATCCAGCCCAAGGTGATCGGGTGATTTAGCATCAAAGACATTTCATGAACTAGTGCCAGCCAGTGTCAGCCAGCCACAGGCATTGTAGGGATTTTGGGATTCCCTGAGGCACTGGGTTATCAAAAACCCTACTCAGGTGGCCTTACGTAAAAAATCCCACCTAGCAGGGGTTTCTAAGCCTCGTTCAGCTCCCCTGGTGGTTTCACAGTGCAGATTGACTTATATGAATGTAAGAGGGGTGATAACATGGTTGGTGTGTCTCCCCTCCAGGACCAGATAGACACCCTCACCTTCCAGAACCAATCTCTTAAGGCCAAAGCAGACAGATTTGAAGAGGCTCTGAAGAAAAACACTGAGGAACAACTGAAGGTAGATGGCAACTATAATGATACAGTCATCAAGATACGTGTTTCTAAGTATGACTCACATCACGCGATTCAGTGCATTAGCAGTGGGGTCCTTACCTCAGGGACTGGGGGGCAGGTCCCAACCAAGACTCCAAATCTTGAGCTCCGACGAGGAGTCAGAAATCTTAGCCTAGGTCCGTCATTTTCTGATTTTACTTCTTTTTCTTTATTCTTTCACCCAGCATTTGTAGCCCTGTTTCCAAGACATTTCATTAACTCCGTCTAGTATGTCCTTACTGCTGTCAATTCTTCTTTCCCTTCTTCCTCTATTTTTCTTTACTTTTTGTCTTTTCACATTTAGGTTTCTATTTTTTTGTGCCTTCTGAACCAACTTCTTTGATATCCTCTGTATTCCCTCATTTTTTTCTGGACTTGCAGGGGACAGCCCTGTCATATGAAGTATTTATTCAACTGCTGTCTATTGGGGCCATGCTGTTTATTTACAGTGCGTAAGTAAACACACACTGTAATTATTTATCTGAAATGAAATAACCCTGAAATGACCCTCCAAAAAGAGTTTTCTTTTAACTTGGGGCATTTCAGTGTGTTCACAGCACAACCCCATGGGCAGCTGTATCAACATGACAGAGGGGACAGAATGAAAATAGTGGGGTGAGCAAGAGGCTCAGTGAGTTCAGGTGAGAGAACTCCTTAGGAAAAGAGCACAAATGTCTGAAACAGGTTTGGCCATGGGAAACAGGTACTATCAGTCCCTTTCTACCTCCACTGCAGTATTTAATTTAAATGAAAGGACAAATTCTGCTGTGTCACAGTGATGTTAATGCCAAGTACCACCAGACAGTTCACTGGGAAAAATCCAGAACAGCTTAAGTCAATGACAGTATTTCATCAGTGTAATTCAGAGCACATCTTTTGCTCATGAGTTGAATCCTAGTATCCCCTACATCTGAAGTTCTCGAGCAGCAGAGGAACTCTTTCCCACCAGATCCCACCAGTGGCTTTGCTAACAGCCACTGTGATGGAGTGGTGCAGGCAAGGCAGAACACTGTAGTTTTCACCTCCACCCACCTTGTTCTGTTTCCTCAGTTTCATGTTTGCACTTCTCCCGATCCAAAATCCCTGCACAATCATAAGACAACTCATGCAGTTCTCAAAACAGGAGTAGGAATAAGGTTGCTGAACAACCTGGCATCCCATTCTTTTATCCCTGAGGCTGGCTAAAAGAACGGTACCATTGGCTATCAAGCCAAAGGGATGGTCTCAGAGAGAATATCAGGGTTCAGGTGGGCTGCAGAGGCCCAGGTGCAGGTGGTTTTCACATTACTGAGATTCCTGAACTACTGGGTGCATTGAGGAAACTATCTTATGGCTGACAGATATCCAAATCACTGGTATATTTCCTAGATTGTACGAGCTCCATATCTGCACTTAGAAGAAGATCTCAAGAGCTTAAAACATGTTCTGGAAATGAAGAACCATCAGATTCACCAACAGGAGAAGATGATTATGGAGCTAGAAAAACAGGTGAGTTGTCATTTTTCCTCCAGAGGAGATATCACAAATTTAGTAAAATAAAAGTTTGGTTACAGCAGTTGAATGTAAAAGAGGTGAGAAAACACATGACATTGGGGCAAGACACAGTCTAAGAGGTTCACAAATGGCTATATATTGTGTTGTTTTTCTGTCAACCTACATAGCTGCTTCTACTATACCATGTCTCAGGTTTTTACTCAGAAATGGGATCTTTTCACATCTCTTCACCTACCCACGATACCCTTGATTTCTCCTCTGCATCCATTGATCTGTGTTACTTTTTCATGCAGTACCGGCTCAGCCTGTTACGTTAGACAGCGAGACAGGTGGTGTAGGAAGAATGGAGGAAAGGGAACTCTGTGGTAGTCCAGGGCTTTGTTTTGTACACCAGCCTGCACCATACACCCCTTCAGGAGTCAGGTAACCATTCAGGGCTGGAGAGGGCAAGTGGAGGAAGATGGAGCCATCTGTGTCTTGCTGCTGCTTGTGCGGGCATTTAGGGAGCTCCCAGCCGTGAGTATGAATTAGTAATATTCAGCAAGCAGTCCCTAGCAAGGCGTATGCTAGGAAAGGCCTCTCCAACCCTAAAGTAATGCTTTTCTGCAGCCTATGCTGTTTTCTCATCCTTTGCTTGTGGCGGTCCCTAACGAAGAACTCCCCAGTTCACCACCAGTTACAATTTTTGTTGGAAAGGGAATTGATTTTGTAAGGCATAACCTACAGTGATGGTAAACGTATAATGTGGTGACAGGATGAGGCACTACCTCAGCTGGGGAGCCAGAACAGCTGGTTCAGCACAGCATTCAGCAAGATTTGTTTCCATTTGCAGGGAAATTCGAGAACTCTGATGATTATTTTGCTGAACAGATGCTTGAGTAAGTGGAAGTAGAGAAAAGTGCCTCTTTACAACTGAGGCTTGTTAACTGTGCTCCTTCCAACACGCTGCTCCTGGAGCAAAGCCAGCATCTGAAAACATGCACTGTAGTGTTATACTGAAAAAAAATCCCAAACAACAGCCTACATAGTTCCTGGTCATTTAGCTACTTTTGCTAATTAACCACATATGAGCACACAGTCCTGCTCCTGCAGGACACTGGGTCTACTGGGTCTCCTGTGGTCCAAAGGCACAACTGCTTTCTCTTTAAAGAGTTACCTTTATAGGGGCCAGAACATCTACAGGGCATCTCCAAATGCGCTGAAAGATGGGGTGCCTCATAAGGGAGCAGCAGGGCATTTCAAATACAGGGTCAGGCTTGGCTCTTTGTCTGCTGAAAGGGAGACTGGAAATGACGGTGGCAGGAGAGGAGTAGTATAGGGTGAGGGTTTCAGTGGAGAGAGGGGGTTTCAGTGGAGAGAGGGAAGGAGGCACACAGATCTTCTCCCATGCTTCATGCTGGCATAGCTACTACTTATTAATAATAACTATTGAGAAAGCAAAAACGGTACCCGTGATGGTGATTCCTCTCTCAGAGCATTTCAGAGCAGGGCCAGAATCCTTATTCTGCTCTAACAAATTATACTGGGATAGGCCAGAATATCTGAGAATCAGGAGTATCCTTTACGTTTACCTGCATAGACTGGAAACCACTGCATAAAACTGATCCCTCCACCACAAAGTGTGAGTTATTGCAAACTCCAGTGCACAATATTTTGGTTTTTTATAAAAGGTTGGGAAATTCAATAACCAAGCTCACACAGAGATAAGGTTACCCTGTGATATCTTGTTTTCTTCCAAAAGTGTTGAATTCAGCAAAATTCAAACTGCTAGAAAACCAAGAACTAAGGTGATAAAGTATGTCAAATTCAAAACTTGGGAAAAACAGGGCACCTGAGGCTGTGGTACATGCCTATAAACATCTTACTGGTGTTTTAATACTCTGCTATTGACATTCTCAAACTCTGTCCTTGGACTGTCCTGAGTAAAAGCTACCTATGCTTGAGATCGGATTCATTTGATTTAAGTGTAGCTTAAAGTTAAATGCATAGTCTAGTTGTCATTTAAGTTGACACTGCCAGCAGTGGAGAGAAGTGTCTCCAAAGGGCAGCCCACCTCATGTGAGTGCAGCAGCAGTCTAAGGCTGCTCCTGGGAGTAATGTGCACTGGTAGTTAACTCTTACCTCCCCATAACCAGGGAATCATAATCCTAGAGGTTGGACACCAGACATTTGCGTCCGATGAAGTTAGTTGAGCTGGATTATGCACATCATACCACCTGCTACTCCTCCTTCATCTCTAGACTGACCACTCACACCACAGTGCCCTTTCCATGCTGGGCATCCCCATGCTTCCCAAGTGCCACTGTCCACAACAATGGCTCATAACGCTGGCTCCTGAAGGATGAAAGTTGTTGGGGCACCACCGAGGAAGATGTTTTGTTTGTGCTGGACAAGACTAAGACCCTCCTTTTCCTCAGTTAGAAGTAAGGGCTAGTTCAGCTCTGCCTCTGCTCAGTGCTCTGCTGATGACCCCACTTACTTCACCAGTATGATGTGGTGTGAGTCAGAACTCTAAGTCTCAGCTGCAGTCAAGATGACCACCTCCATCTGTCCTCAAATTTTAGCAGTTTCTCTAGGGACAAATAAAGATAAAGAACAAATCCTCTTGAATCAGGTGTTGGGCTTTCTTCAGACTTCACAAACCTTCTTTTGTTGCAGGTTGAAAAAAATTTTAAACTGGAAGAAAAAATCACCATGCTGCAACAGCAGAATGAAGAACTCAGAGCCAGAATTGAGCAAAATACTGTCATAACAAGGTTTGTGCTGATATTTGCAATCTGTCTGAGCTTGAAAGGAGACTGCAGATCTTAACTGCCCAAGGCTGACACTTATTTCAGAAGGGGAAAATCTTATTTCCTCTTGAAAGTGTATTGGTGTCCTGATCTGCTTGTTTTATTAAAAAATCCTTTTTATATTGGGGTTTGCTTACTTGAACGTAAGGAAGGCCACATATCTGTCTGTGTGTTTCCATGATTTTGACATGCTGCTGAGAGCAAAGTTGCCAGTGGCTTCTGATCTCATTGTCAGTGCCCTGAGACCCATTAGTCAGTGGGCAGCAAAGATGGGAAATGGGGCGATTTCAGTAGAGACATCATAATGATGCCACCGTCACCCAGGCAGGGTTATCCTTTGGTGGGGGTTTTTCATCTGCACTGTCTGTTTGCACCCTTGTCACAACCTGATAAGGGTGACAAGGCTCCTTGTGTTAGGTAGTATAGAAATAGAGAAGGGTAGGACAGTGCCTGTCCCAGGGAGTTTATAGCCTGCTGTAAGGCAAGAGACTGCAGCTGGACCCAGGCAGAAGGGGTACCGGGGTGGGGGGAGATGCTAGAGCTTAACTTGTCCCAGCACACTAGCTGTCATGGTTGCCAGAAATGATGCCATTGGCCTAAATGCAATTTAATTTTTAGCTGACTTTTTAAAGCATCAGCATCGCCTCTCTGATGTAATTTTAGTTTTTGTCTTTCTAGTGTCTCCTCTGTTAATGATTCAGCCTTTTTTAAAAAAAAAGTCTCTTGCATGTAGATATTTTAAAAAGGCAGCATCGCTTGTACTGACATTCAGGTTGGGGTGAGGATTGTGTTTCATCTCACCTGAGTGTAAATAACTGTAACACACATGTCACTGTCTGAGGTGGGTATCTATAGCCTTTCTGCACTTGGGGAGGAAACCCAGGAATTTTTAAGGTCCAGTTCACCAGGCCAGTTTGAGACACCTGCTTTTGGTCTGGATGAATTGTGATGTGGAAGTGGCAGTCTCTCTCCACACCTGTGACAGCAGCCAGGGTGCCTGGTTCAGTGCTTGGCATCTCTGCACTGCAGGTACCTGCCTCTGGCTCCCTGCCGGCGTGCGGCTGTAGCGCCTCACTTCTTGCCTGTAACTATGTAGGTACCGGTTTCAAAGAACATCTTTTGGGAGAAATCCTGCATTTGAGGTCAGCCTAGAAAGTCAACTTAGAAGACAGTCATTTTCAACAGTAACAGTTTGGGGACAGCTATGGGGACAGTGTCAGGCAGGGCTTTAGAGTTATTAAAACATGTTTTCCTGGCAGCAGTAGCCACCCCAACTGCTTGTTCCTGTTGTACTGGCGCTGCCTCGGAAGCGCAGCACGAACGAGCTCAGGGAGCTGCCCTCGCTGGGGAGCAGCGTGGTTTAGAGCTATTTCTGCCGATTTGCAGTCTGGGTGCCCGCGGGGCTGTGGCAGCCCAGCCGCAGCGAGAGGAGGGAAGGGAGCAGGAGGGATGGGAGCCAGAGGAAAGCCAGCCTTTGCAGCATGGCCAGGAGGGGGGTCCCGGCGGCATCGGGGGGCTGAGGGGTGCACTATAGAGATACTTTCAATCATAGCCAAGTGCAGGTACAGAGGAAGGGAGAAGCGCCTTGCAGGTGGATCACGCACAAGGTTTGGACACAGGAGCTCCACAGAGCCTCTGCTGGGACTTCCCCAAGCGCTTGAATAAATCATCTGACTTCCCAACATCTCAGATTCTCCCTCCAAATCAGCCAGCATTTTTTTGGCCCTTTGGACTGGGGATGTTTGAAGAATGGCAGTTTCCAGCACCCTAGAGATGAAGATGACCAGGAGGGTGTCTGGTTTCTGTTGGCGTAACCTAGGCACCTGCTGACCTTTGCGCCTTTTGGGAGAGGCTTTAACGTGAGATGAGGGCACAACTCAAGCACTTTCCCCTGCATCCCTATCATGTCGGTGTGCCCATGCAGACCTCTCTGGTTTTATGGCTGTGATTTGTTACAGCTGCTTAAACTGCAGGGAGGCTGGCAGAGGAACGCATCTGATCATGTCTGCAGTGCTGGGGATAAAGGTTTCCCTAGATGGGTTAGGACTAAAATTGGAACATGTATCTCAAGATACAAACTTACATAGTGAGAACACATTCACTTTTACATTGCTTCTGTTCCTTCTTCTGTCTGAATGATGAAGAGGGGCTGAATGGACGTCTGTATCTTTTATAAGCAGCAGTGGTGCATCTGTCCATCTCCCTCCCCATGGTACAGCAGAGGTAGATACAGGTTGGCTGAGATGAGGGCAGAGGCTTTGCTGAAGGAAGCTGGCACTGCTGGCTGTGCAAGCTGCCGCTGTCTCTGGGTGGTGTGAAGCTGGCTCTGCCTGTGTCTGGTCACGTCACGGCAAACGAGACAGTGGAAATTCCCAGTGCAATGTGTGCGAGGCTAAAATAAGCACCGCAACAAGCGCCACAACAAGCAGCAGCTCGTTTCTCCATCCA
The DNA here is from genome assembly GCA_013398815.1 of Ibidorhyncha struthersii. Lineage (NCBI taxonomy): Eukaryota > Metazoa > Chordata > Aves > Charadriiformes > Charadriidae > Ibidorhyncha > Ibidorhyncha struthersii. The sequence continues at coordinate 396,070 of VZSZ01007063.1, read as the reverse complement.
TGTGCCAAAGCAGGTCTCTCTGGAGGACATGGCCACACGCCGCATGGTGTGTTCCCAGGCACTTGGCTGCAAGGCTCCTTTCTGCTCAAGTGTCTCCCTGCTTACCTGCAGGTCACGCGTATAACTTGCAGCCCGCCTCTGCCAGCAAATTGCAGTGTGCATCAGTGCCGCAAAGTCTGTTGTGTGCGAGACTCCAGAGGACACTGATACCCTGCGTCCTACCATACCTCTAGCGAGCAGCGTTCAACCTTCAGTGTAGCTGACGGGCATGCACTTGCCTCCTGTCCAAGCAGTGCCTTTAGCAGAGGAGGGAGTGGAGCCCTTCACCGTGCTGTGAGGTCTGTGCTGGTATGACTCGCCTGTTCCCAATGTCCAGATGAGCTCTACCAGCCAGTCACACACTAGGAGCTGCACAAAGGCAGGGAAGGCATGTGCTTTTTTTTTTTGTCTTAGTGAATGCTGACTGGAAAAGGATGTAGTGGGGCTTTGTATATAACTTTTATGGCCTGTCTTGTTAGGCACTGCAAGAGAAAAAGTAATTTCATGTGTAGCAAGAGGTTTCCTATGGCGTTATTTCTTCAGGGTGAGCTCCCAGGTGGACTTTCTCGTGCCTGTTAGACTGTGAGCTTATGCCACAGCTGGTTCCCCAATGGGACCGTGAATAGGATTTTCCTCCTCTACCAGGCAAGCAGCTTTCTGTAAACTTCCACCAACTTGTGTCTTTTAATTCTTCAGTTCTGCTAGCCTCTGCTTCATGGTTTAAAACTTTCAGGGAGTGGGAGAAGAACAGACATATTCTTGATCACCTGAGCTCTGTTTCTCTAGGAACTGAGGCTAAAAAAGCAGAAATTCTTTTAAAATGTTTTTTAAACAAATTCAGAAATGCCAACCCCAGCCTCTCAGAGACTTCTGATGACACAGGAGAGTGGACCAGCAGTCCATGGCATCTGCTGTGGGCTTCAGGCTATACTCAGAAAAGGAGTTGTGCAGAATTTTGTGTGTACATCCAAAATCCACACCCAGCTGCCACTGAACCCTGCAGATACCTAGGGAGGAGGTTAGGTGCCTCCCTATTCATTTCTATAAAATCCTAAGTTGCCTGTAAATCAGGTTAGGTACGTGCCCAGAGCTGCCCCAGACTGATCACATCAGGACCTGGCTCCTGCCCAAGCATAATGAGGCTGCAGAAGCCAGGTGTTCCTGCATGCATCCTCTGGGATGATGGTGTTGCCAGCACATGCCCAAAACACATCTTCATTAGCTCCCATAGTCTGCCTGCACTGCCCCATTTCTTTTTAAACCAGTCATCTGATTAGATGAGACCTTATTGCGGCCTTTCAGTACTTAAAGGGGGCTTATGAGAAAGATGGGGACAAACTTTTTAGCAGGGCCTGTTGCAATAGGACAAGGGGTAATGGTTTTAAACTAAAAGAGTGTAGATTCAGACTAGATATAAGGAAGACATTTTTTACGCTGAGGGTGGTGAAACACTGGCACAGGTTGCCCAGAGAGGTGGTAGATGCCCCATCCCTGGAAACATTCAAGGTCAG